>CM077080.1:155440119-155811865 GCA_039513925.1 Platanthera zijinensis | reverse complement strand
CTCGAGAGGAAATCAAAGAACTCGAGATCTTAGGCGATGAAACACTCGAGAGGGAAGAGCTACTCGAGAACCTAAAAGCAAAAATAAAAAAAAACAGTTTTGAACAAGGAAACATGAGTTCAAAACGGAGGCTCTCCCGTGGTATAAAAAACAGTTTTGAACAAGGAACTAACACCGTAGGAAAATACTGACGCTACAAACTCAACGACGAAGTTGACCTAAATCCGACGAGCCTTTCCCGTGGTATAAATTTACAAAATATACAATGAACATAAATAATTCAAAAACTTCAATCGCGCGCCGAGACTCCAAAAAAATGCTCGATTGTGACAAAACTTGATGAGCAAGTCATAAATTACTCAACTTAAATCCCAAATGCAAAACTTTCCAATTACGACAAAAATTCAAGAAATTGGCCGACTCGATGGAACGGACGCGAAAATGCCTTAACGACGTTGCGCCATCAACTGACGTTAAAAGTAATGTCATGACGTCATAAATATGATGATACCAAATCTAATAAAATTATCGAAAAATCAGGGGCGTTACAAGAGGAGACCACGATCATAAAGAAGAAAGTCCACAAGACTTGTTCACCCCGCGCGAGCATTAGTTTGGGGACAAACTAAGCTACGGAAGCTTTGGTGTGGACATGTGTAAAGATCACAATATATAGTCCTTAAATCAAGTAGTTTGGTCATCCCAACTAGGAAACATTACTTATCAAGACGATTCTTAGTGTATCCAGGTCAAAATTGACACTAGGTATATATTCAGTTAAGGTACGAGGATACCCGAAGCGGCTAAGGAAGAGTCTAACGCGAGAGTACCAACTTGAGTTTTAAACTCTAATGTCCCTACTTCACTTATCATGTGGTACTATCACCTGTTACCAAAACTAATAGTACCACCTTAAGGAGAATTGATGCCTACAATCCATTAGCAGAATCATAGGGGACACATAGACTCAACACTCATATCAATGACACGATTAGGATGAGACAACCATCATGCCAAATACCAAAGGTTAGATAAGAATTCCAGTTTAGAAGAGACCCATTTGGGATTGGATCACATGTTGACCCTGAGAGGATTGTCGTAAATGGTAACCTTGAGATCTTGAAGTCTGGAATATATCAACAAGTTTTAGTATGGAACCCCAAGTCTAATGTTGTATGCCCTAAGGATTGTGTGCATATCTAGCCCAAATATAACATAGTGATATCGAAGATACTTATCTCAAGGTAGGTAGGGGCTTATCTTTTGTTTATTTGGGGCTTATCTTTTATTTATTGGGCAAATTAGTTATTGACTTGGGTTTCCTTAGACCTAATTAATAAAATGTGGTGTTGCAAACATAGTAATGTTGAAGTTTATCTTATTTGACGTTACTCGGGTGAAGTCACCAGGACAATGGTTAGACATCATTGATCGGACAAATACTTGACCTTAGTTAAACCAATTAGAAATTTTGGATTGAAATTAGGCTCTATAAGTTAGAATTATATTTGGAATTTCTTATGATTCAGGGCATTCAGAAGTGATAAACAGACGACCTATTTTATTAAAAATCACGCCCTCTCATAGTTGAATAATTTTTGCTACAATAATATTCCTTATACCTCGGAAACTAGTTGCTGAATAAGAGGGGATCCTAAGACAAGGACCTATTGGATTTAGAGTATACTGTTTAACTTAAATATGGTTGGAATGACTTAATATTATCTTATTTCGATCATACAAAAGTGACCAAGCCCGTCATATATTAAATGTTAGGAATTGATGAATTAAACATAAAGATTGATTTATCACTATTATCCATGCTTACCTGACATAACCAAGTCATTAGGTTGAAAACTTGCAGTTTGGGATAGGGCAATATCATGGTAATATGGAGTAATTATAAGACTTAATTATTATAAGATATCATATGAATTAGATGACGAGTAGTAAGATTCAGATAGCATCAAGGACTGGAATATATATGTTTGATGACATTATAGTCACAGTTAGCAAGATTCATGACTATGAAAAATGGTTTTTGATAATCTTGTTTACTTACGACCAAATGGCACAAAATTCAATGGGTATTAGTGATAATCTCCAAATTTTCACGAGTTCACCATCTTAAATTTTGAGAATGATGGGTCTCTTGACGAAGTGATCTTTCATGTTAATTGATTAGATTGGATAACTCGTAAAGTTGAGGTTATTGATTACTCGGGGGTACTCAATGGAATAAGAACCTGATTGTGTAAAGATTGTTTATAGAGTCATTGTCTACACTCACAAACGAGAACTCAAATTACCGGAAGAAAATTATGTTTATCAGAAGTTGTATTTCCCCGGAATAAAAGAAAGACGCCAAGTATTCGGTGACGCATGGTGAGGTTTATCGGCTGGAGAAGGTCAGTTCCTAATACGATCATGTCAGATCGGGTTGGATGGTTTATGTCCATGAAAAGAAGATCAGACTATGCTTATCTGGGCTCTCGGTCGACATTCAACACAACTCTCCACCCTCACACAAACGGGCATACAAAGAGTATGGTGTCTACTAATCGTGAAGAAAATAATAACTGAAATAGCAATCCAACTAGGCAAGTATACCTATCGAACTGTAGCTAGGGGACACAACTGTCGTATTGAAATACTGGAACTGTTGAGTAAACATACTCACACAAAAACTATTATTTTATCGAAAGGTGGATTTAGGGTTTCTAAAGAAAATTAAATTCACTTAATGATAGGAAGAGATAGCACTAAAAGAGAACTAATTGCAGTTAAGTATAGATCTAATAAAAAACAATTACATTGAAGGGTTGGAATAATGAGATGAAAAACACTCGATCAAGAATCACCTCGGCAAGAGTCGATTAAAAACACAATAAATAACCTAAACTTAATAGGGTGAAGGTCCTTGACCGTGGATGTTCCTAAAGCTTGAACACGCTTCTCTCGAAGTCGTGCCCAACTGAGTGTTGGAATATCCGACAGACTCTCGTCTAAATCGGAGGCCTAAAGCTCGCTTTAGGCGGTGAACCCCACTATTGGATTTTACTCCAATCTGGGAGATTTGGACGCCTGCCTCTCTCGAGGGGTGCGTACAACTCTCTTTACTCTAGAATGTTCACTTCACACTATGACCCTCTCTGCTAACTTAGAGTGAAAATAGAAATAGAAATTATATATCGATGATATAATTCCAAACATGAATAATCAAGAGTAAATCGAAGACCTAAACCCTAAAAAGAAAAGTTAAATTCAAAGCATCATAACGTAATCACTCGAACCTCGGATCATCAAGATCGAGTACAAGGAGGATTAGTTAATCATAGCGAAGTGGAAAAGGAGGGATGAGTAGAAATGCATAATAACACACAGTAAACAAGGGGCACTTATATTAATAATAAAAGAGAGCTACACTTGAAAAAGGAAATTACAATTGCATGGAATTGAAAACCTATTCTAGCCCTACAATTTGAAACTAGAGCAAGTGCAATGATTAAAACAAAAGCTAATACAACAAAAGCACTAAGCTAGGGTAAAGAAAAAAATAAAATTGGAAAGAGAGAGAGAGGGAAGAACACTAAAAAGACAGGAAACAAAGGGTCAACACCTCCCCCTCTCAGCCCAAACTCATTTGGACACAAGGGGGTACCACTGAATTTATAGGAAAAATTCTCGGGTTTGTCACGCCCTATGACACGCCCAAGGAGGCCGTGTATGGGGGAGTGATACGTACGGTGTTGACCACGGGCTCTGGATTCTGGCAGGAATGATGATTGCTCCTGTATGTCGGTGGACACGCCTCAGGTCACGCCCGTGTAGGAGGGGCATGACACGCACGTCGCGTCGAAAACATTCGTCGGAAATTCGTCAGTCTTGGAAAAAGGTGGAACATGGTCGGGCACACGGTGGTGTAGGTAGGACGTGTTAGTACTGTTTGCGTGTAGGGGCAAAAAAAATTTAATTGCGATAGCAGACATCGGGAGGAGGGTGATACGCCCCGTGTTACGCCCTGGGACACGCCACCAGAGGGCATGTCAGGGGGACGTGACAACAGTTTTTCCTGTTATTTGGTCTCTGACAACAGACTTCCTTGGGATCGGGTCACACGCCCTGTGATATGCCCAGGGAGGGCGGGTCAGGGGGGCGTGTCAGGTCATTTTTGGCCAAAATCCTTGAAACCTGCAAAAAGACATGAAATGTTAGTGGCAATAATATTTACATAAGAAAGATAAAAAATGAGCTTATAAGGCATGAATAACGCCTTTAAAACACAAAAATACACCCTAATAGTTTAGACTACAAAACATACTATCAAATTCCTCCAAGCTTAAGCTTTGCTTGTCCCTAAGCAAAGATATAAAAAATATATAATCATTAAAAAGCGAATAATCAAAAGGTTCTAATTATGCTAACACAAGTACTATGCGAAATTCTAAGTAGGGAGAAGGTGAAACGTAATTCTAAAACAATTATTTAGGTATGGTTTAACTTTTAAAAACTTTACTTAACAAAATAAACCATCCAAAATTTTAACAAATTTCTTTAAATAGATTTAAGCAAAGCAACAAAAATGAAAAACGCATTGAGTTGTTACTAAATCCAAGCAACACATTATAATTATATCAATTAAATAACAAAAATCTAAATTTAAATCTAAAACTAATACTTGTTTACTTTTCTTCTTTTCTGAGTTATTAAATAAAATTCAAAAGCATGAATCAAAAGGAATTATTAGGACTGAAACGTTTGGTTTAGGATTCTGATTAGGAGTGGAATTCAAAGATAAACATGAAGGCTTAAAAATCACACTAAACAAAAAAATGAGTTTCAAAAATAAAATATTTTTTGCTTTCTTTTTCTTTTCCATTTTTTTTTCAAAATAAAGGCCATAAATATTTTTATTTTCATTTTAAATTGGCAAACAAAAGAAAATATTTCTTTTTAGCATACTTTTTTTTCAAAAACTTTTCCCAAAAATGTCACAAAATAACCTTTCATAATCATGGAATATTTTTTATGAAACTCTAAAAGCCTAGTGTGATTAGATAGGTTAGAAATTTTGGCTTTGGTGAAAATGATATGAAAAGAGGAGCTATAAAATTAAATTGGAAAAAAGGCTCAAAAGCGCCTAACTATTGGTGAAAGTTTTTAGGTTGGCAGAAAAGCTCAAATGAAAACAAAAACGACCTAAATCATTTTCATGCTTTTAAATTTATTTAAAACATTGATTTGAAGAATTAAAAAAAGCAAGTCCTAGATAATAAAAGAAGATTGATGAAATTATCTTGAAAATAGAAATAATAGGTGACTTGGATCGTTCACATCTACTACGATATTCAAAAGTTGACCTTACAAAAATTATCCAAAAATGAAAAGGAAAATAGTGGATGATGAATTTTGAGAAAGTAAAGAAAATAAAGAACAAAAGCCATAATGGAAATGCGAGTTTAAGAAAAAAGTTTTACGTTAACATGCTACCGCGAATTAGAAACACAACATGACTAACATTTTACTTGTGAAACATAATTAAAAAGGAGCGATTAGAAATATTATAATTAATTAAGTTATTTATATGAGATTTTGAGAAAAACAAAACAAAAACAAAGTGTACTATTGAAATACCAAAACGTCTAAACTATTAAAGTAAAAAAACACAGTAAATAAATAAATACAAATTTTTTATATATTTTTTGAAATATTCTCCTTTTTTGGATTTTGGAAATATTTTTTTTTTGAAATTTTGAAATATTTCTTTTTTTTAAAATTTTGAAATATTTTCTTTTTGTTGAAATTTTGAAATATTAACAAAATAAAGACAAGAGAAGGAGGGAATCCTCCCTCAAGCTTAAAATAGACCTTGTCCTTAATGGAGAAGGGAGGTTAGAGAGAGAGAGAGAGAGAAAAAATTAAAATAGAAATGAAAGTATAGAATTTTAAAAACAGGCACTTCCCCTGATTTATGCCCCGTGAATTTTGATTGAAACTGCACCCCCATGCAAGTGCTTTGGATCTTCTTGAAATGTCTTCTTTGTACTTCATGATGGATTCAGCAGCATTGGAGCATGCGATCGCAAAAGCTTCTGCTTGTCCGAGCCGTCCGGGGCAAAAATTGTAAAATAAAGAAAACCGAAAAAAGATAACTGGGGTTGCCTCCCAAGAGCGCCCTTCGTTTAAAATGTCATTTGAGCTCGACGCATTAAAAAAATATTGTCCAAAATAATATTAAAGTTTTTGACAAAAACAAAATAGTTCTAAGTTAGCTAAAGTTCGTGTAGAAGAAACTTAACATTGTTTGGACTAACATCACTGAATGAGTTCAATTGTCTACCTAAATCACCTAGAGGGGGGTGAATAGGTGAGTTGTGCATCTATTTGCGGAATAAAAATTATTGGTACCCTAGTTTGGATTTGAGTTAAGTACTCTCAATTAGTTTCTTGACCCAAGAATTATCTATGGTCAAAGATTAGATTTAGGTTAGATCCTATTAGTTGTATAGAATTATTGTTTATCGATTTGAATTCTAGTTAAGTGTTTTTTAGTTCGACTATGGTCGAACGTCGCTCGACCATCGTCAGTCAGCTGATCGACTATCTCCGAGTTAGTTCAACTCTGATAGTTCGATGATTTGTGGTCTCAGTATCGACGATCGTCGAGTCTTGCTAGACTTCTTCTGCCCAGAAAGATATCTTGTAGGTCGACGATCTGCTCTGATAGTTCGACGATCTTTGTGACTTGTTCTACTATCTTTTGTCTGCTTTTAGTGATTTTGTACTCTTTCTATTCTATGATTTATTTCTTATATATCTGGCTTATTTTATTCTAGATTATTTCATTGACTTTATGCTTATATATCAAGGCAATCTTTGCCTCATTCTTTATGCATAAATCATGTTCTATCTGACAAAGTCTTTTGTCCCATTAGTTGAATAATCTTTGTGCTTTATCTGTCATGCGGTCCTTTATAGCCGTTAGACGCATGTGTCTTTCTCTGGCTGTAAAGAGTTTATTTTGATGTGACTTTCTCTAATACCTTTTGGACTTGAAGAATGGATCAGCAGCTTTTAAGAAAGCTTTATTTCTTTATAGAATGTCTTTTCTGCAGGCTAGTTGTATTATGTTATTTATAGGCAAAATTTCAGATCTCAGAAGAAGACAGGATTCAAATCAAGAGAAAGATAGAAGCCGTTACAAAGGCTGATATATAAAGAGCTAGTGAAATAAGTTAAAATACATATACACAAATACACAGATTCGAAAAAAAAACAAGAACAAGTGTAGAAAAACTCTCTTCAGAGTTCTCTTCTTCAATCCTGTGTTCATCCTGTTTATAGGAACATTCATACTCAGAGCTTCAAGTAGTAGAAGAAGAAGAAGAAAGAAAAGCTGTTGAAGAAGAACAACCATTCCATATCAAGAGTCTTCTTCAAGCAGCTCCTTCAAGAACCTCAAGACAACAGATCTTCTCTGTAAAGAGTTCTGAAGAAAACCTGCTCCCTGAAGCAGGGCTTCTTCCTAGATATTCTCTATGCCAGGGGGAGCTTTGATTCCTTCAGAGCTTTATATAGCTCAGTGCAATCCACTAGCTTCTCTAATTTTGTTTAAAAATAGAGAAGACATTCTAACTCTCTCAACCTCCTGTACAAAGGGTTATTACTCCCTTCAAAAGTTAACCTTGGTGGCAGGGCACCTTAGCAAAAACCTGTGTTGGATTTTTTGCTCCTGATCAAAATCTCGAAGGGTTTACTTGATCAACCTGAATCAGATCAGTTGGTGGCAGGGCACCTGAACAAAAACCTGTAGTGGATTCCTACAAGGGTGGTAGAAGAGTGGATGTACCTATTGAGAGGGAACCACTATAAATCTTCTTGTGTTGTCTGTGTTGTTTATTTTAATTACTGTGATTGCTAGTTGCTGTGTTAGGACTAAAGCTCAAACTGTAATTACAGTTAGCTTTCACTTGTGCACCTCACTTTATGTTAGGCTTTAGGGTTTCCTATATCTATTTACTTTTTCCACAAATTTACTCTAAGGGAGTTGAGTAGATTCTCATATTTTTGAATACTCTATTCACCCCCCCCCCTCTAGAGTTGTATCTATCCTCACTTTCAAAAAATTTAGCGATCTTGCACACAAATCTGAAAGTGAGACAAAGATCTATCTCAACTCTAGAGGGGGGGGGGGGGGGGGTGAATAGAGTATTTTAAAATAACTTTACAATTTAAACAAGCAAAACAATTAAGATTTTATTTATGTATAAGTGTAAGGTGCCTTGCTATATAATTTAAAACTAAGACAGCAAAAAGAAAATCACAGCACACAGCAAAGAAAATACTCAAGCAACCAGAAGATACAAGGAACTATAGTGGTTCCCCAAAAACTTGGGTACATCCACTCTTCTACCATCCTTGATAGGAATCCACTGCAGGAAGGGTTGATTAGGTGTCCTGGGCACCAATGAGCTTTTGATAAGGTGCTCAAAAACCAAACTAGATTTTTTGATAAGGTGTCTTGCCACCACTGAGTTTTGACAAGGCTCTCAGAACCAGATTCAAAACTTTTGAAGGGAGTTTTGGTAACCCTTTTACAGCAGGAAATAAAAAGGAAAAGTGTAAAGTTGTCTTCTCTGTCTCAATCAAAGAGAGAAGCACAAGTGGATTGATTGTGTTGTTAAAGCTCCCCCTGAGAAAGATGAGAGCTTTGCTAGGGTGATAGGTCTTCAGAAGCTTCAGATCTCCAGTAGAAGATGGTTTCAGCAGAGGCTGAGAAAATTGAATTGTTTGGAGTCCTTGTGATGAAGCTATGATCACTTTTTCAGTATGCCAAAATGTTCAACTGATTCTTCAGGATTGATCACTTGAATGTGTTGATCAAACTGTCCTGTGAATCTGTACTGAAAAATATCTCTTTTCTTTTTCTCCTTTTTTTTAATGTCTGTCACTGTAAGTTTTTTTGTTGTGCTATATGTGTGGCTGACTGGAGAGAAAGGAGAAGATCTTATTCTCTGAAGATTCCTTGTCCAAGATAGCCGTTAGCCGTCAATAAATGCCTTCCATAAATGTCTTGTCTTCTAAAGGAATGTCCAATAAACATTCTCAAAAAGAATTCCTTGAAACTTGCTCCAGAATAAAGGAAAACGGCTGGCTGATCTCTTGAAATAAATGCTGAGATATTTGAAAAACATTCCAAAGTCTGACTGAATTTGAATCCTTAAAATCGTCGATCTCTCAGGAAAAACGTCGATCTGAGCTCTACGATCGTCGACCTGAGCTCAGATATTAGAATGAACATCAGACAGAAAATGTCGACCTGAGCTCGAAGATCGTCGACTGGAGCTCAGTGACCTGAAGGACAAGCCGAAGACAGATCGTCGATCTGAGCTCGAAGATCGTCGATCGGAGCTCGACGATTTAGTAGAGTTGAGCTCAGAGAGTGTCGAACGGAGTTTGACATTTCGTCGACCTAAGCTCGATGATAATTATCTTTGCCTCAGCTTTAAGTCTGATTCCTTGAATGGTCCTGGGGGCAGCTTCAAACCTAAATTCTAAGCCCTAAACACATTCTAATGTTGACCTTTTTAACTATACATCTAGGTCAAGCTGGTTTCCTAATACAAATATTGTGATCCTTGCCCAAATTAGTAATAGGGTGTTCCAACAATCTCCCCCTATTTGGGTTAGGATTACTATTTACAGATCTCAGAAATAAAAACAACAACAACATACAGAAGAGCAATAAACAAAAACAAAAGAACAGAGCAAGCAACAAAGCAGCAGTCATATGGAATATCAGCAAATGTTCAGAATGATTGTACTGTCTGCTTACAGATATTACTTCTTTTCACTTCCTTTCTTAAATAGAATTTCCCTGTTGGGATTAAGAGCTTCCTTCTTTGACCTTCTATCATCCTCTGCACCTAAGGAGGTTTGAGATCTAGCCCTGGGAACCACAGCCTCAGGATGCAATTTCATGTAGTCCACTGGGTCAAAGAATTTTCTTGATGCATACCTTTCCAGTTCTGCTTTTCTCTGATTTGATAAAGTAGTAATATTGGAGGAGTCTTTTCCTTGTTCTCTGGCTTTCTTCAACTGATCTAAAGCAGCAATTTCTTTCATCCTAGCAGTCCATGATAATGGATTGTTCTCTGGATATTCAAAAGGAACTGCAGGCTCATATCTGTTTATAGTTTCTGAAGTAGTAGGAGTTATAGTATCAACACTTTCTCTGAGTTTATAAGGGAAAGGACCTTGAGTTGAGCCCATATGCCTTTGTCCTTCCCTTGCTTGAAATCTATGTTCTCTTTGATTTCCTCTATACTGTCCCCTTCTGGACTGATAACCCCTTTGGTATTGTCCCCTAGGATGATATCTTTGTGAGGACTGGGAGGAACTTTGCTTTGAAGCTGGGGTTTGAGAAGCTGAGCCTTCACCTGATCCTGAATCTAGAGGAGGAGGAGGAGGAGGCTGAAACCGAGAAGATCCTTTCTCATATCTATCCAATTTCCTTCTTTTCTTCATAGCTTTCAATTGATTTTTGGAGAACTGCATCCAGGGCTCAGAGATTGGACAGTCATGCAGAATATAGTATGGAATGTCATTGGCATCTTTGGCTTGAGCAGGAGGAACCTTCATCATGGCCTTGCTTCTGGCCTTCCTTTTCTTGGAAATAGTACCAGAAGAGTCATCAGATTCAGTGTGAAACTGATCACTTTCTGAACTTTGGGGTCTATCATACAAATCATCAATGCTCTTTATATATTTCTCTTATTGTTTCAATTGATCAGCAGTCAGAGCAGGAATAGTAGCAGCAGTAGAAATTGGAGCAGAAGCAGGAGCAGAAGTTGGAGCAGCAACAGGAGCAGATTCTTCCAGATATGTAGCAATTTCTTTAGCTACAGTATCATCAACAGTAGGCAACATTTCAATATCAGAAGATTGAATGGAAGCAGTAGCATCAGCAATAGAGATGGAAGCAATAACATCCACATCCTTGAAAGAATTGACATATGAGGCAATCAGGCTGGGATCACATACTGAGATAGGCACAATGGCCTTAGTAAGATCTTCAACTTGTTGCACTGGCATAGAACTGAAATTCACAAAATCAAATACTGATAGCAGACTCTGAAGATCCACTACAAAGACAGGAGCAGGAACTGAACCTTCAGCAGCCTCAGGCACAACCAGAGCTTCATAAGGCACCTCCCCCTGCCTGGATTCAGTGGAAACTGGATCAAGGCACCCAGAAGAAGGGATTGCCTGAGAGGAGAGGAAGGGAGAAAGCTTGGTAGACAGCTCCTGAACATGTTTCAGGAGTGGAGCCAAGGTGGTCTCCAGTAATGAGGTTAGCTTGGGGGCTAGCAACTCATATAACCTATCTGCCAAGGCTGAGAGATTTACATGCTCAAGAGGGGCTTGAGTAGAGGTAGGAGAGAAAGTGGCTGGAATGATGTTGGCTAGAGCTGATGGAATGGAGAATGTGGAGGTAGGAGGTGTAGGGATGGATGGCCTAGGAGTAGGAGGTGTTGAGATTGATGTAACTGGGCTGGAGATGGATAAGATGGTAGGGGAAAAGGATGGGGTGAAGGATGGTTGAGAGAGTATGTCCTGTAGAAGGTGTTGGTAGGAGGATGTAGAGGGAAGCTCAGGAGGAGTGGGAGGTGAATCATCCATGAAGGAGTCATCCAAGAGAGAAAATGATGGAGTGGTGATAGGTGGATAGTAGAACAAAGGGTGAAATTGTTCTGAGGTAGTGGCTGGAGGAGGTGAGATTGGTGATGTGATTGTAATGGGGGAGGATATGGCTATGGTGGAGATTGGTGGTGAGGTTGGTGTAGTGACTGAGGTAGAGACAGCTGGAGGAAGAGGAGAAGTAGGCAAATCTTCTGCTAGGGCAGAGATCTGTGGAGGAGTGACTGAGGCAGTCCTTGTGCCTGAAGTAGGTGTTGCTGCAGCAGCCCTGTTGGGGTTTATGATCTGCCTGTCCCACCTGCTGAAGAGGGCACAGGTAAGTCTTTTGGATGCATTGATGTACATCCCACTTGAAGTCAGCAGTTCAGGGCACCTGGAGTGCAGGTAAACCCCTAAGATCCTCCCAAAGCTTACACAGCTTTTGATAAGTTTCTTCTTGATCAAATTAAAGAAGATGGAGCCGCAGTCCAGATGTTTTTTGTCAACCAATGCCCCCATAAGACAGAACTGGTATCTTGAAATTGTGTCATGAGCTAAGTGCTTTGCCAGAAGCACTTTCCCAACCACATCAGCCAAAAATTGAAATTCAATAGATAAATTCTTTTTCAGCAATTTATTAGGATTCACAGCTGAGTGACCCATTCTATCTAGCATTGAATCAAACTCTTCTCCAAACAAATCAATAGAATCATTTCCAGTACTGAGGTTGAAAACTTCTGTTAGTAGAGCAGGGGACAATGGTACCTTAGTCCCTTTGATCGAGCCGACTATAGAATTCTCATTCTTATTTGTGGCAGAAAGACACCATTCTTTTATTTTGTCTGCTGCAAGCTTCACTCTGGTGGACTTAATCTGAACTAACTGTTGTTCTCGGAAAAGAGTTAAGATGTCTTTGAATCTCTGGTCGCTTCCATCGAAAGAATTCATGTCGATGTCGAAGCCTAAATCAAATTTCATTTTTGAAAAAGCAGCAACTGACGCAGCCATCTGTACCTACAAAGATTGAGCAAACACGACCAAGTGTAGAAAGTTTGGAGGGAAAGAGTTGCAGAGAGTATGAAAGCGTAAACGACGAGCGACGACCGAAAAATGATTTTATATTAGGGTTCGACGCGAAAAAGGAAGGATCGTCGATCTCCGTTCGACGATCAGGACTCCTGATGGAAGCTGAAAGGTCTTCAATATCGTAGATCTCAGTTCGACGATCTAGGGAGAACGTCGAGCTCAGTTCGACGATCTAGGGAGAACGTCGAGCTCAGTTCGACGATCGAAGGCCTGAAAGAGATAGTATACAACTATCTGACACACTCTGAACTCAGGTCGATGTTTTGGGAAAACGTCGATCTCCGTTCGATCTCCATTCGACGCTTTCTGGGGAAAACGTCGAGCGCAGTTCAGAGACAGAAACTATCCTACAGAGACAAAAAGAGATGATTTTTTAGCCTAATCTTGGTCTGTTTTTAGCTTTTCAAAATCTTGTAATTTACTTTTGGCTTCCTCCATCTAACATGCCTTACTGATTGAGGAAGAAGTTGTGTTTCTTTTCATCCAAGGGCTTGGTGAAAATATCTCCCCTTTACAAATCAGTTGGGATATATTGAAGTTTAATTTTATTTTTCTCAACATTATCCCTTAGAAAATGATGCCTAATTTCTATGTGTTTTGTCCTACTATGGAGGACTGGATTTTGTGCAATGGAAATAGCACTGGTGTTGTCACAAAATATTTTAGACTTCTCTAAGTTGTAACCATAGTAAGGAGAAGGTTTTGTATCCACAATATTTGTGAACAACAACTGCCTGCAACCATATATTCAGCTTCAGCAGTTGAGGTTGACACAGATGTTTGTTTCTTACAATACCATGAGACAAGTCTATCACCAAGAAACTGACAAGTTCCACTGGTGCTTTTCCTGTCTATTCTACATCCAGCATAATCAGCATCTGAAAATCCAGTTAAGTCAAATGCTGAATCTTTTAGATTACCAGAGACCTAGATTTGGACAGCTTTTAACATACCTAAGAATCCTCTTTACTAAAGTTAAGTGTGACTCTCTAGGGCTAACTTGGAATCTAGCACATATGCATGTAGCAAACATTATGTCAGGCCTACTAGCTGTAAGGTATAATAGAGAGCTAATCATTGCTCTATATGTTATCTGATCAACTGGTTTCCCATGTTCATCAGCATCCAATACAGCATTGGTAGGCATGGGTGTTTTCATACATGATGCATCAGACATACCAAATTTCTTAACCAGCTCTCTTGCATACTTGGTTTGAGAAATGAATATGCCTTCAGCATGTTGTTTGACTTGCAATCCCAAGAAGAAAGATAGCTCACCCATGCTATTCATTTCAAATATAGAGTGCATAAGCTTGGAAAACTTTTTGCACAGATTTGAATCAGTAGAACCAAATATAATATCATCTACATAAATTTGTACTAGTAGGGTATGGGACTTATGGGTTCTAATAAAAAGAGTTTGTTCTACTCTCCCCCTAACAAAATCATTCTTCAGTAAAAGCATGCTAGAGTCTCATACCATGCTCTAGGAAGCTTGCTTGAGACCATATAATTTTTTGTGCAGTTTGAAAACATAATCAGGATGAGTTGGAGAGACAAAACCTGGGGGTTGTCTGACATAGACTTCTTCTTTGATCTCCCCATTGAGAAAAGCACTCTTCACATCCATTTGGTAGACTTTGAATCCCTTGTGAGAGGCATAAGCCAGGAAGATTCTTATGGCCTCTAACCTTGCAACTGGTGCAAAGGTCTGGTCATAGTCTATCCCCTCTTCTTAGAATATCCTTGAGCAACTAGCCTTGCCTTGTTCCTTACAATAATTCCTTGATCATCCAGTTTGTTTCTGAACACCCATTTTGTTCCAACAATGGAATGATCATTTGGCTTAGGCACTAGTTCCCAGACTTTGTTTCTTTCAAATTGATGCAACTCCTCTTGCATTGCAATGATCCAGTGTGGATCTTGCTCTGCATCTTGAATGGTTTGAGGTTCAATTTGAGAGAGGAAGCAAGTGTGCATCATGTTCTTGTTGACCTGATTTCTGGTTTGCACACCAGCTGAGATGTCTCCAATCACTTGGGAGATTTGATGATCTCTTGTTGTTACTAGATCAACAGGGGGTGTTGATTGTTCACCAACCTGTGTTGTTGTTTCCTCTTGTGGGACAACAACTGGCTCTTCAAGAAGATTTTCTTCCAGATATGGAGCAGCTTCTTCATCTTCACTACTTTCATCCTTTTGAGTAACTTGTAACCTGTCCAAGTCTTCATCTAGAGAATGCACCTGCAAATGTTCTATGGTAGAAGTATTCTTCTCCTTGAAAGACATATTAGTTTCATCAAAGGAAATATGGACAGATTCTTCTATTTTTAGAGTAGTTTTATTATAAACCCTATAAGCTTTACTGATCATGGTGTATCCCAGAAACACTCCTTCATCAGCTTTTACTTGAAATTTTGCTAAATATTTCTTGTCATTATTGTGAATGTAACAAGTGCAACCAAAAACTTTAAAATAGTCTACTTTAGGTTTCTTCCTTTTGAGCAATTCATAGGGAGTCTTGCCCTTCAGTTTATGTATTAGACTTCTATTCAACACATAATTCGAGGTGTTCACTACCTCAGCCCAAAAGGATAGAGGTAGGTGAGAATCTGTCAATAATGTAGTTACAGATTCAATGAGGGTTCTATTTTTCCTTTCAGCTACCCCATTTTGTTGAGGAGTTCTAGGAGTTGAGAAAGTATGCCTGATCCCTTCACTTTGACTGAACTCTTGCATGAGAAGAGAATCAAACTCTATCCCATGATCACTTCTGATCAGGGCAATGTGAGTGTTGAACTCAATCTAAATGCATTTGAGAAACTCTGTCAAACACTTAAAGTTATCAGACTTCTTCCTCAGAAAGAATACCCATGTGAATCTTGAGAAGTCATCTACAATCACTAAAGTATAGGATTTCCCTCCTAAGCTTTGTACTGTAATGGGTCCAAAAAGATCCATGTGTAACAGATACAAAATCCTAGGTGAATCACTCTTATTAATTGATTTAAAGCTATTTTTAGTTTGCTTGCCTAATTGACAAGCCTTGTAGAGTCCTTCCTTCTTGTAGGGGCTAGAAGGCAGTCCTCTGATAAGGTTGTCCTTGGATAGCCTAGCAATGGTTCTAAGGTTAACATGTCCTAGTCTCTTATGCCATAGAATATTAGGTCTAGATATGGAATTAAACAGGCAAATATCTACCTTAGATGAATGAAAGTCTACTAAGTAAATATTACCTTTCCTGTTACCTGTCAACACAGTAGTGTTGTCTTCTGACTTAAACTTGCATATTTCTTTGTTGAAAGTCACTTGATATCCTTCATCACACAGCTGACTAATGCTTATCAGGTTGTGCTTGAGTCCTTCAACATAGGGTACTTTCTTGAAGGTGAATGTCCCAATTTGGACTGCACCATATCCTTTTGTAGTTCCAAAGTTTGAATCACCAAAAATTACATTGGGTCCAAGCTTGGCTTTAAAGGATGTGAAGTTGTCCTTGTTCCCTGTCATGTGCTTTGAGCACCCACTATCCAGATACCATGGCTGGTTTGATGTTGGATAGGTCTTCTCCTGCACATAAACAGCTTATATTTTTTTGACCCAGTTTACCTTGGGCCTAGGTTGATATCCCTTAAATTCAGAAATGAAAGATATCCCAGGTTGACTCTTATAACCTTCAGGATGGTATCTCCTAGGAGGTATTATCCATTCAGTATAAGGATTAAAGCATTGGGATGAAGCACTTCTAGGATTGAATTGAGATTTGCCTCTGAAAGAAGGTTCAAAGCTCTGAACTCCGTTCGACGATCGTCGAGCTGAGTTCGACGATCTTGGGTAAAATCATCGAGCTTCGTTCGAAGATCGACTGTGAGGGAGTTCAGAGTTCAGGAATCATTGAGCTGAGTTCGACGTTTCAGCCTGAGATCGTCGATCTCTGTTCGACGATCATCGACCTCTGCTCGATGTTTTCTGTTGAACTTTGCTTTTCTTAGGTAGATCTGAATTCTTCCTAGCTACCTCTACAACACCCTTCCCTTTATCAGAAATAAATTTGATTGGGGTTGTTAATACTATGGGTTGGCTAGTTGAAGCACCCAAGCCCAATGTACTATTTAATCTTGAGTTCACTGTGCTTGTGATGTCCATTAATTTGATACTTCTCCTATTAAGGGATTCTTCAAATTGCTTGGCCTTGGATAGTTCACTTTTCAGTGAAGCTATCTCCTCTCTATAGCATTCTAACTCTTTAGAGAGTTTTAGGTTCTCTGATTTTAAAGTGCTATACTCAGACAGTTGTTTTCTGAGGGAAGTGATTTCCTTCTCAGACTCCAACAGATCTAGGCATAGTACTTTAAACTCATGTTTAATGTCCTCAGAACTGAAATTCAAATGAATTGATTACCTGATCTTCTTCTAGTTGAGCTTCTGAATCTGATTCTGACTCTTCTGCTTCTGAATCTGTTTGAGAGGCATTGATAGCCATCATGCAAAATTCCTTTTCATCAGCATCATCCTCATCATCACTGGAGCTGGATGAGGCTTCAGAGTCCTCTTCAGTTTCACTCCATGTCTCAGCAACAAATCCCTTCCTTGTATGTTTGTTCTTTCTAGAGGAGGGTTTGTCTGAGCTGTTCTTTCTAAAGTCTTTCTCCTTTCTTCTTTCTCTTCTATCTTTCTTATCCTTGTTCTTGTTTTCTGGACAGACAGGCACAATATAGCCTGGTTTCCTGCAACCAAAACATATAATTTCTTTATTGTTATTTGATTTATCATACCTTGACTTATCATGTCCATTGTATGATCTCTTTCTGAAGTCTTTTCTGGCCATTTTGTAGAATCTTTTGGCCAGTAGACTTAGGAGCTCATCATTTCCTGTAGCTTTATCTTCAGGCTCCTCTTCTGTAGCTTTGAAGGCTATGGTCTTCTCTTTCCTTGTGGCTGGTGAGGTAGCCTTCTGTTCTTCTTCTCTATTTTTAATAAGCAACACATAATATTTGAGCTTGCCCAGGAGAGCTTCAGTTGTAATCTCATTTAGACTTCTGGCATCTTTGATTGGCAAGATTCTTGAATCCCAAGTGCTGGGGAAGCACATTAGGATTTTGTCATTCAGCTCAGTCAATGAGACTTCTTTATCAAGAGTCTTTAACTCATTGACAATCAGACTTAGTCTATTGTACATGTCAGCCACTGATTCAGCTTCTCCCTTTTTGAAATTCTCATATTGGCTTATAAGATGGGTTCTCCTGTCTTTCCTTTCATCAACAGATCCTGAGACAATATCAGAGAGCTTGTCCCAAATTCCTTTAGCTGAGTTGTATTCAGCTACCTTCTAAAATATCTCATCAGACATTGTCTGAGCTAAGATGTTCATGGCCTTGGCATCTGCAGTCTTCCACTTCTTTATTTCAGCATCTGTTCCTGAAGGAGGTGGAACAGCATTTGTACTTGAGCTTGCTGGTGGACTTGGGCACACTGTCAAAACAGAATTAAATATGTCTTCATCAATTGAGTTTATGTAAAGTCTAATACTTGCTTTCCAAAGTGCAAACTTGGATAGATTGCACAATAGAGGCCTGGTTCTTGCATAATCTTTATTCTGTGTCATATCTTTATATAAAATTAAATACAATGAAAATAACCCTCTTAAAAGATTGATCTTATCAAGGATCTTTTGGTTCAGGTGTTAGCCTGTATGAACAACCAACCTCCCTCTGATACCAATTGAAAGTGAGATAAAGATCTATCTCAACTCTAGCGGGGGGGGGGGGGGGTAAATAGAGTATTTTTAAAAAACTTTACAATTTAAATAAGCAAAATAATTAAGATTTAATTTATGTATTAGTGTAAGGAGCCTTGCTATATAATTTAAAACTAAGACAGCAAAAAGAAAATCACAGCACATAGCAAAGAAAATACTCAAGCAACCAGAAGACACAAGGAACTATAGTGGTTCCCCAAAAACCTAAGTACATCCACTCTTCTACCACCCTTGGTAGGAATCAACTGTAGGAAGGGTTGATCTGGTGTCCTGGGCACCAATGAGCTTTTGATAAGGTGCTCAAAAACCAAACTATATTTTTTGATAAGATGTCTTGCTACCACTGAGTTTTGACAAGGCTCTCAGAACCAGATTCAAAACTTTTGAAGGGAGTTTTGGTAACCCTTTTACAGCAGGAAAGAAAAAGGAAAAGAGTGAAGTTGTCTTCTCTGTCTCAATCAAAGAGAGAAGCACAAGTGGATTGATTGTGTTGTCAAAGCTCCCCTGAGAAAGATGAGAGCTTTGCTAGGGTGATAGGTCTTCAGAAGCTTCAGATCTCCAGCAGAAGATGGTTTCAGCAGAGGCTGAGAAAATTGAATTGTCTGGAGTCCTTGTGATGAAGCTATGATCACTTTTTCAGTATGCCAAAATTTTCAACTGATTCTTCAGGATTGATCACTTGAATGTGTTGATCAAACTGTCCTGTGAATCTGTACTGAAAAATATCTCTTTTCTTTTTCTCCTTTTTTTTAATGTCTGTCACTGTAAGTTTTGTTGTTGTTCTATATGTGTGGCTGACTGGAGAGAAAGGAGAAGATCTTATTCTCTGAAGATTCCTTGTCCAAGATAGCCGTTAGCCGTCAATAAATGCCTTCCATAAATGTCTTGTCTTCTAGAGGAAAGTCCAATAAACATTCTCAAAAAGAATTCCTTGAAACTTGCTCCAGAATAAAGGAAAACGGCTGGCAGATCTCTTGAAATAAATGCTGAGATATTTGAAAAACATTCCAAAGTCTGACTGAATTTGAATCCTTAAAATCGTCGATCTCTCAGGAAAAACGTCGATCTGAGCTCTACGGTCGTCGACCTAAGCTCAGAGATTGGAATGAACATCAGACAGAAAACGTCGACCTGAGCTCGAAGATCGTCGACCGGAGCTCAGCGACCTGAAGGACAAGCCGAAGACATATCGTCGATCTGAGCTCGAAGATCGTCGACCAAAGCTCGACGATTTAGCAGAGTTGAGCTCAGAGAGCGTCGAACGGAGTTCGACGTTTCGTCGACCTAAGCTCGACGATAATTGTCTTTGCCTCAGCTTTAAGTCTGATTCCTTGAATGGTCCTGGGGGCAGCTTCAAACCTAAATTCTAAGCCCTAAACACATTCTAATGTTGACCTTTTTACTTATACATCTAGGTCAAGCTGGTTTCCTAAGACAAACATAGTGATCCTTGCCCAAATTAGTAATAAGGTGTTCCAACAAAATCAACCAAGCAATCACAGACAACAAAAGATTTATAGTGGTTCCCCAACCTTGGGTACATCCACTTTCCCTCACCGATCTAGTAAACCACTAAATTCGGCTACTCCACTATCTCGGATTGAAAATCAATCCTACGTCTCGGAACAAAGTTCCTACAATCTCAATCCAAATGGATCTACACTAGGAAGGTAAAACTTCCAACAAATTGGAGAAAAATCTCCTACAAGAATTGATAAAACAAAAATTGAAAATACAAACAAATGATCTTCGAATCTTGAAATGTTCTGGCTGGATCTTCTTCTTTGAGAGTTGCGGCTTTATCAGATTTGGTTGAAAAAGAACTCACGGCTAGAACGAGATCTGAAGATGTCATTTTGACTTCACCCGATCGGAACGTATATGGAGAAAGAGAAACTATCACGATCAGGAAATCAATCTTTGTCTGAATCCTTTGAATCAGAAACCCTAACTCTTGCACGATGAAGATCAGTGGCGGCGGTGGGTCTCATTTTGGAAAGAGAGAGAGAGAGAGGATTCAACAACTTGAGAAAATAAGATGGCGTGTAGATTCTTATTTCTTGGTATTAGGGTTAATCGGTTGACATGACCTATTATAGATCTCTCTAACAGTCATAATTAGTCTTAATGACGGACACGTGGACCAATCACATCATGTAATTTGAAAATCCCATCAATCTGGACTTAATATAAATTCTGTAGAAAATGAACTTCAATTCTCGGGAGAGAAGATTACTTCTCGATAACTAGGAATTGCTTCTCGAGATAAGGCAGGCAATGGCATTGAGTCAGGTCTTAGCATTCCACGCTCTAAATGCTTTTATACTTGGAGGATCCAGATACAGATGGCATTGAGATATCTCTCGACATTCAACGCTTTTACTATTGAGTACTCGAGTACTATCTTGAACTTCTCGAGTACTGGACTGAAATTCTCGAGTACTAGACTAAACTTCTCGAGTACTGGACTGAACTTCTCGAGAAGTGAACTTAGAAAAATATTTCTGATTCTGGAAAAGATTACTCGAGAATAGGAGTTATTTTCTCGAGAGAAAGAAAATTTCTTGAGAACAAAGAATAGCATTTCTCGAGAACTAAGGGTTGTTCTCGAGAACTACACTTAAAAAATTTTCTGAGATATCAAATGAATACTCGATAAGTAGAGAAAGATTCTACTCGAGAACTAAACTTAGTTACTCGAGAACTAAGTTAGTACTACTCGAGAACTAAGGATAGTACTCGAGTAAAGCGACTGATTACTCGAGAACTCTAATATTTACTACTCGAGAACTAAAGGATTACTCGAGTAATGGACTTAGAGAATTTCTGTTTTTAAGAAAACTAGTCTTTTGAAAATTCTCATCACCAACATGTCATCCTTTGATCAAAGTGCTTGAATATGAAGTGTATCCAAATAGAGAGGCGACACATTAGTCAACACCTTGGATCACACAATAAGGGATTACATTGTATGGTTCTTTGTTTATGACCCACTGTAGACGGACATTGGTCTACACTTAGCAATAGAATCCTGCAAACACATAACTAAAACAGAATATCAAATACAACTTTAATAATCTTAGTTCAAGGGTGACTTAATGCAAATATAGGTTATTATGGATGCAATACCCAACAATCTCCCCTTATTTGTAGAAGTAAGAACCCTCTACAATAAGGTGAATTATATCATAATAAAAAGAACTGGAGATAAAAAGTTAAGAATAGAATGAGATGCAAGAAATAAAGAAAAAACACATAATCATCAAAACTAGAGTTTATATAATCAGAATAGTTTTAGATTTCTTGTCTACATTCATTCAATCCATTATCTCAAAAATCAAAAGTTCTATTCTGGCTCTATTGCTATGGATGTTGCTTGCCATACTTTTCCTGTTGCCTCCTTAGATAACTGAATGGCTTAGGATAGTACTTTTGAGGTTTTGGAGGTGCCTTTGGATTATTTCTGTCATACTCTCTGTCATATATCCTTCTCTTTATGAGAGACTTTTCATACATTTCCCATTCAGCAAAACTATAATATAGATCTCTGCTTTCATTGTAGTCCATTACAAGCTTTAGAGTATCTAGAATCAGGGTCTTGGAAGTAGGGCTCCAGACTTCAGCATACTCTTGAGCTTTCCTCTTGTCTGTCTCAGGATTGGGAACTAATTTAGAGGTAGAGGGACCTTCACCATATTTCCTTCTCTTTGGAATGTTAACTTCAGGTAGGTCCTTGGGAATAATTTCATCCCATACTTGAGTGTAAGACTCTGGAGGAATGGTTTCATCAGAAGGTCTAGGAGAGAAGGTAGGCATAGGAGCAGGAGCAGGCATTTGAGTAGACTGACTTTCAGCAAGTAGATTGAGATGATGAGGAATAATATTTGGATCTGCTTGAAAGTCTGGAAAGATCTGATTCTGTATCCAAAATGTTGTATCATATGTATGAAACTTCATAGACTTGATTTGAGCAAGCACATCCTTGTTGAGTTCTGTTAACTTTTTAGTCTAAAGAGCATTAGCACTTTTAGTGAAACTTCTACAAGTTTGGCTACATGTTCTTTTATTAGGGTCTCCCCCTTTCTGATTTCTACACATAGAGTGTTTATGGTGTCATCTTTGAAAGTGCCAACTTCCTCACATACTTTCATAACATTTTCTTGTGCTTTCTTCTCAAGGAAAATCTGATTGCTTGCCAGGGTTATGCATTGATTCATGACTTCACCAACACTTGTAATACTGTGGTCTAAGGCTTTTCCACCAATCTGAAAAAGATGTTTCAGTTAATCTGTATTATGTTGAATTTCTGCAAATCCTCTACTCATTTCTTTTTCAAGAGCAGTAACTTGATTTTGCACAGATTTAAAGGAATCATCAAAGTGCTTTCTTTGGTCAGCTAACATCTGTTCAATTTTACCTAAATTTACAGAAGAACTGGTAGAAGCAAAAGCAGTAACAGTAGTAATAGTAGTGGAAGTAGCAGCAATAGGAGAAACAAAAGCTGGAGGAGGAGGAGCTGCCCAAGGAACAACATCTTCAATAACTATAGAGCTTTGAGCTCTTTTGGTTTGAGCGAGAACAATTTCTTATTCTTCATAAGTAAAGACAGGAAGAGATAAGTTTAACTTCCTCAAGGCTGGTTCAACTTGTTCTAGAGAACCTTTATCATCATCAGAGAGGAGGATAGTGTCTTGCTTTTCTTGTTCAGCAGCTTGAGAGTCAGCATGAGGTGACTTGGGTGACTGAACTGGTGATGCAGAAGGGGCTGGAGATGGTGTATGCATAGGAGTGGGTTGCTTTGCTGGAGTTGATGAGGGAGAAGGAGTAGATGATGGAGCTTTATCAGGAGTTTGTACCTGAGGTGGTTATTTATTAGTAAGTTCTTCTATCATCCTATCAATGCCTTCTACTGAAGATAAGATAGTATCTTGAGCTTGTTCATCTGTATGCAACTCTGTTGAAGTGGCTAGAAGAGGAGATCTGACTAAAGAGGAGGAGTGAGTTCTGACATCAGGAACAGAGGAGACAGGCTCCCCCTCAATTGCAAAACAAATTGTGTCAATAAATTTAGGATGAGAGGGAGATGAGGTCCTCTCCTCTGAGGCACGGGCTTCTGAAACTTTTGCAGCTTGTGTTGGATTCTTTAACTTGACTTCCCATCTTTGAATGGAGGATATGGAAACTTTCTTAATATGATGAATGGGAGTACCCTTTAAAGTATCAAAAAACTTGAGGATTTATCTCATGAAGCATTAGAGATATTATCCTTGCAAAATTTAGAGCCTTAATGCTCTCCCTTATTTTATCAAGTATCATCATTCCAAATTGAAATATCTTCCTGCAGACTATTGCTCTGAGAACTGTAAATAGATTATAAGAAATAAATCCTATTGAACCTGTCTTGCACCAGAGAATGTTTCCAATTATATCTACCAGCAGTTTGCTCTCTGCATTTAGGTCAGGTCTTCTAACATAAGTGGCTTCAGAAGATATTCCACAAAAGTAGTATGCCCTCTCATTATCTTCCTCAATTAGATCATCTTCTTCATCTACCACTGACATTCTTAACAGTTGAGAGATAATGGTCTTATTCAACTTGATCTTAATACCTTTAACCTTGGATTTCAGGACTTTCCCATTTCTCTTTACTTTAAGGGTCTTGAAAAATTCATAAACTTCTGGAAAGAGTATTCTCCAAGGTTCTTGAAGATCAAATGACAAACCTGCGCTGTCGAGAAATACCAGAAATTTTTTGAAGTTGTCTGATAGTTCTGCGATCCCAGTAACAACTAGCTCACTTCCAACACCGATCTTGGATTGCGGCGCCATGGATTCTTCAGAAAAATGGTGAGCGGCAGAGGGAAGATGACGACGACAAAAGCTCTGGTTCAGCGGTAGAAGACGAAACGTTTTTTTCGAGAAATGGATTTTGAAATCGTGTAGATTTAATGAAATCTAAAATCCTATATTTATATAAGTCTAGTAATGATGATTAGATCTAAATTTAACCTTAGATTAGGGCGGAAATCAAGCTTAAAGAGAAATAGAAGAATTCAAAAAATTTCGAAAAGCGAAGAGTCATTTCTCGAGTGGAGACTTAGTTCTCGAGAGATGAATGACCAGTGCTCAAGAAGTCAGATTATATTTCTTGAGTGAGTTCTTTACTTCTCGAGAAGAAGGCTATCACTCAAGTAACAGTACTCGAGTGAGATTTTTTGTTTCTCGAGAAGAATGAAAGTACTCTAATAATTCGAAGTTACTTCTCAAGAAGTCATTCTATGTCCCGAGAAATTAATTCCACTTAGAGAAATTTCTAACCTTTTTGACTTGTCCTTGATTTCTGAGCCTTGAAATGATTCCAGCTTGTCTATTCTTCCTTGTTGATCATGTAAAGTTTAGTTTTGAAGAAGTTGAACTTGGCCTTGTCCAGCGGCTTAGTGAAAATATCTGAAACCTGCCTATCTGTCGGAACATATTGCAGATCTACATCCCCTTGCTCAACATGCTCCCAGATGAAGTGATATCCTATCTCTATGTGCTTTGCCGGCTATGCGAGACTGGGTTCTTGGCAATTGCTATTGCGCTGGAGGATTCACAAAACATTGGAATGTTTTTGACCTTCATGTTGTAGTCTTCCAGCTGATTCTTCAGCCAAAGCAACTGTGCACAACAACTGCCTGCAGAAATATATTCTGACTCTACCGTTGAGATTGCAAAACAGTTTTTCTTTTTGCTGCTCCATGAAATTAGTCTTCTTCCAAGGAATTGACATGTCCCAAAAGTGCTTTTTCTATCATCTTTGCTACCTGCAAAATCAGCTTCTGAAAAACCAATCAGCTCGATGTCATTATTTCTTGGGTACCATAAGCCAAGATTTGGTGTACCTTTAAGGTATCTCAAAATCCACTTTGCAGCAGCGTAGCGAGATTCTTTACAGTTCACTTGGAATCTAGCACAGACACATGTAGAGAACATAATGTCTGGTCTACTAGTAGTAAGGTAGAGCAAAGATCCAACTATGCTTCTGTACTTGGTTTTATCAAAAGGTTTCCCTTTCTTATCCTTGCCCAGAGACATGGCTGAACCCATTGGAGTCCTCATAGAGGTTGCGTTCTCCATTCCAAATTTCTTAATTAGCTCTTTGGTGAACTTACTCTGGGAGATGAAAATTTCATCTTCAGATTGTTTCACCTAAAACCCTAAGAAATACTTCAGCTCTCTCATGCTTCTCATTTCAAACTTCCCTTACATAAGTTTTGAGAACTTTTGGCAGAGATTGTCGTCAGTAGAGCCAAATATAATATCGTCTACATAGATTTGTACTAGCAAAATCTTGCCTTTATTTCCCTAATAAATAATTTCTTATCTATATTTCCCCTTGTGAACTTGTTCTTAAGGAGAAAACTAGATAGCTTTCATACCAAGCTCGAGGAGCTTGTTTCAAACCGTAAAATTCTTTAGATAATAAATAAACATAATCAGGTAGGTTAGAATCAACAAAACCTAGGGTTTGTTCCACATACACCTCTTCGTTTATGTAACAATTAAGGAAGGAAGACTTCACGTCCATTTGATAGACAGTGAAGCCCTTCAGTGCAACATATGCTAAGAACAACCTGATTGCCTCCAGCCTAGCCACTAGAGCATATGTCTTGTCGAAGTCAATTCCTTCTTCTTGACGATATCCTTTGGCAACGATTCTGGCTTTGTTCTTGATGATTGTTCCATCTTCATCCATCTTGTTCCTATAGACCCACTTTGTTCCGATGACATTTTTACCCTTGGGTCTGGGAACTAGTTTCCAGACTTTGCAGCACTTGAACTGGTTTAGTTCTTCTATGGTCAAGATCCATGATGCATCCGAGTTTGCTTCCTCGAACTTCTTTGGTTAAACATGTGAGAGAAAACTTAAATATAAATTTTTGTTAGTTGTACCTCTACGAGTTCTGACACAATCCCGGGGATCTCTTATGATTTAATCCATTGGATGATCCATTAGATGTCTGAGCTCTAGATTCCTTGCTTCTAGAACTTCAACCACTAGAGTGACTTCATCAACTTGGACTACTTCTTCATCTTGATCATCTACCTCTCCAATAGTGGTTGGAGTGGTGATCTTGATGATTTTTTCACCTTCGTCTTTGTTTGGTTCATCGAAGCTAACTTCTTTCAACTTTGTACCTGCATATTCAATAAGCACACTAGAAGAGTTGCTTTGAGGCAAACTCGTCTCATCAAATACAACATGTATTGATTCTTCTACAACAAGAGTTTTTTTATTAAATATCATGTATACCTTTCTATGGCTACTATACCCTACAAAAATACCTTCAAAACTCTTTTCGCTAAACTTGGTAGTGTGATAGTTACCATTATTAAGCACGAATCATTTACAACTAAAAATTCTAAAATATGAGATAGTCGGTTTCCTGCCCTTTAGAAGTTTGTAAGGTGTCTTATCATGGTTCTTATTTATGAGTACTCGATTTTGCACGTGGCATGCAGTGTTGACGGCTTCAGCCCAGAATTACTCCGACAGTGAAGCATCACTCAATATAGTCCTGCAGGCCACTATGAGTGTTCTATTCCTTCTCTTAGCTACTCCATTTTGCTTCAGAGTACGAGGAGAGTAAAACTCATGAAAGATACCTAGGATTTCACAAAATTTTGTCATGGCCCCATACTTGAATTCAGTTCTATTGTCACTTCTGATCATGACTACGGAACAATTGTATTCATTCTGGATCTGCCTAACAAAATTTGTAAAGACATCAAAGGTATCTGACTTGTGTTTCAGCAAGAACACCCACGCAAAGCGCGAGTAGTCATCAACGATAACAAACGTAT
Organism: Platanthera zijinensis; assembly: GCA_039513925.1. Lineage (NCBI taxonomy): Eukaryota > Viridiplantae > Streptophyta > Magnoliopsida > Asparagales > Orchidaceae > Platanthera > Platanthera zijinensis. Next base: position 155,784,495 of record CM077080.1, on the reverse strand, counting down.
AATCCTTGCCTCCTAAACTTCTAACTTGTATTGGACCGAACAAGTCCATATGAAGTAGATGTAAACATCTATTAGAATCTTTGCCAATAACGCTTTTAGAGGTAGCCCTTATTTTCTTGCCATTAACACATGCATGACAAGTTCTATCTTTGACGTACTTGATATTTGGGGAATCTCGTACCAAATTTAAAGAAAATAATTTATTAATAGTTTTAAAATTAATATGTGCTAATCTCTTGTGCCATTGGTCACCAAGAGATGCACTATATTTTGTTTAAAGGCACACTGGTGTAGAAGAATCTATACCTATGAAATTTAAATAGAAAATATTCCTGCTTCGAGTGCCTGATAAGATTGTTTCCATATTGTCAACAGATTTTATCAAGCACTTGTCAGCATGGAATTCAACTATGTATCCTTTGTCGCATAGTTGGCTTATGATTATGAGATTGTGTTCCAATCCCTCGACATAAGCTACATCCGAAAAGGATACACTACCGTTAGTGATCATATCGTAGCCTTTAGTGATTCCTCGGTCTGAACCTCCAAAGATGACCTTTGGATGGTTCAACACTAGAGATAAGTTCTGAAGTAAGCTTCTTGTCCCGGCATGTGCCGAGAGCATCCACTTTCCAAATACCATATTGGAGTTTTGGTGGCCTTTAGACATACCTGTAATCATAATCAGTTTGTCTTAGCAACCCAAACATATTTGGGTCCTTTGTCTCGTGTTAGAACACTCCCCCTACGAGGATTAGCATTATGAGTGGTCATTCTCATGTTGCCAACCTGAGGTGTTGTAACATTTCTCGTATTAAACCAACAATCGATGGCAAAATGACAAATTCTGCCACAGCACCAACAGTCGAACCTATTGTTTCTTTGCCTTAAGTACTCCTGCTTGACCTTCTAGGATAGTGGTCTAGCAGGGGTTACATTCTTGGAGGAGGAGTCTTCATGATGATGGCAATCACATGATTTCTTATCCTTTGCAAGCTTTTCTACAATGTGTTTTTCCTTTTGTGCTTTCTTGAAGTTATGACCATGATCATAAGGACCATAGCCCTGAAGATTGACTTCTTCATAAGGTGCCTTAAAGACAATCTCACCAAAGATTCTGGGACGAGTCCATCCTTGGTAACAAGACTTTGGTTCTACATAAGTAGGCCTAGTCAAGTGGTCGTAGGATAAGTCAAGATCAAACTCATTAGTTGGGAAGATAAATTTCTTAAAGACAGTCTGATCTTGAGGGGCCTTCCCCTTTTCTTTGGCCGAGACCTACTTGGCGACCTTATTCTTTCTCTGAGCCTTATTCCTCCTAGAAGATTTATTAGGAGGTTCTACATGGCCTAGCCCGATACCCTTGGCCTTAGCTGAGAATTCATCAATGAGAGGAAGGACGGTCTTAGGCTTCGAGAAACTTTCAACAAGTTTTTTTTCAGCAGCGAGTTGTTCTTCCAACTCTTTGATGATTTTCTCTTTTAGGTCGAGGTGCTCAAGAGCCTTATTATATTCTTCAATAGTGTTATTGAAGTTCTCCTGGAGTCAGTCAGTCTTAGAGACTTCCTCTCTCAAGGTGCTCTCTTTAGCTTTTAGAGACTTTATCTCTTTAGCTTGAGTTTTCACGACTCGTCGACATTTGTCGTAAGCCTTGATTAACTCCTTATACTAGGCCATGAGTTAAACTCATCGTCAAAAGAACTGTTCTCATTACCATACTCAGAAGCTTCAGATTCAGAAAGAGGGGTGTGATAATTTACCTCCCCAGTAAACTGAGGCTATTCTTCTTCGTCTGTTTGAGCCAAAAGCCCAAAGTAGGCTTCTTTTTCTTCACTCAACTCAGTTGAGTCAGATTCACTGAGTGTTTTTCCCTTCTTGGCTATTAGGCTCTTTTCTGACCTCTTCTTATTGTATGAGGACTTCTTTTCGTCTCTCTTTCCACCCTCCTTTTTCTTGTGGGGGAAATCAATAATGACATGACTTGTATTGTTATAATAATAACAAACTATGTCAGTCAAAATATGTTTATTAGGTTTAGAATTATACATGTCATGGCTACTTGAGCTATTCTTTCATCGATCACCGTCATGTTGTGATCTTCTGTATGAGACATCCTTGCCTCTCCATTGCTTCATTTTGTTCAAGAATTTCTTGAACTATCTTGAGAGCAGTGAGAACTCTCGTTCAGATAGCTCTGAGCCTGAAGTGCTAGGATCAGATGATTCCACTTCACTTTCTTCTGGAGCTGGTGCTTGTTAGGCAGCTTTGCCCTTCTTCGAACTGTCTGCCTTTAAAGCAATAGACTTTTACTTTGAAGAGAATCGACTTTTCTCTACTTCAGCCTTTAAAGAGTTTATCTGCAGTTCATAGGACATTAACTTGTCAAATAGATTCTAAGGATCTGTTTCAGCTAACTTGCCAAATTCCCTGATGACACAAACTTTGTTGTCCCATTCTTTTGTGAGTGACCTCAAAAACTTGTCATTTAGCTCCCCATTAAAGAAGACTCGGCCATATATTTGTACAACCCATATTCACTGGGAAGGACCCGGAGGCATCAACGGTCGGGGATGGACCGACCCCGAGTTAGCTTGGGCCCTAAGACCAAAAGAGCTCTCGCGCCGGAGGAGCTCCCGCCTAGGAGCAGGCGAGATCCCGCCCATGACCAGAAGCGGGCGGGAAGACGCCGCACTGAGAGAGCTCCACTCTCTCAGTACCATGGTCAGCAGCAAGGGCGCTGAGTGAGCTTCACTCTCTCAGCGCCATGGTCAGCAGCAAGGGCGTTGAGTGAGCTTCACACACTCAGTGCCATGGTCAGCAGCAAGGGCGCTGAGTGAGCTTCACTCACTCAGCGCCATGGTCAGCATCAAGGGCGCTGATTGAGCTTTACTGACTCAGCGCCATGGTCAGCAGGAAGGGCGCTGAGTGAGCTTCGCTCACTATGCGCCATAGTCAGCAGCAAGGGCGTTGAGTCAGCTTCACTCACTCAGTGCCATGGTCAACAGCAAGGGCGCAGAGTGAGCTTCACTCACTCTGCGCCATGGTCAGCAGTAAGGGCACTAAGTGTGCTTCACTCACTAAGCGCCATGGTCAGCAACAAGGTCGCTGACTGAGCTTCACTCACTCAGCGCCATGGTAAGCAGTAAGGGAGCTAAGTGAGCTCCACTAACACAACGTCGTGGTCAACAGCAAGGGCGTTGGGTGAGCTCCACTCACTCAACGTCGCGTCCAGTAGTGACAGCGTCAAGGTTTGAGGAGCTCCCGCCTTGAGAGGGGCGAGAGAGTTCACCCTCGGTCAGCCAGGACCCGCTCTCGGCAGAGTCGGCGAGAAGGATTAAACTGGCGAGAAAGCGGGGGATGTCTCAGCTGAGACTTTTGACACTTCTTTTTAGCTCCCGCCAAAGGAAGGCGAGAGGGTTCTCGACATAGAGCTCTCGCCGAGTGGGGCCCAGGTTCAGGGTAAATGTCTTAATTGCCCTCGGGTAAAGTTACCCTTATACCCTCAGGGGCTGCTTTTAGTACTTCACAAACAGTGGGATTTTGGCTATTGGCAGGCCCGCCAAGGGTATTTCAGTAATTTCAGGTCAGCAAAAGGCTATAAATAGACCCATAAGGGCTCCTTAGAAAGCAGACTCTCAATTTTCCATGAATCTCTAGTGCTTTCTGAGGAGCTCTTAGCCCAGCTTTTGGCTTTGGAGGAGAAGCTCTCAGAGATCTTCTGGGTGTGAGGTGGGACCTCCCTGCTGAGGCTTTGGGTCAGTCCTATGTCGTTGGCTACAAGTCAGGGGGCGGGGCTTGAGAGAAGTAGGTGTTGGCTGCACCCCTGTTTTGAACATTAGTTGAGGTCAATTTTGGCTCCAACAGTTCTGGTATGGTGAGCGTGGAAGGCAGCTGGTTCAAGAAAGCCTTGAGTTTGGTCCCATGACCGGAGGTGATGGTGAAGCATCTGGCTCAGGGGGTATCCCCACCCCGGGGGAGGAAGCGACAAGGAAGATGTTGGAAGTCTTTAGGAGAGAGGTCTTACAGACCATCAGCCTGGCCTTCTCGGCAATGAGTGAGTGGGAGACGCCTAAGGTTCCGGTGGAGGCGGTCCCGCTTCTTGGAGAGAACGCCCCTGGGCAGCACCCCGGAAAGGAGGTTCCGGCAGAAGTTGGCGAGAGAGACATGGCCGCGCGGGAACTCTTCCCAGGCCAGCATCTCGGAAGGGAGGTTCCGACAGAAGCTGGCGAGAGGGAGACAGCGGTGCAAGATCTCTTACTTGAGCACGATACCGCGGATCGGGCAAGCCAACCGCGGCCGCGAGACGTGCCCTCTCGCCAAGCAGGAGGCGAGAGCCCCTTATGTGAGCTTATCATCTCGGATAAAGTGTCGGAAGGGTTCCGCGAGCCCGATATGTCTTACTACTAAGGGAAGGATGATCTAGTGCAACACATTCCGTGGTTCGAGGATGTAGTCTCGATCCGACAGATGATGGATTCATTCAAGTATCGCCTATTTGCCATCACGTTAAAAGAAAAGGCCCGGGACTGGTTCCACCAGTTGCCGGCGAGTTCCAAATACAGCTTTGAAGATCTGCGCAGGGAGTTTTTGTTGAGGTTGTCAACGTCGAAGAAGTGGAAGAATGAGGCGGAGTGCCAGTTTGCAGTAAGGAAGAAGCAGGACGAGACGCTGGGTCATTACGTCAACCGGTTTCAGGAAGAGATCCTCCTAGTCTAGGAAGTCCCAGGGTATGCGTTGATGCTCGCCTTTACCCTGGGGATAAGACCGGGTTTCTTTAGCATGGAGCTAAAGAGAGTTCCCCCTCTCTCGTTCGAAGAGCTAATGGAGAGGGCGGCAAAAGAGATCGATTTTGAAAGATCCAACCTGGCTTTGGCTAAAAAGTTGGCCCGGTTGGTGGAGGACGATGTGAAGGAACCAGCGTCAGGGAAGCAGAGGGAGTAGAGGGAGTAGAGGGAGCAGAGGGAGCAAAGAGAGTAGAGGGAGCAAAGGGAAGAAAGAAGGAGAGAAGAACCTCGAGGGTAGGGGCAGCAGCAGGGATGGGGGGCCCGGGAGCCGAACAACCGATTGGGTTAGAAGCCTCAAGAGAGTCGCCCCCAGGGTAAAGGAAGAGGTTTTCAGGAAAGAGATAATCTTCGAGAACCGAGAAGGTTTGACCAGCAGGCGTGGAAGCAGGGCTAAGGGGTCACTTCCCACCACCGCAAGAAGCGATGGAGGTCGGTAGAGGAAGAGGAGGAGGAGGAGGAAGAAGAGTCCAGGGAGCTGGGAGAAGAGGAGGAGGAGAAGGAAGGGGCGCAGGGTAGCGTTACCCTTTTGTGACTTCCATCAGGAGGAAGGTCACGCGACGGCCACCTGCCCGGAGTTCTTGGAGATGCGGGAAGCCAGAGGAATGCGGAGATAGGATCTGTCGGTAAGGATCGTGGAAGTGCAGCAGGGAGGGGAGGAAGATAGATGCGAGGATCGGGTAGACGTGGGGACCCGAGGAGGGATCGGAGTGATCCACAGAGGGGTGGGTATTGAGGCAACCCGCAAGGGGAGCCTTCAAACCATGTTCCATAGAGGGGTCGCCTCGACCTCCTTAGCTCCCCCTCCTGAAGAAAAAAATCATCTTTTCATCCCTGTATATGCCGGACTACGAAGATCCATTCTGCGATGCCCAGGTGATTCAGACAACGGTGTAGAAATTCACGGTCTCCAGGATACTGGTGGACAATGGGAGCTCGGTGAACGTCATCTTCAAGAGAGCCTTCAATGAGATAAAGGTTTAAGGGAAGAGGGTCCTAGCCTCAGATGGACCGCTGTTCGGGTTTTCTGGAGAAAGGAAAGAAGTAGAGGGAGGAGTAGGACTGCATGTAAAGCTGGGCGGTGTGTCACAGAATTGTAGGTTCGTGATATTGGACGCCCCAAGTAGTTACAACGCCATTTTTTGGCGTCCCCTCATCAGCACCTTTCGCTGCGTCCCCTCCTCGTTTCATCAATGTCTTGAGTTCAATAACGGAGGGTTGCAGGTCAGGATCAGGGGGGATCCAAAGGTGGCAAGACTATGCTACGTGACGGCAGTTAACACTGTGTCTTGGATGGTGGAGGCAGAAGAGCTGGAGAGGGAGCTAGCAGAGCAAAAGGAGGTCGAGCCGCAGCAGGAGCAGAACCTGGAGGAGGCGATGGAGGTAGAAGAGAAGCTAGCCGCTTGAATCGAGCACGAGGATCTGGAGGAAGTGATGGAGGAAGAGGAGGGCCAAGTGGCGAGAGTTGAGCAGGAGGCCCCGAGGGGTGTGGAGATTCGTCAGCTCAAGAAGGAGAAGCCAGAGGAGGCGATGGAGGCTGAAGGAGGGGAGGAGTTGGAGTTTGAGGAAGAAGCAAGGGTCGGTTGTGAGAAATCGTGGTTGGAGCCAGCCAAAGAAGTGGTGGAGATGGACTTCTCCACCAGAGCAGGGCAGGTGCAGTGGGTGCGGATCAGCGGGGGCCTAAGTCTCGAGGACCAGGAACAGATGAGAGTTTGCATCCAGAACAATGTCGACAATTTCGCCTGGAGCGCGGCGGACATGCCGGGTATTGACGCGGATGTGGCTTGTCATCGCCTAAACCTGGACCCCCGGACTCGCCCCATATGCCAAAAGATGAGGACCATCGCAACTATGCTGGAGGAGCCCATCTGCAAGGAGGTAATAAAGCGCTTGGAGGAAGGCTTCATCTCGGAGGTCCAGTAGTTAGGCTGGATCTCAAACGTGGTAATGGTTAAGAAAGGGGAGGGAAGTTGCACATGTGTATTGACTTTTCTTTATTAAATAAATCATGCCCCAAGGATTGCTCCCCTTAGCCTCGAATCGACGAGCTGGTTGACTCAGCCGTCGATTTTTCTGTTATGACTTTTCTTGATGCTTCTTCAGGTTATCACCAGATTCGCGTGCACCCCCCCCCCCCCCCCCCCCCGACATCAAAGACGTCTCCTTCATCACCAAGGAAGGGTGCTTCAGTGATAAGATGATGCCCTTTGGGCTGAAAAACGCAGGAGCCACATACTAGCGCATGATGGATCGAGTCTTCCAAGGCCAGAGAGGGAGAAACTTGGAAGTCTATGTCGATGACCTAATGGTGAAAAGCAAGAGTGTGAAAGTGATGATAGATACAACTCTAGAGGGGGGTGAATTGAGTATTCAAAAATTATGACACCCTACTCAACTCCCTTAGAGTTAATTTGCGAAATTAGTTTATAGATATTGATAACCCTAGAGCCTAACACAAACTGTAGTGCACAAGAGAGAGCTAACTGTAATTACAGTTAAGCTTGGGATCCTATCACTGCAACTAGCAATCCTAGTTATTTCTACTCACAGCCATAGTGCAATAAATTAAATAAACAGCACAGACGACACAAGAAATTTTATAGCGGTTCCCTCTAAATAGGTACGTCCACTCTTCTACCACCCTGGTAGGAATCCACTACAGGTTTTTTTCAGGTGCCCTGCCACCAACTGATCTGCTTCAGGTAGATCAAGTAGACCCTTTGAGCTTTTGATCAGGAGCTCAAAATCCAACACAGGTTTTTGATCAGGTGCCCTGCCACCAAGGATTCACTTTTGAAGGGAGTAATAACCCTTTGTACAGGAGGTTGAGAGAGTTAAGGCTTCTTCTCTATTGTTTAACAGATTAGAGAAGCTAGTGGATTGCACAGAGCTAGATAGCTCTAAAGAATCAAGGCTCCCCCTGGCTTAGTGAATATCCAGGAAGGAGTCTTGCTTCAGGGTACAGGAACTCTTCTGAACTAAGACAAAGAACTGTCTTTAGGTTCTGAAGGAGAAGCTTGAAGAAGACTCTTGATTTGGAAAAGGTGTTCTTCTTCAAACAGCTTCCTTTCTTCTTCTTCTTCTTCTTCTAAAGGCCTCTGAGTGAAAGTTTTCCTGTAAGTAGGATGAACTCAGGATGAAGAAGAATGCTAAAGAGATTTGATCTTCTCAGATGAATGTGAATTTCTGAGAGCTGTAGAACTTTCTTGCTTTCTCTCTTTCTCTATACTGCTGAGTGTAAACTTCTTGTGTATCTGTATTCTATGTATATTCTTCTTTAAAAAGAAGCTCTTTATATATAAGCCTTTGCAACGGCTTTAATTTGAGTTTAAATCTTTGTCTTCTTCTGGAATCAGCAATCTGGGCTGCAAAAAGCATAAAGCAAAAACAAATCCTACAGGCAGACATGCTATAAGAGGATAAAGCTTTCTAAGAAGCTGCATAACCAATCAGATAAGAAGGGTGCAAGAAAAAGGTCACATCAGAAAGAACTCTTTACAGCCAGAAAAGACTTTCTGAGTCTAACGGCTATAAAGGACAGCCTGGCAGATAAAGTAGAAAATATATTTCAACTAATAAGACAAAACACTTTGTCAGATAAAGATTGACTCATGAATAAGGAATGGAGCAGAGATTGCCTGGAAATAATAGCACAAATTTACTGAAATAATATGCCAAATAAATATGAAATAAATCATAGAATAGAAGAGGACAAAATTACTAAAGACATACAGCAGAACGTCGAACGACCCTCAGAGATCGTCGACCGAAGCACAAAGATCGTCGACCTATCAAACAGATAGTCAAACGATACAGATAGTCGAACTACCAAAGAAAATAGTCGAACTACCACAGCAGATAGTCGACCTATCAGAACAGATAGTCGAGCTATCAGATAGTCGACCTATCAAGACAGATAGTCGAACTATCAAGCAAAACCGATAGTCGACCTATCAAACAGATAGTCGAACTATCAAAGAAAACAGATAGTCGACCTATCAAACAGATAGTCGAACTATCAAAGAAAACAGATAGTCGACCTATAAAACAGATAGTCGAACTATCAAATAAAACAGATAGTCGACCTATCAAACAGATAGTCGAACTATCAAAGAAGACAGATAGTCGACCTATCAAACAGATAGTCGAACTATCAGATAGTTTAACTATCCAAGTAGATAGTCTAACTATCAAACACAACAGATAGTCGACCTATCAAACAGATAGTCGAACTATCAAAAACACAGATAGTCGACCTATCAAACAGATAGTCGAACTATCAGATAGTTGAACTATCCAAGCAGATAGTCGAACTATCAAGAAATCTGTTTGGTCAAAAGAAGTCGAGCGGGGTTCGACGATCGGCGAGGCAGATTCCACAGAACGTCGAGCTACCAAGAGTTGAACTAACTCAGAGATATACGATCTGCTGACAGACAGACGTCGACCAACTGATAAACGATCGTCGAACAGTCGATAGACGATAGTCGAGCGGCGTTCGACCATAGTCGAACTAAAAACAACTTAACCAAATTTTCATCTGGATAAGTGACAATTCTAAAGCTAGAGCAAACTAACTAAACAACTAACCTTTGACCATAGATAAATCTTGGGTCAAGAGACTAAAAGAGAGGATTGAACTCAAATCCAAACTAGGGTACCAACAATCTCCCCCTATTTGAGTTAAGTCTCTCAACAACAAAACACACAAAATAAACTACTGAAAATAAAAACAATACAGGAAAGAAAATATCTAAGCAGTAGATAACATCAATCAAACAGACAAATAAATAACTGTCAATCAATGAAATTTAAGAGGCTTCAGAATTTGGTTTAGATTCAGAGGAACTAGGAATAAAAATAATTTTCCTGAAAGGGTCTAGTGCTTCTTTCTTTGAAAGCTTTAGATCATGCTCTCCAATAATTTTCGATTCAGATGCCCTTGGTACAACTGCTTCAGGATGCATTTCCATATATTTTGAAGGGTCAAATACCTCAGGTCTAACCTGGAATTTATCAAGCTCCTTCTTTCTGAATTTGGACATAGTTGTTAATCCTGTAGTATCTTTGCCTTCAGCTTTGGCTTTCCTAATTTGGGCTGATCCAACTAGCTCAAGAAATCGAGTCATCCTGTAATCAGGATCAAGATCTTGGCTTCCATACACATTTTCACAAGTTGGATCTACAGGTTTTACAGCTTTAAATTTAATAGAGAGATCTAACAAGCTTTCAGCTGGCTCTTTTTCCTGAATAACTAGAGAAGAAGGAGGAGCAAACTCAGCAAATTTCTTACTCGATTTTTCAGAGAAAATAACTCTTTTACCTTTTGAAATAGCTTTCACTGCATGATCTGGCTTTAGAGAAGATATGCTCTTGGATTCTTTTGAAGGTGGAGGAGAAAAGGTTGGTTTCTGATAAACCACCTCCTTCACTTCTTCTTTTGCTTCAGCATCATGTCTTTGGAATTCAGATTGCGATCTGCCTTGATATCCTTGAGTGCTTTTCCTTTGAGAAGACTGGGATGGAGTAAACCTATCAGACGGAGCAGAAGGATTTACAGACAAGTTTACAGAGGCTCCTGCACTGGGAGGTGGAGGAGGAGGACCTCTAGGAGTCCATCTTGGAGCAGGACTGTCATACCTTTTAGACTTCTTCCTTAACTTTTGCTGATTCTTAGAGAATCCCATCCAATGCTGAAATTCATTAGATCTGGGATCAATACCTTTCAAGATATAATAAGGGATATCATTATCAGGGTTTGGAGGAGAAGGAGCCACAGCTTTTCTTTTCTTCTTTGCAGATTTCTTTTTCTTGGATTCTTCAGATTCATCAGAATCATCCTCATCCTCAGAGTTTGAAGAAGGAGGATGATCATAAGGATCAAACGCCTCTAGCACATCTTTTTCTTTCTCTTTTAAGGCAGCTCTTTCTAACTCTTCTTCCAGGGCATCCTGTGCCAGAAGAGTGTCTAGATCTAATCCAGGGGAGTCATCCCAGACAGTAGACTTTTCCATTTGAATTTCTGATACCTTCTCTTGTTCATCAGTAACTGTCATGGAGACCAGTTCATCTTACACTGCTAATTGAGCTGGCTGAGCAGCCTCAGGATCTTGAACAAGTGGTTCTGGATCAGGTTGAACTTCTAGAGCAGGTTGATGATCAATTTCTTGGACATCTAACACTTCTTCCATTATATCTGTAGTATTATGAACACAAATTTGCTAAATGACATTTTATCATTCCTTCTAGGTATTCCCATACTAACATGTCAGTTATCAAGTCTAGAAAATGAGTAAAAGAGATACCTTCAGGATTTTCCTTAGAATGTCCTAACTCCCATAATTCATCTAGAAAGGAGGTAATGACTCCTTCTAGGTAGAGGGCAACCAGGGGAGTGGAGAATTCTTCTAGGCAAACTTTGACCATAAATTCAGATTTCATTATAGCATCAGAAATATCTTTTTCAGACAGAGGAGGTACTGATTCTTCTATTTCTTTTCCTGTATCTGCTGGAGGTACTGCTGGATGAGAGGCCAAGGGCAGTTCAGAGGCATGTTCATAGAGCATCTCCCCCTGCCTGATTTCAGTGGAAACTGAAACCAGGCCCCTAGATGAAGAGGGCTTAGCAGATTTTGAGAGGGCTTGGATGGAGGCAGTCAAAGAAGAGATGGAGGATACAAGGGGAGCAATTGTCTCTTCAAACATGATTTTGATTGAAGGAGTAATTAACTCCAGGATGCTTGAGATGAAGGCTGGGGTGATTTCAAATGAAGGTGGGGGAATCACAGTAGATGGAGGAATAACAGGGATGGTGTATTCTTGATGAGATGGAGAGTGAACTGGAGAATGATGGGTGGATGCAAGAAGATTAGTATGATCTGAATGAAGAATTGGTGACTGAGGAGGAGTGGATAGCTCAGAAGCCAATAAATCAAAACTAGGATGAGATATCCTAGCAAGATGAGAAGGGAGTGGAGATGCTGGAGGTAATGCATGGAGAATTGTGGAGGAATCAAGAAGATGAGATGCAGAAGATGGAACTTCAACTGAAGTAGATGGTGGCACTTCAGTAGAGGTTGAAGGTAATGCAAAAGAAGTGGATGGAAAGGAGAGATCGGTTGAGCCTGCTTCTTGAAGGAGGGGAGTAACTGAAGCAGTCCTTGTGCTCTCAGATGCAACTGGAGCTACCCCTGCTGGAGCGGGCTTCAGAAAACTCCTTTTTCACTTGTCAAACAGGGTTGGGTCCATCTTTTTGCTAGCATTGATTGAAGTAGAAACTGAGACCAACAGATGGGGATATTTCTCCTTTAGAAATATCCCAAGCACCCTACCCAGGGTGACTTCCTTCTTGCTATTCTTTTTCCTTATCAAATCAAACAAAACTCCTGCCCAGTTAATCTGCTTCTTGTTCACGATGGCACACATCAGGGCAAACTGTTGCCTGGTTATATTATCATGGGCAGAGTGCTTTCCCAGTAGCACTTTTCCGACTAGTTCAGCAAGGAACTTTATCTTCAATGAAAAATTCACCTTTAGCAGCTTAGAAGGAATGTCGTGGGCATGTCCTAGTTCAGTCAACATTCTCCCAAACTCAGGGGTATCTTGCTCATAATCCTCTTCCCCATTCAGTAATCCAAAAATTTCAGTTAAAATGGCGGGAGTCAAAATTACCTCTTCTCCACCTATCGTTCTGGTCATAGAGTCGTCATTGGAGGATGAAGTGAATGCCCATTCTTTAATCTCGGGAACGTTTATCTTTATTCTTGTTGACATGAACTTTTCCAATCCTTGATCTTTACATAGGTTGAGGATTTCCACTATCGCAGACTCGCAGCAGCTGAAAGAATCAAAGTCCACGCTGAAACCAGCATCAAACTTCACCACGGACAAGAGGGCTGGAGCAATCGCCATTGAAGGGGTTGGAGAAGGCGAGAGAGACGGCGAAGGCGAAACGGCAGAAATCACGAGACAGGGAGCAAGCAGAAAGACGGAACGCGAGAAGACGCTCTCCATCGACGATAAAAAGAACGATCTCTTAACCTAGGTCGACCATCGATTTTATATTGAACCAGCAATAGTCGATCTATTTTAAAAGATACTGGAGACGATGGTCGAACAGTCGTTCGACGATCGTTCCTGAAGCAGAGTAGTCGATCAATCGTTCGACTATTTCTGTCTTCACAAACAACAAGTTGTCGTCAACCATAAATCGACGATAGGCTCGACCTGTTCGACGATCTTTGAACGTCGGTCAACGATCTTCAAGCAGATAAGCCATCATCAACCATAGGTCGACGATAGGCTTGATCCGATCAACTATCTTCGAACATCGTTCGATGATCTTCAAACAGGTTTCAACAAAGGCAGACGTCACACTTAGTCTTTTCCATTAATCATGCCTAGTTGAACCAAAAAGAACAGATGCTTCTGTTCATCTAAGGGCTTGGTGAAAATATCACCTCTCTGAAGGTCAGTGGATATGAACTCAAGGCTGATCTTATTCTTTTCCACACAATCTCTCAGGAAATGGTGTCTAATCTCAATGTGCTTGGTTCTAGAGTGGTGCACAGGATTTTGTGCAATGGAGATAGCACTGGTACTGTCACACATGATTTTTGTGTTCTTGTGTGTGTACCCATAATCCAAAAGATGGTTTTGAATCCACAGGGTCTGTGAATAACAACTAGCAGCTGCTATATATTCATGCTCTGCAGTTGAAGTTGAGACAGAAGCCTGCTTCTTACAGAACCAGGAGACCAATCTCTCTCCCAAGAACTGACAAGTTCCTGAGGTACTTTTCCTGTCAACTCTACAACCAGCATAATCAGAATCAGAGTATCCAATTAACTCAAATTCTGATTCTGCTGGGTACCATAGTCCTATATTTGGACATCCCTTCAGGTATCTCAAGATTCTCTTGAGAAGAATCAAATGAGATTCCTTGGGGTTGACCTGGAATCTAGCACACAGGCATGTAGCAAACATTATATCTGGCCTACTTGCTGTTAAATACAATTGGGAACCAATAATGGCCCTATAATTCTTTTGATCAACAGGCTTACCCTGATCATCAGAATCTATTACTATATTAGTAGTCATAGGTGTATGCAATGCTAAAGCATCAGCCATCCCAAACTTCTTTACCAATTCCTTGGCATATTTGGATTGGGAGATGAAGATGCCATCAGCATCTTGCTTTACTTGGAGACCAAGAAAGTAAGACAGCTCACCCATATTACTCATCTCAAACTTAGAATGCATCAAGTCAGAGAACTTTTTGCACAATTTGGGATCAGTGGATCCAAAAATAATATCATCTACATACACTTGAACTAACAGGATTGTGTCCTTGTGTGCTTGACGAAAAGGGTTCTATCAACTACTCCCCTAACAAAGTTGTGCTCTAACAGGAAACTAGCTAGAGTCTCATACCAGGCTCTGGGTGCTTGTTTGAGTCCATAAAGAGCTTTTTGCAACTTGAAAACATGTGAGGGCTGAGTTGAAGAAACAAACCCAGGTGGTTGTTCAACAAATACCTCTTTCTTTAACTCACCATTTAGAAAGGCACTTTTGACATCCATCTGAAAGACCTTAAACTTCATATAGGCTGCATAGGCTAGAAAGATCCTTATTGCCTCTAGCCTTGCAACATGAGCAAAGGTTTGGTCATAATCTATACCTTCCTCCTATCTGTAGCCCTGAGCTACAAGCCTAGCTTTGTTCCTTACAATAATTCCATTTGCATCCAACTTGTTTCTAAACACCCACTTGGTGCCTATGATCAGTTGGCCTTTAGGTCTTGGAACCAAAGTCCATACTTTACATCTTTCAAACTAATTGAGTTCCTCTTGCATAGTAATGATCCAGTGGGGATCTAGCTCAGCATCTTTAATGGTGAGGGGCTCAATCTGTGAAAGGAAACAAGCATGCATCACATCCTGTCTTAATTGATGTCTTGTTTGAACACCAGCTGATATATCTCCAATCACGTTAGATGTAGGATGATCTCTAAGTGTGACAACATCAGCAGGTGGGATGTGATCTTCAGCAATAGTTGGGATTAATTCCTCAGGAGGAATTTGATCTACTATTAGTGGTACAAGCAACAACTTCTACAAAGTCTTCATCACTGTCTGATTCAGTAATATGAAGAGTTGATAGATGGATAATCTCTTGAGTGATATCTTTACTAGATTTTGGTAACTGCAATGAACTTGAGGAAGGAGAAGTTTCCTTCTCCTTGTAAAACATCTGAGATTCATCAAAAGACACATGCACAGATTCCTCAATTTTAGAAGATGATTTATTAAAAACCCTATAAGCTTTGCTTACTTGGGAATATCCAAGAAAGATTCTCATTGAAGCTTTTGCTTCAAACTTTCTAAGGTATTCTTTATTATTGTTATGAATGTAAACTACACAACCAAATACTCTAAAATAATTTATTTTAGGTTTCTTTCCTTTAAGCAACTCATAAGGAGTTTTACTCTTAAGCTTGTGTATAAGACTTCTGTTCAAGACATAATTAGTTGTGCTAACAGCTTCTACCCATTAGGAGAGAGGCATGTTAGCATCTGCCAACAGTGTACCTGCAGCTTCAATCAGGGTTCTATTTTTCCTTTCCACTACCCCATTTTGTTGGGAGTTCTAGGAGTAGAGAAGCTATGTTTGATACCTTCTTTCTCGCAGAATTCTTGCATGAGAAGAGACTCAAACTCAGTACCATGATCACTTCTGATCAAGGCAACATGAGTAGAATACTCAGTCTGCACACACAGTAGAAAATCTGTAAGAACTTTGAAGTTATCAGCCTTAGTTCTCAAGAAGAACACCCAAGTGAACCTGGAGAAGTCGTCTACAATTACTAAAGTGTAATACTTCCCTCCTAGACTCTGTACATTTATTGGGCCAAAAAGGTCCAAATGTAATAAATACAGGATTCTAGGTGAATCACTTTTATTTACAGATTTAAATGAATTTTTGGTTTGCTTGCCTAATTGACAAGCCTTGCATAGGCTCTCCTTCTTGTAGGGGCAAGAAGGTAAACCTCTAACAAGATTGTATTTAGATAACCTAGATATGTTCTTGAGGTTAACATGACTAAGCCTTTTATGCCATAAGGTGTTGTTATTTGTTACTTCATTAAATAAGCAGATTTCAGAATGGGTTGAATTAAAATCTACTAAATAAATATTGCCTTGTCTAATACTTACTAACACAACATTACTATTGCCTTGTTAGTGAACGATACCTGATATCCTGCATCACATAACTGACTTACTGAGATAAGATTATGCTTCAGTCCTGTTACATATGCAACCCTCTTGAAAGTTACTGCTCCAATGGTAATCCTACCATATCCTTCAGTTTTACCACAGCTAGAATCCCCAAAGATCACCTTTGGTCCAAGCTTGGCCTTAAACTTTGACAGATTTTCTTTGTTCCCTGTCATATGTTTGGAGCAACCACTATCCAAATACCACTTGTCCTGAGTGATAGGATAGGTCTTCACCTGCAGTGAGTTAAGTTAAACATTATGGACCCAGGTAACCTTTGGTCCATTATTCTTCACATAATGAAAACTAGAAATAAAAGAATAAGCAGGTTGGGGTTTATAACCTAAAGGGTAAGATCTCCTAGGTGGGATGCTCCATGCAGTTAATGGGTCCACAAACCTAGGGTTTCTATTCATATTAAAGTTTCTAGGGTTCTGGTTATAATTTTGAAATTCATATTGAAAACGTCGATCGGCGTTCGACGATGGATGCACAGATCATCGAGCTTCGTTCGACCACTGAGCCTGCGATCGTCGAGCAGCGTTCGACGCTTTTTGTATTTCCTTAAACTTTTGTTTTCTCTTTTCTCTCTTAGCTTTGTTTAAGGCTTGATTAACTTGTCTTACTTGCTCAGTGTTCTTTATCCCATCAGCTGAGATAAAGTTCACTGGAGTTGAAAGATGATTTTTAAGAATAATTGGGGGTTCACATGATGAAGCTCCTAAGCCTAGCTTATTATGGCCTGACCTAGTGTTTGTCATGCTGGTGATTTCTAGCAACTTAAGGCTTCTACCATTTAATGATTCTTCCAATCTCTTGGACTTTGCTAGTTCATTTTTAAGAAACTTTATTTCATCACTAGATTTAGTGAGTTCTGCTTCTAACCTAGCATTTTCAATGGAGATAGATTCTGATTCAGCTAACTTATTTCTAAGTTCTTTAATCTCCTTTTCTGAACTAATAAAATCTAAGCAAAGGGATTTAAACTCAGTTTTAAATTCAGAAGAAGAAAAGTCATATGAAGATAATACCTGATCTTCTGTAGGCATCTCTTAATCATCATCCGAACTCTCTGCAGCTGAGTGATTGCTGCAGGCATCAATAGCCATAGGGAAGATTTCCTTTGCCTTCTTCTCTTCCTCATCCTCACTGGATCTTGAGGAGGAAGATTCCTCATCTGAAGCAACAAATCCCTTCTCCTTTTTCTTGTTTTTGTAGGAGGAGGACTTGGAGTGTTTCCTGTGATGTTCCTTTTCCTTTCTCTTTTATTTGCTCTTTTCCTCTGGACACTCTGGTAGAATGTGTCTAGGTTTCCTGCAACCATAACAAATGATTTCTTTAGCAGGAGATCTATCATACCTTGGTTTATCTTCATATCTTGAAGATTTCTTTCTGAAGTCTTTTCTTCCCATCTTGAGAAACCTTTTGGCAAAGAGTGCCATCAACTCTTCATTAGATTGGCTTCCTTCAGAAGCATCAGCAGCTTTGAGAGCAAGAGTTTGCTCTTTTCTTGCTAGAGTTGGAGTCTTTGCTTCAGCCTCAACTTCCCTGGTCTTCAGCACTTGCTCAAAAGACTTGAGCTTGCCAAGGAGAGCTTCTGTTGAGATTTCAGTTGTACTTCTGGCCTCCTTGATAGGCCAGATCCTAAGATCCCATGTGCTGGGGAAGAACATCAGTATCTTATCATTGACCTCTATCAATGTAATTTCCTTATCAAGAGTTCTCAGCTCGTTGATGATTGAGCTGAGTCTGGTGTACATGGCTTCAACTGATTCAGCTTCAGTTTTCTTGAAGTTTTCATACTGGGATATAAGGTTGGACCTTCTGTCCTTCCTTTCATCAACTGAACCAGCTACAATCGGGTTCAGTGAGTCCCACATGGCTTTTGCAGAGATGCAATCAGCCACTTTCTGGAAAATTTCATCAGACATTATCTGAGCCAGAATGTTCATAGCTTTGGCATCAGCTATCTTTGCCTTCTTGTATGCATCATTGTAATCTGGAGGAGGCACTGCACTTAGATCTGTAGATGTTGTAGCAGTGGTTGCAGCAGGAGGTGCTGGAGGTCCTGTCAAAATAAAAGAAAAAATGTCTTCATCAATAGAGTTCATATATAATCTTATTCTTGCCTTCCAGATGTTAAACTTAGCTAAGTTGCATGTTGGAGGTCTGGTGCTTGAGTAATCCTTGGACTGGGCCATGAAGTGAATATCTATAAGCTTGGTATCTATCAGGATCTTGTGACTCAGGTGTTAGCCTGTACAGTCAGTCAACCTCCCTCTGATACCAATTGAAAGTGATGATAGATACAACTCTAGAGGGGGGGGGGGTGAATAGAGTATTCAAAAATTATGACACCCTACTCAACTGCCTTAGAGTTAATTTGCGGAATTAGTTTATAGATATTGATAACCCTAGAGCCTAACACAAAGTGTAGTGCACAAGAGAGAGCTAACTGTAATTACAGTTAAGCTTGGGATCCTATCACAGCAACTAGCAATCCTAGTTATTTCTACTCACAGCCACAGTTCAATAAATTAAATAAACAGCATAGACGACACAAGAAATTTTATAGTGGTTCCCTCTAAATAGGTACGTCCACTCTTCTACCACCCTGGTAGGAATCCACTACAGGTTTTTGTTCAGGTGCCCTGCCACCAACTGATCTGCTTCAGGTAGATCAAGTAGACCCTTTGAGATTTTGATCAGGAGCTCAAAATCCAACACAGGTTTTTGATCAGGTGCCCTGCCACCAAGGATTCACTTTTGAAGGGAATAATAACCCTTTCTACAGGAGGTTGAGAGAGTTAAGGCTTCTTCTCTATTGTTTAACAGATTAGAGAAGCTAGTGGATTGCACAGAGCTAGATAGCTCTAAAGAATCAAGGATCCCCATGGCTTAGTGAATATCCAGGAAGGAGTCTTGCTTTAGGGTGCAGGAACTCTTCTAAACTAAGAAAAAGAACTGTCTTGAGGTTCTGAAGGAGAAGCATGAAGAAGACTCTTGATTTGGAAAAGGTGTTCTTCTTCAAACAGCTTCCTTTCTTCTTCTTCTTCTTCTTCTTCTTCTTCTTCTAAAGGCCTCTGAGTGAAAGTCTTCCTATAAGCAGGATGAACTCAGGATGAAGAAGAATGCTGAAGAGATTTGATCTTCTCAGTTGAATGTGAATTTCTGAGAGCTGTAGAACTTTTTTGCTTTCTCTCTTTCTCTATGCTGCTGAGTGTAAACTTCTTGTGTATCTGTATTCTACGTATATTCTTCTTTCAAAAGAAGCTCTTTATATATGAGCCTTTGCAACGGCTTTAATTTGAGTTTGAATCTTTGTCTTCTTCTGGAATCAGCAATCTGGGCTGCAAAAAGCATAAAGCAAAAACAAATCCTGCAGGCAGACATGCTACAAGAGGATAAAGCTTTTAAGAAGCTGCATAACCAATCAGATAAGAAGGGTGCAAGAAAAGGTCACATCAGAAAGAACTCTTTACAGCCAGAAAAGACTTTCTGAGTCTAACGACTATAAAGGACAGCCTGGCAGGTAAAGCAGAAAATATATTTCAACTAATAAGACAAAACACTTTGTCAGATAAAGATTGGCTCATGAATAAGGAATGGAGCAGAGATTGCCTGGAAATAATAGCACAAATTTACTGAAATAATATGCCAAATAAATATGAAATAAATCATAGAATAGAAGCAGACAAAATTACTAAAGACATACAGCAGAACGTCGAACGACCCTCGGAGATCGTCGACCGAAGCACAGAGATCGTCGACCTATCAAACAGATAGTCGAACGATACAGATAGTCGAACTCCTAAAGAAAATAGTCGAACTACCACAGCAGATAGTCGACCTATCAGAACAGATAGTCGAGCTATGAGATAGTCGACCTATCAAGACAGATAGTCGAACTATCAAGCAAAACAGATAGTCGACCTATCAAACAGATAGTCAAACTATCAAAGAAAACAGATAATCGACCTATCAAACAGATAGTAGAACTATCAAAGAAAACAGATAGTCGACCTATCAAACAGATAGTCGAACTATCAAAGAAAACAGATAGTCGACCTATCAAACAGATAGTCGAACTATCAAAGAAGACAGATAGTCGACCTATCATACAGATAGTCGAACTATCAGATAGTTGAACTATCCAAGCTGATAGTCTAACTATCAAACACAACAGATAGTTGACCTATCAAACAGATAGTCGAACTATCAAACAACACAGATAGTCGACCTATCAAACAGATAGTCGAACTATCAGATAGTTGAACTATCCAAGCAGATAGTCAAACTATCAAGAAATCTGTCTGGTCAAAAGAAGTCGAGCGGGGTTCGACGATCGGCGAGGCAGATTCCACAGAACATCGAGCTACCACGAGTTGAACTAACTCGGAGATAAACGATCTGCTGACAGACAGACGTCGACCAACTGATAGAAGATCGTCAAACAGTCGATAGACGATAGTCGAGCGGCGTTCGACCATAGTCGAACCAAAAACAACTTAACCAAATTTTCATCTGGATAAGTGACAATTCTAAAACTAGAGCAAACTAACTAAACAACTAACCTTTGACCATAGATAAATCTTGGGTCAAGAGACTAAAAGAGAGGACTGAACTTAAATCCAAACTAGGGTACCAACAGAGTGTGAGCTCACACCTGCGGGACCTAGAAGAGATGTTTTCCACCCTTAGAAGGTTCAAGATGAGGCTGAATCCCTTGAAGTGTGTCTTCGGGGCCAGCCGCAGGAAGTTCCTCAGACATCTCTTGACTCCGGCAGGGGTGGAGCCTAACCAGGATAAGGTAAAGGTCATCCTAGACCTAGAATCACCTCGCAATGCCAAGGAGGTCCAACGCTTGGCAGGCAAGCTGGTCGGACTAAGCAGGTTCCTTTCGCGGTTTTGAGACAAATGTTCATCATTCTTCAAAGTGTTGAGGGGTAACCAGAGGTTTGAATGGACATCCAAGTGTAAGGAAGCCTTCCAAGGACTGACAAGACAGCTCTCCCAGGCTCCCCTACTTCAAAGCCCCAAATAAGGGGAGGACTTAGCCCTATATCTCGGGGTGGGAGCGGAAGTCGTGAGCTCTATTCTAGTCAGGGAAAAGGGGAAGAAGCAGCTACCCATCTACTACGTAAGCCTGATCTTGAGGAAGGCGGAGCTCCGTTACCCAATCCTAGGAAATCTAGCATATGCTCTGATCATTTCGGCAAGAAAGCTTCGGTCGTATTTCCAAGCACACATGATTAGGGTGGTAACCGACCATCCTCTTTGCAAGATATTTGAAGGGGTGGAGCACTCGGGGAGGCTGGCCAAGTGGTCCATTGAGCTGAGCGAATTCAACATCTCTTTTGCCCCAAGGCTCTCCATTAAGGCACAAGCAGTGGCAGTCTTCCTGGCAGACTATGTTGTTTAAGTCGGGGAAGAGGAGCCGCGACAGCAGAGTGCGTGGAAGGTCATGGTCGATGGGGCCTCGGGAAAGCATTCCATGAGGGGAGGAGTGGTGTTGGTAAGCCCCCAGGGGTGGCTATAGAATAAGCGGTAGCCTATCACTTTCCGGTGACCAACAATCAGGCAGAGTACGAAGCCATGATAGCCAGTCTTCATTTGGCAAGGGAGCTTGAGATCCAGGACGTAGAGGCCTTCAAAGATTCAATGGTGGTGGCATCGCAGATCCGAGGGGAGTTTGAGGCTCGGGAGCCTACCATCGTGAAATATCTATCCATGGTAAGGGAAATCATCGGAGGATTCCGGTCCTTCTCCATCGAGCATGTTCCCAGGGAAGAAAGTTCATCGGCTGATCGATTGGCGAAGTTTGGGCCTCGGGGAGGAGGAACCGTAACTAAACTGTTCCGACCGGCAATTGAGGAAGGGGAGTTGATGGAGGTAGGATGATGATCCTCCTGGGTAGACCCATTGGTGACCTTCTTGACCACTAGCGAGCTGTTAGAGGAGGTTAACGACGCAAAGAGCTTCAGGCAAAAGGCATCTCACTATCTGATGCTGGAAGGGGGTCTGCATCGCAAGATGTTGGCAGGGCTCCATGCAAGTTGTGTGACAGAGTAGGAAATCTCGAGGATCCTGGAAGAGGTACATTCGGGAGAGTGTAGTAGCCACTTGGGAGGAAGGACGTTGGAGGCAAGGGTTGTAAGGGAAGGATATTTCTGGCAGTCCCTGAGGAAGGATGCAGTTGAGTTTGCAAAGAGATGTCTAAAATGTCATGTATACACACCCCTCCAGCTCCTCCCCGCTCAAAGGCTTCGTAGCATCACGACGTTGTGGCCTTTCGCCATCTGGGGGATGGATCTAGTTGGACCTTTTCCCCAACTAGCGGTTAGAGGAGGTTCCTCCTAGTCATGATCGATTATTTTTCTAAGTGGCTAGAGATCAAGGCTCTAGCCAAGGTCACTTCCCAGGTCATCAGGAACTTTGTTTGGGGAGAAATCGTATGCAGTCACGGGCTACCCCGAGAAATAGAAACAGACAACGATCCTCAGTTTACTAGTGAGGAGTTCATCAGCTTCTGCATCCAGCTGGGGTTAGACCTCAGGTTTGCCTATGTCCATCACCACCAGAACAATGGCCAGATGGAAGCGGCAAATAAGATTATTGTGAACTTTCTTAAGAAGAAGGTGGATAACCTGAGGGGGAACTGGGTAGAGCAGCTCCCCTCCGTCCTGTGGGCCTTCCGAACGACCCTGAACACGGCCACCGGTGAAACCCCCTTAAATCTCTCTCATGGGTGCGAGGCTATCCTCCTAGTAGAGTTCGAGGTTCGGTCCCCGCGGGTCACGACCGCGGGCGAAGGATAGGAGGCTTGGAGATTGGGAAATGAAGAAGAGTTGCGCATCTCGCTAGACATGGTAGAGGAGTTGCGGGATGTTGAAGCCATCAGGCAGGAAGAGATCAAGCGGCAAATGGCCAAGTACTTCGATAAACATGTTAGAATCACACAATTCGCCGAAGGGGACCTAGTGCTGAAAAAGGTCGACGCGGTAGGGAGGTCGGCCCCTGTTGGCAAGCTCACCCCAAGCTGGGAAGGACCTTACATAGTAAAGGATGTTCTGGCAAACAGAGGTTACTACCTCTAGGATGTGGAGAGAAGGACCTTGAGCCACACCTGGAGCGGAGATGATCTAAAGCGCTTTTACCCATAAGGGAAAAAGGGGATTGTACTGTTGTAGTAAAATTTTATCATTTCGAAACATTGTCATACCAAAAAGCTATCAGGGTATTCTTCTTGCTTTGATCTGATATCTGCTTTCTCATCTTAATGATAGAATGGCTATGGTTTGAGAAATCTTCATCAACACCCCGAGCTCGGCTCGGCCTTAGGTAGACCCATTGCGCATGCTCTCATCTAGCTGGCAGGTCAGAAGGCTCTCTTGTGGGGGAGAGGTTTGGTTTGAGAAATCTTCATCAACACCCCGAGCTCGGCTTGGCCCCGGGTAGACCCGCTGTGCAGGCTCTCATCTAGCTGGCAGGTTCGAAGGCTTGCCTGTGGGGGAGAGGTTTAGTTTGAGAAATCTTCATCAACACCCCGTGCTCGGCTCGGCCGCGGGTAGACCCGCTATGCAGGCTCCCATCTAGCTGGCAGGTCCGAAGGCTCGCCTGTGGGGGAGAGATTTGGTTTGCAAAATCTTCATCAACACCCCGAGCTCGGCTCGGCCCCAGGTAGACCCGATGCGCAGGCTCTCATCTAGCTTGCAGGTCTAAAGGTTCGCCTGTGGGGGAGAGGTGTGGTTTGAGAAATCTTCATCAACACCCCGAGCTCAGCTCAGCCCTAAGTAGACCCGCTGAGCAGGCTCCCATCTAGTTGGCAGGTCTGAAGGTTCGCCTGTGGAGGAGCTGTTTGGTTTGAGAAATCTTCATCAACACCCCAAGCTCAGCTCGGCCCCAGGTAGACCTGCTGCGAAGGCTCCCATCTAGCTGGCAGGTCCGAAGGCTCGCCTGTGGGGGAGAGGTTTGGTTTGAGAAATCTTCATCAATACCCCGAGCTCGGCTCGGCCCCAGGTAGACCCGTTGCGCAGGCTCCCATCTAGCTGGCAGGTCTGAAGGCTCGCCTGTGGGGGAGTGGTTTGGTTTGAGAAATATTCATCAACACCCCGATCTTGGCTCGGCCTCGGGTAGACCCGCTGCGCAAGCTCTCATCTAGCTGGTAAGTCTGAAGGCTCGCCTGTGGAGGAGAGGTTTGGTTTGAGAAATCTTCATCAACACCCCGAGCTAGGCACAGCCCCGGGTAGACCCGCTGCGCAAGCTCCCATATAGATGGCATGTCCGAAGGCTCGCCTGTGGGGGAGAGGTTTGGTTTGAGAAATCTTCATCAACACCCCGAGCTCGGCTCGGCCCCAGGTAGACCCACTGCGCATGCTCTCATCTAGCTGGCAGGTCCGAAGGCTCGCCTGTAGGGGAGAGGTTTTGTTTTAGAAATCTTCATCAACACCCCGAGCTCGGCTTGGCCCCAGGTAGACCCGCTGCGCAGGCTCTCATCTAGCTGGCAGGTTTGAAGGCTCGTCTGTGGGGGAGAGGTTTTGTTTGAGAAATCTTCATCAATAACCCGAGCTCGGCTCGGCCCTAGGTAGACCCGCTGTGCAGGCTCCCATCTAGCTGGCAGGTTCGAAGGCACGCCTGTGGGGGAGAGGTTTGGTTTGAGAAATCTTCATCAACACCTCGAGCTCGGCTCGGACCCAGGTTGACCCGCTGCGTAGGCTTCCATCTAGCTGGCAGGTCCGAAGGCTCTCCTGTGGGTGAGATGTTTTGTTTGAGAAATCTTCATCAACACCCCGAGCTCGGCTCAGCCCCAGGTAGACCAGCTGCGCAGGCTCCTATCTAGCTGGCAGGTCCGAAGGCTCTCCTGTGGGGGAGAGGTTTAGTTTGAGAAATCTTCATCAACACCCCAAGCTCGGCTCGGCCCCAGGTAGACCCGCTGCGTAGGCTCCCATCTAGCTGGCAGGTCCGAAGGCTCGCCTATGGGGGAGAGGTTTGGTTTGAGAAATCTTCATCAACACCCTGAGATCGGCTCGGCCCAAGGTAGACCCACTGCGCAGGCTCTCATCTATCTGGCAGGTCCGAAGGCTCGATTGTGGGGGAGAGGTTTGGTTTGAGAAATCTTCATCAACACCTCGAGTTCGGCTCGGCCCCAGAGAGACCCGCTGTGCAGGCTCCCATCTAGCTGGCAGGTCCGAAGGTTCGCCTGTGGGGGAGAGGTTTGGTTTGAGAAATCTTCATCAACACCCCGAGCTCGGCTCGGCCCCAGGTAGACCCGTTGCGCAGGCTCCCATCTGGCTGGTAGGTCTGAAGGCTCGCCTGTGGGGGAGAGGTTTAGTTTGAGAAATCTTCATCAATATCCCGAGCTCGGCTCGGCCCCAGGTATACCTGCTGCGCAGGCTCCAATCTAGCTGGCAGGTCCGGAGGCTCGCCTGTAGGGGAGAGGTTTGGTTTGAGAAATCTTCATAAACACCCCGAGCTCGGCTCGGCCCCGGGTAGACCCGCTGCGCAGGCTCTCAACTAGCTGGCAGGTCCGAAGGCTTGCCTGTTGGGGAGAGGTTTGGTTTGAGAAATCTTCATCAACACCCCGAGCTCGGCTCGGCCGCGAGTAGACCCGCTGCGCATGCTCCATTCTAGCTGGAAGGTGCGAAAGCTCGCATATTAGGGAGAGGTTTGGTTTGAGAAATCTTCATCAACACCCCTAGCTCGGCTCGGCCCCAGGTAGACCCGCTGCGCAGGTTCTCATCTAGCTGGCAGGTCCAAAGGCTCGCTTATGGGGGAGAGGTTTGGTTTGAGAATTCTTCAACAACACCCCGAGCTCGGCTCGGCCCCAGGTAGACCCTTTACGCAGGCTCCCATCTAGCTGGCAGGTCCGAAGGCTCTCCTGTGGGGGAGAGGTTTTTTTTGAGAAATCTTCATCAACACCCCGAGCTCGGCTCGGCCCCAAGTAGACTTGATGCACAAGCTCCCATCTAGCTGGCAGGTTCGAAGGCTCGCCTGTGGGGGAGAGGTTTGGCTTGAGAAATCTTCATCAACACCCCGAGCTCGGCTCGGCCCCAGGTAGACCCGCTGCGAAGACTCTCATCTAGTTGGCAGGTCCGAAGGCTTGCCTGTGGGGGAGAGGTTTGGTTTGATAAATCTTCATCAACACCCAAAGCTCGGCTCGGCCCCAGGTAGACCCGCTGCGCAAGCTCTCATCTAGCTTGTAGGTCCGAAGGCTCGCCTATGGCGGAGAGGTTTGGTTTGAGAAATCTTCATCAACACCTTGAGCTCGGCTCGACCCCAGGTAGACCCGCTGCGCAGGATCCCATATAGCTGGCAGGTCCTAAGGCTCGCCTGTGGGGGAGAGGTTTGGTTTGAAAATCTTCATCAACACCCTGAGCTCGGCTCAGCCCAAGGTAGACCCGCTGCGCAGGATCCAATATAGCTGGCAGGTCCGAAGGCTCGCTTGTGGGGGAGAGGTTTGGTTTGAGAAATCTTCATCAACATCTCGAGCTCGGCTCGGCCCCAGGTAGACCCGCTGCGCAGGCTCCCATCTAGCTGGTAGGTCTGAAGGCTCGCTTGTGGGGGAGAGGTTTGGTTTGAGAAATCTTCATCAATACCCCGAGCTTGGCTCGGCCCCAGGTAGACCCGCTGCTCAGGCTCCCATCTAGCTGGCAAGTCTGAAGGCTAGCCTGTGGGGGAGAGGTTTGGTTTTAGAAATCTTCATTAACACCCCGAGCTCGCCTCGGCCCCAGGTAGACCCGCTGCGCATGCTATATTCTAGCTGGCAGGTCCGAAGGCTCTCCTGTGGGGGAGAGGTTTGGTTTGAGAAATCTTCATCAACACCCCAATCTCGGCTCGACCCCAGGGAGACCCGCTGCGCAGGCTCTCATCTAGCTGGCAGGTCCGAAGGCTCGCCTGTGGGGGAGTGGTTGTGTTTGAGAATTCTTCATAAACACCCTGAGCTCGGCTCGACCTTATGTAGATCCGCTGCGCAGGCTCTCTTCTAGCTGGCAGGTCTGAAGGCTCGCTTGTGGGGGAGAGGTTTGGTTTGAGAAATCTTTATCAACACCCCGAGCTCGGCTCGGCCCCAGGTAGACTCGCTGCGCAGGCTCTCATCTAGCTGGCAGGTCCGAGAGCTCGCCTGCGGGGGGAGATTTGGTTTGAGAAATCTTCATCAACACCCCGAGCTCGGCTCGGCCCCGGTTAGATCCGTTGCGTAGGCTCTCATCTAGCTGGCAGGTTTGAAGGATCGCATGTGGGGGAGAGGTTTGGTTTGAGAAATCTTCATCAACACTCCGAGCTAGGCTCGGCCCAAGGTAGACCTGCTGCGCAGGCTCTTTTCTTGCTGGCAGGTCTGAAGGCTCGCCTGTGGGGGATAGTTTTGGTTTGAGAAATCTTCATCAAGACCCCGAGCTCGGCTCGACCCCATGTAGACCCGCTGCGCAGGCTCTCACCTAGATGCAGGTCCGAAGGCTCTCCTGAGGAGGATAGGTTCGGTATTTTAAAATATTGTGACACGAATGTTCTAGGCTTGAACCAAAGACACACCCAGAAGGCGGAACAGGAGGATCGAGGATCTCTTTGATTAGGAGGGGTCTCAGCCTGTAGAAATCTCGACCGAGAGTTATAGGGTAAGGCGATCTCGGCAAAAGAAGTTCCCGGCATGGAGACTTAGGTAGTGGATTCTTAGTCAGACAAGGAGAGGGTCTAGGAGCGAAGTCCCGACCAACCGCGCAAGATTAGAAAGGGGGTCTTCCCTTAAAAAAAGGGGGGGGCGGGGGCAACGCTCTCGACAAATTCTTCTCGGCAGAGCGCGGGAACGATGAATTCGAGCCCTGAGCTCTCGGCAGATTCTCACCAATCGGCCGCTAAGAGAGACTATCCTAGAAGGGGGCCAGGGGCCTCGGGAGGAAACACTCTTGAACAGCATTTGTTTTTTAACAGTTAGAAAAAAGAGAGGGGAGCAAAGTTACATTTACATTATAAATTGCTCACAATATTACAAATATCGGAGCGTCTTGCTCATTACAGAGGTAGAAGAAAAAGAAACTCCTCAGGGGGAAGCGCTATATCCGCTCGAGCTCCTGCTCGAGCTCCCGCTCGGGTTCCCACTTGGGTTTCCGTGGGAGCTCTCGCCCAAGCTCTCCCCAGAGGTCTCGATAACAACCGCGAGATATCTCGGGATGTGCGGTGGTGGAGAGTCGGGCACGCCTCGGGGCTTCGGGATAGGCTCGAAAAGCCAGGGGACAAGCTGGGGAGCGCTCAGGGTCTCGCAACCCTCTTCCAAGCATCCCACGTCCCGCAACGTCTCGATCATCAATCTGGTCGTCTCCTGGGAATTGACCTGCAAGAGCTTGTCGATGTCGTACGCGGAATAATTTCGGCTCTTCAGCCTTTCATCGAGCGTGGGAGGGGGCGGGAATGCAGCTACCTCCGTCTCTAGGCGCTTGACTTATCCATTCAACATGGCGTTCTCGCACTCAACCTCGGCCAGCTGCGCGTGAAGCACCATGAACTGCGGAGAGTCCTGCGTAAAAGCGTTTTATCAGCGGCGAGAACGGAGGTGTGGATCTCATTGGCGAGAATGAAGGTTTGAAAGGGTCTCGCTTACCTCCTCTGTCAGGGGCATGGACAGCAGGCATCGAGCGTCCTCTAGCTCGGTCTTCAGGGCCACCGCCTGAGCCACCGCTTCCTCTCTCGCCTTGTACATATTGAGGAAGTTCCGTTCGATGGTGATGCTTCGGCGAGCACACATGTGCGCAAGCTCAAACCCACGCATCAGGGCCCGGATGGAGTCAAAAGCGAGAAGGCGAGTGGGTATTTGGTCGTACAGGCCCGCGAACTCCCAACTGTAAAGGCCGTGGCCAAGCGCGAAGGCCTCGCCGGTGACCTTGTCACCCTCTGCCCAGCTAGGGAGCAGCGTCGAGAGGGATACCCGGTTGGCCTCCGGGTTCCATTGCAGCAAGGGTTTCTCTTTCGCATCAAGGCTCTTCATGCCTAAGCAAAACATTCCTGTGCCCCCTCGGCATAGGCTTGGGCGGGAGCTGGGCAGAGCTCTTGGTAGCCGCTAGCTCAGCGCCCATCTCTCCACCCGCCTTGATTGCGGTCGGAGGGTTCTCGGTAGAGGCTCCAACACGACTCCTGGAGAAGACCCTTATCTCGCTGACCGCCGCTAAAATCTCGGCGAAGGACCGGCCCGGCGGGAGAGATCGGGCGGGCGAGGGCACCTTGGACTTCCCCTTCTTGGCAGCGGACGGCTTCGGCCTCTTCGACTACTGAGATGAAAAGTCGCTTGGTTTCTGCTTCCCGACACTAGACGGCGGAGGCGCAGCAGGCTCGTTCTTTTCAAGCGTGGGCCGCAGACCTCGCGAGAGACAACAAATCTCCCGCAGTCTGTCCTTCTGCAGCTTGCGTCTCGGGGAATGGCTGGCACAAGGGGATCTCCCACTCTCCTGCAAGGGAAACACGGTAACATTCAGCATGGAGGAGAGACGTGATTACCTGGCAAGAGAAAGAAAAGGCGAGATCTCACCTTCGCCAGGAAGAACGAGGGGAAGAGAGTCGACGTCCCGCGTAAGGAAGGGGACGACGAACTCCTTGGTCCCGAAAATTCGAGGAGCGCGCTCTCGCGGGACGCCAGGGATGGCGTCTTGTAGGCGGCATCCTCATACTTGATCGGCGCAAGCGAAACATTCCCAAAGTCACCGGAGATGAAGATAAACTTCTCTCCCCAGTGATGGTGCTTGTTGGAGAGACCAGTTGTCTTGAGCAGGGTCCCGGAGAAGAAGACGACTCCTCCCTTCGCGAGGAAGACAAACAGCTTCTGGAAGATCGAGAGGTTGAACTATATCCTCTCGGATCGCATGTAGCAGATGAACGCTACAAGGATGGCGACCAAATTCAGATTCAGCTGCACGGGAACGACTACGTAGTATAGAAGGGCGAGGCGCATCTCCGGCCAAAGAGGGAGGCGAAAGCCCACCTCGAAGTGTTCGAGGGGGATCGCGAGCTACCCCTCTCGCACAGTGTTCACCCTATCATTGTTTTCTGTGTTTCTCGCGGCAAAGCTGGAAGGAACATACCAGGAGTTAATCAGCCGATACTCCTCCAGGGTCAGGCGGCACGACGGAAATCGATGCTTCTGGAAAGCTTCCGCACAGTTAGAACGTCCCTCGTTCTCGCCCGGTATTATGTCTAACGAACTCAAGTGCGAAATCACAAGACAGGAGGCGAGAGTTAGAGACCAACCGATAAGCAATGGAAGGGAGGCGAAAGCAGGATGTTCTCGACAGAACGCGAAAGCGAAAAGAAGAAAGATGAAGGTTCCAGACCAGGGGAAAAAATGCGATGGGTGAATCCACCTATTTATAGGAAGCTGTGATAAAAGATTATTTTCTAGAAAGGGCGGCGGAGGTACAGCTGTCATGCCCTAGGTCAACGACGCCTCGAGCCCCCGCCCGAGTTGATAGTGACTGATCGACAACCTTAGTTCGCGCAAGAACCACATGCCATGACAGACGTGAAAGCAAAGAACTTTCTCACTAGGCGAGACCAAATATAATAGCAGTAACAACAACAGTTAACTAATAAAAGCAGTTTGCAGGATTACAAGCAGTCCAGAGTTCAAAGAAAAATTGAAAGAGGGTGCATGAGAAGGAAAGTCCAGGGGTAAGAAGGGGCGAGATATCAGGAATCAATAAGGCTCCCAGCGCCAGCGTCCTCGCTCTTGCTGTCGGGTCCTCGGGGGAGCCAACGGGTTGAAGTAGGAGGAGAGCACGGTGTACCCTATGTTGATCCGGCGAGCTTGTTCGCGTATCCTCGCAAGGCAACTCCCGGGAGAAGATCCCGCAGTAGGGCCACCCGGCCGCTCCGTCTCTCTAAGGAAGTAATCTCGCTCCAGGGCCTCCAACCTTTGCTCCACCGACCTGCGAAACTCTCTCGCCGCATGGGCTTGGGCCTGCTCCCACCGTACGAGCTTGGAGAGGATGGTTGTGACCCTTTTACCCCGCCTTCTCATGCTTCCCGCACCAATCAAGATCTCTTCCATTTCGTTAGAAGAGGGGAAGGGGGAGCTGTCGCCGTCCTCCTCTTCCTAATCCCCGTCATCGTCCTCATCATCATCAGATCCCGATCGCCGGTCCGGATAGCCTGAAAAGACAACCTGGCAGTCAGTGCGAGAACAGGGTGAGAATAGCAGAAGTATGTGGCATACAAGTAGCATAGCGAGAGCCATCGGCCGGAGGAAGGCGAGAAGGATCGGGCTCTCCCTCGACATCCCTCCCAAACAGGAGATCGACTGGGTTCCCATGACCCGGATGGAAGATCTCGCGAGCCGTAACCTCCGTCGGGCCTGAAGTCTGAGGAGGTTCGTGCTCCCTCACGGAATGGTCGTCCTCCGACGTCAAGGAAGGGTCGGCAGTCATCTCCCCTGCGGAGGTATGGGGATTGGCTGCTGGATCGTCACGAGGGGAAACCCCTACATCAGTTCCCGACAAGATGAGACTCGGGCGGGCAGAAGCAGACGCTGTGAGAATCCAACCCAGGGGTTAGAGTGACCAAAAGAAAAGCAGTCAAAAGAGAGAAGAGGCTACCTGGGGGCCCCGAACCATCGGCAGGAGCCCCTTCCAGATCCTGTGGCCGATCCTTAGGTGGGCGAGACGTCGATGGGTCCGGGGGCATCAGCGGAAACCCAGCACAACCTTCCGGGACCACCTGCCAAGAAAGGTTCAGTGACCAAATCTCAAGAACAGTAGTCCGATAGTCGGCGAAACATACCCTCTGCAGTAGAAGAGGGTCGGCCTCAAGGCTTGGGTTTGAAGTTGGAGAGGCTCGGTGCTCTCGCGAGGGGCCCCGATGGACCTTGTTCGCCTTCTTCTTCTTCTTCTCTTTTGGCGGTAGCGGAGGCGACATAGTTTGTGCCTCTCTCGCTAGCCAAGGAGCCACTAGCGCGCTATTGGCAAGGGCTCGCGCTTGCGCCGCCTTTATACTGTCCTGAATGTTCTGCGAGAGTGGCTTACCAGCTTGTTTGGGGCGCATCGCGAGGTTGCGCGAAATCTCAGGGGGGCGACAACGGTCAGGGGCAGATTTACGGTCGTCTATCATCGTGTATATATAACTGCGACAGGGCCCACCGATAGATTCTTTTTGCAGGAAGTGACACGTGCCCAGCTAATATTTATGGGTTGGACGTGTCTTTTCGAGCGCACAGCTAGCTCAAAAAGAGCGGGGATTGTGTGCAACCAAAATTCGCTGGTAGGACCCATAGGCATCAACGGTCGGGGTTGGACCGGCCCCGGGTTAGCTTGGGCCTGAAAACCAGAAGAGCTCTCGCGCCGGAGGAGCTCCCGCCTAGGAGCATGCGAGATCCCGCCCATGACCAGAAGCGGGCGAGAAGGCGCCGGCTGTGAGAGCTCCACTTTCTTAGCGCCATGGTCAGTAGCCATAGACCAGCAAAGTGAACTTCACTCACTCAGTGCCATGGCAGCATCAAGGGCGAGCAAGGCAAGGGCGCGCTTCAATCACTCAGCGCTATGGTCAGTAGCAAAGGCGCTGAGTGAGCTTCACTCACTGAGAGAGCTCCACTCACTCAGTGCCATGGTCACAGTAAGGGCCATGAGCTTCACTCACTCAACGCCATGGTAAGCAGCAAGGGTGCTGAGTTATCTTCACTCACTCAGCATCATGGTCAGCAGCAAAGGCGCTGAGTGAGTTTCACTCACTCAGCGCCATGGTCAGCAGCAAGGGCGCTGAGTGAGCTCCACTCACACAATGATGTGGTCAGCAGCAAGGGTGTTGGGTGAGCTTCACTCACTGAACATCGCATCCAGCAGCGACAACATCAAGGTTAGAGGAGCTCCCGCCTGGAGAGAGGCGAGAGCATTCACCCTCGGTCAGCTAGGACCCGCTCTCTGCAGAGTCGGCAAGAAGGATTAAACTGGCGAGAAGGCGGGGGCTGGCTCAGCTTGAGGCTTTTGACACTTCTTTTTAGCTCCCGCCAAAGGAAGGCGAGAGGGTTCCCGACATAGAGCTCTCGCCGAGTGGGGCCCAGGTTCAGGGTAAAATTTCTTAATTTCCCTCGGGTAAAATTACCCTTATACCCACAGGGGATGCTTTTAGTACTTTACAAACAGCGGGATTTTGCTATTGGCAGGCCCGCCAGGGGTATTTCAGTAATTTCATGTCAGCAAAAGGCTATAAATAGACCTATAAGGGCTCCTTAGAAAGCAGACTCTCAATTTTCTCTGAATCTCTAGTGCTTTCTGAGGAGCTCCTAGCCCAGCTTTTTCCTTTGGAGGGAAAGCTCTCAGAGATTTTCCGGGTGTGAGGTGGGACCTCCCTTCTGAAGCTTTGGGTCAGTCCTAGGTCGTTGGCTACCAGTCAGGGGGCAGGGCTTGAGAGAAGTAGGTGTTGGCTGCACCCCTATTTTGAACATTGGTTGAGGTCAATTTTGGCTCCAACAATACACTC
Organism: Platanthera zijinensis; assembly: GCA_039513925.1. Lineage (NCBI taxonomy): Eukaryota > Viridiplantae > Streptophyta > Magnoliopsida > Asparagales > Orchidaceae > Platanthera > Platanthera zijinensis. The sequence continues at coordinate 155,750,993 of CM077080.1, read as the reverse complement.
TTAGGCCATTAACAATTTTGAAGAAATTCTCAAATGTATCTACAATGGTGTCTTTGGCCCTTGCCGAAAGGCTTCGTACTTCTGATTCAAGAGGGATCTCATATCTTCCCTTACTTCTTCTGTTCCTTCCTTTAAGGTGACAAAAGACTGCCACATCTCCTTAGCAGATTGGCAGTGAATTAAGTTCTACAGCATCGAGTCATCGACTTCACATGCTATTATATTCTTAGCTTTCTTGTCCCAAGAGACAAGTACAATCTCGTCTTTATCAAGATCAATCAACTTCCTTGGAACTTGCTTAGTTGGATCTATTGTGGAGGTATTCATGGGAACGTAAGGACCTTCTTCAACAATCATGAAGATCCTTGGATCCACAGCTTCCATGAAAAACTTAATCCTTTCTTTCCATATGGGAAAGTTGTTCTTTGTGCACAAAGAAAGCTTGGCAAAATCTTTAGCCTTGTCCATGCTTGGAAGATTCTAAAGAGACAACTGAAGAAGGAATTGATCAAGGTGTTAACCTTTTAGTGACCAAACCTCCCTCTGATACCAATTGAATGAGTTCAGTTGTCTAACTAAATCACCTAGAAGGGGGTGAATAGGTGAGTTGTGCGTCTATTTGCGGAATAAAAATTTTAGCAATCTTGCACACAAATCAACCAAGCAATCACAGACGACAAAAGATTTATAGTGGTTCCCAACCTTTGGTACATCAACTTTCCCTCACCGATCTTGTAAACCACTAGACTCGGCTACTCCACTATCTCGGATTAAAAATCAATCCTACGTCTCGGAACCAAGTTCCTACAATCTCGATCCAAATGGATCTACACTTGGAAGGTAAAACTTCCTACAACTCAGAGAAAAATCTCCTACAAGAATTGATGATACAAAAATTGAAAATACAAACAAATGATCTTTGAACCTTGAAATGTTCTGGTTGAATCTTCTTTTTTGAGATTTATGGCTTTATCAGATTTGATTGAAGAAGAACTCACGGCTAGAATGATATCTGAAGATTTCCTTTTGACTTCACCCGATCAGAACGTTGATGGAGAAATAGAAACTATCACGATCAGGAAATCAATCTTTGTCTGAATCCTTTGAATAAGAAACCCTAACTCTTGCACGATGATGATCGGAGGCGGCGGCGGGTCTCATTTTGGAAAGAGAGAGAGAGAGAGAGAGGAATCAGCGACTTGAGAAAATATGACGGCATGTAGATCCTTCTTTCTTGGTATTAGAGTTAGTCGGTTAACATGAACTTTTATAGGATCTCTCTAACGGTCATAATTAGTCTTAATGATTGACATGTGGACCAATCACATCATGTTATTTAAAAATCCTGTCAATCTGGACTTAACAGAAATTCTGCAGAAAATGAACTTTAGTTCTCGAGAGAGAAGATTACTTCTCGAGAATTAGGAATTGCTTCTCGAGATAAGGCAACCAATGGCGTTGAGTCAGGTCTTAGCATTCAACGCTCTCAACGCTTTTAGACTTGGAGGATCCAGATATAGATGGCGTTGAGACATCTCCCGACATTCAATGCTTTTACTGTAAGACCCCCCCTTTTTTTTTCTTTTTAGACACTGGGTTCTTAAGCCCAGAATCGCCGCTTTGCGGTGACACCTTCACGTCCTGAAGGGTCATCACCACAAGGCGCCGATTCTGCCGGCCAATTCGATCACAAAAAGGTAGCACAAAGTGAAGTAAGTAAAAGCAAGTCCACTAGATAATCACATATATAGAAATAAAACTCCATGAAGGGAGTGTCCACAGAATAATACATAAGAGTAATAGAATATGGGCTTAAGCCCGGTACATGTCCTCACTACAAGTCACTCATGCGGAAGTAAAACAAAACATCTATTCAGGGTCGAGACTCACGGTCCTTGCTGTGTGAACTCTGGAGCTAGACTTCCCCATCTCCAAGCGCACTGGTCTCTGCGGCTGCTCACCTGTGCTGGGCTCCACGATCCCGTAAAATGATGCGGTTCGAAAACCGTTAGTCATAAAGACTAAGCCCTATCATCCCCTACCCCTTACCCCATGGCTCCTAGGTACCAAGCAGTGAGGAAGAACGGGAAGGACATGAAGGTGGAGAATAACTCAAAAGCAAACAGGTGGCAGCGGAACTAATGTAGCAATTCTAATAACTAATAACAACGACAGAAAGTAATAAATATAACCTTAACTTATGTGCTGAAGCGCATAAGCCAAGGGATCTTCTGCAAGGCTCCCATCGTATAAAGTGTCCCTTACCATTTATACTTTGGGGTGTCGGTTATCAAACAGCAGCATATATATATTGAATTTAACCTTAATTTATAAACTTGCCCACACAAGCTTATTGACCAAGGGGTCGTTTTGCAAGTCCTAATGTATAAGCATCCCATACCACTTATACTTTAGGTGTCAGGGTTAAATGAATCAATTATGCTATGACATGCATGTGGGTATGATGGATCATGCAAGTGCAACTCACACACCCGACTCTGTGCACACAGACCTTTAGTTCCCCCTTTTGGAGCAGTTACCTCCCAGGATACCTCCGTAGTGGCAGACGGAAGCGGTGGGTTGGGCCTCGCCCACCTCTAAACTGTAAATCACTTCCGGTAAGACCTATCGTACGCCTCAACGCTTGGTGCACTAAGAGGACTCCTGCGTACTCTTGCCGGCTGGCACACCGGACTTCTGTTGGCGAAGTGCTAACCACACTTACCGAGTCAGAGTATTGGAGTCGGTGAATCGACCCTCCAATACCAAAGACCCACCACCTTAATTTTCTTCTTTTTATGCACATGCAAATTAATCGTAATCAACAAAAACCAAGCCGAAGCTCCCCGGACCAAAATGTCCGTCTCTTAACCAATCGAGCCGAAGCTCCCCGGACCATTCCATCCGTTTCTTAACCAACCGATCCGAAGCTCCCAACCATCTTCCTGTGCTAACGGTGTTTGTGAAAAGTGCAACCTTAATTACTAAGTTACTCTTGTCAGTTTGTTATTACAGTTTATGTTAACCCAGGACTGCCCCCGGTATTCCCTGTGAAGGGCTCTTAAAGGGCACTAGGAATTATGATGGTAGCTGAAGCCCATCGTTCCCTTTCGCAAGACACTTATTGTTATTAGTTGATTCCCTTTACCCATTCCCTTCTCATATTACGATAGGCTAACCTAGGGTGATTTTTAACCTTCCTCTCTCGGGAAAGACGATCTTTCGTCGAACCCGAGCATCTCTTAACTCTAGCTATCACCACTTCCCACTACTCCTCATATAATTCTATTGTGATATCATCCAGATCTATCCACCCAGACAAAATGGCTAATTACAACACTATCCCAGATCATGTCCTATTGCAATTTAACAATTTGCTATATGCAGACCAACCTAGACTATATGTCGAACCGGTTAGGCAAGGATCTAATACTCATCCAAATGCCGTAAATTATTTACTGGAGACTTATCATGATATAATTAGCCTAAATCCAGAAAATAGTAATTTTCATAATTTACCTGCCATTTAATTAATTTCCTCAAAAATTCCAAGGGCTACCGGTTGAACATGAACTACCCTAAGTTCTCATGCAAGATGTCCAACCAAAATTATAATAAATAGTATGTTATCTCAATATGGTAAATCCAAAGTATCATAATTTTTCTATCATCAAAAGGCCACTAAAACTATTTTAGCAATATCTTCTATATTTCGTTATTTGTGAACCAAGTACAGAGAATATTCTTCCAAAAATTATAAATACATTATACTATGCAGATAAAGCCTTAAAAATAGCATTGGCCCAATTTCATAATTTTTCAGTAATAATATCATCTATAATTAATTTTCAAAGCATAAAATACCTTTTTAACATTTGTGAATGAAGTACTGAATTTACTCAACTAGAAATTTTATAAAAATTCAGAAGCATTCATTCTGACCTAAAACATTTATTTCCAAGATTGCTTGAGGTTTCAATGAACAGAAAGATCCAAATAATTTAAATCATCAATTGGGGCTATAACAATCGTTACAAATGAAGTGCTAAAAAAAGACATCATAAAATTCCAATAAAATTGTTATAGGTTCTACCCGCCCCAAAACTTACTCTACCCGAGTTTCACAGCTTTTAGATAATGTTTAATGACAGATTTTACTTTATTAGTATTTTACCCTAAAGCTAAGATTAGGGTTTTGAGGTATGTACTTGTCTCCAAATCCTCCAATATTCCATCCAGATAATTCTTATCATTCTAATGTAAATTCTACTGAGTTTCAAGGCAATACGAGAGCAATTGCCCCCATGTCCTTCACAACCCTCAAAACCCTCCATCTAGGGTTTGAGTTTGGATCCTAGGGTAAACCAACCCTAAATCACACCATTTTCTCCAAGTGGGTTATAATAACACCTCCAAGTCAGTTCAAAATATCAGCCTCTGTTGAGGTGATTTTTCTGTTCTAACCTCTTGTGCACTTTTTACTAAAAAATGCCTCATTATTGCCTAGTTAAGAATAGGTGACTTCCTATCCAAAACTCATCCAAATAAGTTGAAATTCTGTACAGAGCTAGGTTTTATAGCCAGGGACCACTTAACAAAATTTGGGAGGGTTTGGAGGTCATTTGACCACTTATATAAATTCCTCTAACTTAATTAAATAAATAAAAACTTTAGGCAAAGTGTCTCCAAAAATTCCCATTTTTGGACTGCCTCTAGGTATGGCTGAGGTTAACCCCCTGCCCAAATTTCGGGTCATTTGGACAAGGGACGAAGCGTGGGCATTCATTTTAGTTTCTGCCCAACTCTAGTTACAGCCCTCACTAAAACGGGTGCTGCTGTCACAACCCGCATTTTTCTCCGAATTAAAAATTATCAGAGTTTGAGAAAAACATGCGTCGTGATGCCACGTCAAGCAGGGGATAACTGCTGACGCTCAGGCTAAACACTAACTATTCTATTTTTTTTATATAAAAATCCAAAAGTTGATTTATTAGAAATCTGATTATAATTTTAAGGCCGTATCCCTCGGCTCTGTGGATCATCTAGTCCATACTTCAAAATTATACATGTACGTAGCGGAAAATACTTTGTTTACATTTATACATCCTAAGAGAGAGCAAAACCCTGATACTAAGCAAAACCCTAGATTTAATTTATGTATATATATTTAAGAAAACGATCTTTTTACGTCGCTTTGAAAATAGTGCTTGAGTTTGTAAAACATGCAGATCATGAGTTATACATATACTTAATAGTGTTTTTAGGTTTTAAAAGTAACTAGCACCCTAATATAAATCATCCCAAGAGCAAGTTTAATAAAAGCAAAGCAGTAAATCTAACAGAGTAAGCAAGTACAAAGTGTCTAAAAGAGAAACCACCAGTGGGCGCCAACAACTGACACGAACCCACCGGTGCGTAGGTACATCTGTACTACAAGTCTAAAGAAACTACCTCCCGAGTGAAGGACTCACAACAGCAACAAAACACTGAGAATCTCTGGAGCACCCTAGCCGCACTGTCGGCTAAAAACCTGTACCTGAGGGATTCAGAAAGAAAAGAATACCTCAGCAAACTATAATCAACAGGAAAGGAAGGTACAGTAGTAAAAGCAGGAATTAAAAACGGGAATTTAAAAGTACTCTTCAAACGATGAAAGAGGTAAAAAGGGTGTGCACCAAGTGCACGAATGAAGCCGAACTTTCAAGAATCCCTGCAAAAAGGTTTAGCACAGTAAAGAATATCTTAACACAGGGCTAGAGCGGAAAGAATCACCTAGTGCTGGAGATGGACAACTCAGTAACAATGGCCTAAACTGGTGACCGCATGTCAACCAAGTCTACCAGCCCTAAAATATCTTCGAGGGCTGTGGTGGCGGCACCGGTCCAACTCAACCAAACAGCCCATGCTGCCTTAATAAGACAAGAAGAAAATAGGGTGGCGCAGCATCGGTCCAACTCTCCCCTCAATCACATCCTGCTCCAGCACTAAGTGACTCAGGAAAACCCTGACTGGTGGCTTCATGAACCACCAAGAAAGTCAAGGACCCTAAACTCACTAGAGCAACCCACCTAGGAGCCCTATATAAACAAAATAGAACAGTGACTCGCTACTAGATATGTACAAACCGCTAAATACTAACACCCACAAGCGATAGGACCTTGAACCTACGCCCGTAATTCGATCCCAAACTACACGTATAAAAATTAATTTAATAACGAACCTATGCGGTTAATTTGTTACCAACAAACATACAAATAAATTTTATGCCAAACTATGCCCGAGCATAAGGGCACCTACACTTATAAAAAAAAATTCAATTCCCGCCTAACCATGAATAATAGGCCTCACAATAAAAATAAATTATGCTAGACTTGGACTACACCCAAGGGGCAAACCACAAGCTATACAAGCAATAATTTTCATTAAGGCGTAAATTCTAACATGAGCGAATTAGGGTTAACCTGTCTTAGGCAAAAAATCCCTAAAACCCCTAAAACGAAAAGTTAAATCACAATAAATTGCATAATATCTACATCCTAAACCCAACATGACAAAGCCATAACATGAACAATTACAAACAAAAGAACGTTAGAAAACGGTTATCAATAGGATTTCGGATAGGGTTTTCGGGTAGGATTTCGGGTAGGGTTTCGGTTAGGATAGGTTTGGGTGAGCAAATATCAGAAATCAAAACAACAAGAGTGATATAATGTGATCAAAACGGCAAGAGCGAAGGGCGCACTTGCCTAAATCTCTTCACCAAAATTTTGGCCAGCACAACCCTCCAACCGGTCGGCCTCAAGCAACACAACTACGGAAGAAAAATCTAGGAAGAACAAACCGATCAAAGCATGGAGAAAAAGGGCGAAACCGCACCCCCAAATCACACAAAAATCACGGTGAAAACTCAAATAGATTACCTCGGAATGAAGATCTTGCCTAGGGGAGCGAGGATCCTGCCTCAAATCAAAAAAATCGAGAGGATTTGGGCCAGGTTCGGCCGGCCGGAGCAGCAGCAAGGCTCCGCCTCTTCTTTGCTTCCGCTCGGTTTCTACAGGGGCCGCCGGGTGCAGGAAATAAAAGGGGGGGAAACCTAATAAATAAAACCTAAACTAATATCCTATATATAATATATTATAATCCTATTAACTAAAGAATCAACCAACACCTAATTAACACTAATCAAAGGCAGCCCCCTTCCCCCCTAACGCACCTACAACTAACACACTAAAAACCCATTAACACTAACTACACAAAATAATATATATATATATATATATATATATATACACTTATATAAATATTAACACACCCACCCTAATACTCATTCGCACTAACACACACATAAGTTAACGCATAACTAGACACGCACCCGAACTCTATTAAAAAGCCTTGCACGCACGAGCTCGTGCGCATTTACGCACCGGCACGCCCAAGACACGCGTTAAGCCAAAAAAATGCACAACTAAATATAAACGCTCGCATAAGGAGACGACTCGCTAACAAGCGACCGTCTGATCGACGCGAAAATTAACGTTCTCGGATTTCGACCAAACTCGCACCGTAGACAAAACTCGGGCTACAAAACAACGACGAAGTCGGAAACAACTCCCGACGATCACACACTCGAGCTAACCTCGCTCGAAGCCAAAGCACAAGGATTCCCTAAGAGGCTCAGCCGGGCCTCCAAAACAGACGCCGGCTAGCTGGGGAACCATACAACAGGCTATAACCTCTAAAAACACATAACGAGGTACTCTAACAATGACACGAGCCGGAAAAATGCGTCCACGTAACGCCCAAGGAGAATTAAATAAATACAGAAAAATAGGGGGCGTTACAGTCACCCCTCCTAAAAGAAAGTTTCGCCCCAAAACTTTACGCACAAGCTCCCAACAGGGAAAAAACAGAAATAGTCTAATAAGGGCTAAAGAGGAGAAGACAAACGTACCCGGCACAACTCAAGGGAAGAGATGAGGGTGAGCCTCCCTCATTGCTGACTCCAACTCCCAAGTGGCGCTTTCCACCTCCTGGTTCCTCCACAAGACTTTAACCATGGGTATGGTCTTCCGCCGCAACACTCTATCCTACGCATCCAAAATGCGGACCGGCTCTTCCACGAAGGTCAGATTCAGCTCCAACTGAGGCACCACATCCAACACTTGCCTACTACTCCGCACACACTTCCGCAGTTGACTAACATGGAACACATTGTGCACGCCTGGGAAGGTCGCTGGCAAATCCAGCTTGTACGCGGCCACACCAATACGCTCCAAAATTCTGAATGGGCCCACATACCTCGGATCCAGCTTATGGTTCTTGCCGAACCTCTTCACTCCAATCATCGGGGAGTCCTTCAGGAACACCAAATCCTCCACTGAAAACTCCAAATCGGACCTACGCCGGTTAGCGTTCTTCTCGTACCTCTCCTGAGCGACCCGAAGCTTCTCCCGAATAAGCTTCACGGAAACCTCCATTTCTTCGAGTGCATCAGGACCCAACAGGGGCTTCTCACCAGCCTCAGCCCAAAACAACGGCGTCCTGCAACGCCTCCCGTATAAGGCTTCAAAAGGAGCCATCTGTATGCTCTCCTGATAGCTGTTATTGTAAGCGAACTCCATCAGCCTCAAGCGCTCGTCCCACGATCCCCCGTGGTCCAGAATATAACAGCGGATCATATCCTCCACAATCTGGTTGACGCGCTCTGTCTGCCCGTTGGTCTGCGGGTGATAGGCGGTGGAATACCTCATGTCCGTGCCCAAACCTTCCTGCAAGCTCTTCCAGTACCGGGAAGTAAACCTGGAATCTCGATCAGATATGATGCTAAATGGAACCCCATGCAAACGGATGAATTCGCTCAAGTACAACTCTGATATCTTACTCATCGGATAATCAATCTTGTACGGAACGAAGTGGGCACACTTCGTCAGTCTGTCCACTATCACCCAAACGGAGTCAAAGCCTCGCGGAGATCTTGGTAAGCCCGTAATAAAGTCGATCGAGATACTTTCCCACTTCCAAGTCGGGATCTCCAAGGGTGTCAACTTGCCACCCGGCCTTCCATGGTCGGCCTTCACTCTCCTGCAAGTGTAACATTCTGATATATACCGGGCTATATCCCCCTTCATACCACACCACCAGGCGATCTGCTTCAAATCATGGTACATCTTGGTAGCTTCGGGGTGGTAAGAAACACTGGACCCATGCGCCTCTTTGCATACCATACTCTTGATGCCTCCAACCGCGGGGATGCAAAACCTGCCGCGGTACATCAAAGTACCTGAAACGTCAATGGAGAAATCCGGCAACTCCCCTTTCTCAGTCCTGAGGTACAGGTGCAAAAGTTCTCGGTCCTCTTTCTGGTGCAGTCTAGTAAGAGAAATCCAAGAAGGCTCATCCGCGACCAAACTGCTCTGCAAGGTACCGCACCCCACCGAGATGTTCATCAAGAGGAACTCCACCAAACGCTCAACCGAGAGGTTAAAGATCTTTCTCGTCCTACGGCTCAGGGCGTCAGCCACCACGTTGGCCTTGCCCGGATGGTACTGGATCTCCACTTCGTAATCCGCAACATACTCCAACCAGCGCCGCTGCCGCAAATTCAGCTCCTTCTGGGTGAAAACATACTTCAGGCTTTTATGATCGGTGAAGATCTTGCACCGCGCCCCATAAAGTAAATGCCTCCACAATTTCAAGGCAAAGATCACCGCTGTAAACTCCAGATCATGCGTAGGGTAATTCTGCTCATGAGTATTCAATTGTTGCGACCCATACGCAATCACCTTCCCCTCTTGCATCAACACGCCTCCAAGCCCAACATGCGAGGCGTCCACATACACATCATAATCTTTGCCCTCCGTAGGCAAGGTTAACACCGGGGCAGAGCACAACCTGCTCTTCAGCTCCAGAAAAGCCTCCTCGCACTTCTCGTTCCAAATGAAAGCCACATTCTTCTGCGTCAGCTTAGTTAACGGCGCTGCCAAAGTAGAAAACCCCTCAACAAACCTCCTATAATAGCCGGCCAAACCCAAGAAGCTCCTAATCTCCTTAGGTGTGCTCGGCCTATGCCAGTCCATCACTGCAGAAATCTTCTCTGGGTTAACCGAAATACCATCCTTGTTCACCACATGGCCCAGGAAAGACACCTGGGGCAACCAAAACTCACATTTATTCAGCTTGGCATATAACTGATGGTCTCTCAAGGCAGATAACACCAATCATAAGTGCTGATCATGCTCCGCAGCATTCCGAGAATAAATCAGAACGTCGTCTATGAATACGACCACAAACTTGTCCAGAAAATCTTTGAACACCCGGTTCATCATGTCCATGAATGCTGACGGCGCGTTGGTCAACCCAAATGACATAACCAGGAACTCGAAGTGCCCATGCCTTGATCTGAAAGCAGTCCGCGGAATGTCCGACTCACGGATCCTAAGCTGATGATAGCCTAAACGAAGGTCAATCTTGGAGAAAACAGCTCTCCCACGCAACTGATCGAAGAGGTCATCGATCATGGGCAGGGGATATCTGTTCTTGATGGTGACCTTGTTCAGCTCTCTATAATCGATGCAAAGCCGCATCGAACCATCCTTCTTCTTTACAAAGAGCACGGGAGCACCCCAAGGCGACGAACTCGGCCTTATGAAACCCTTCTCCAATAACTCATCCAACTGAGTACGCAGCTCCTCCAGCTCTCGCGAGGCCATCCGATACGGCGCCTTAGCAATGGGACGCGTACCGGGCTCCAAGTCAATCACGAACTCAACGTCTCTGTCTGGAGGCAAACCAGGAAGATTGCTAGGAAAAACATCCGGAAACTCCCGCGCAACAGGAATCTCATCTAACTGCGGCCCACTGCTAACAGTCCCCAGCATCGAAACCACGCAAGCAAAACAGCCTGAACTAAAAAGCCTCTGAGCACATACCGTAGAGATCGCTGGAGAAACCTGACGCGGATCACCATAAATACTCCCAGGCTGACCGTTGTCCTTCTTGAAATCCAAACGCTTACCCCTGCACTGAATCACAGCATCGTAACGGGACAACCAATCCATGCCTAGGATGACATCGAAATCCTCCAAATCAATAACCTTCAGATCTGCCTTGGCCAGAAAATCTCCCAAAAGAATAGAGCAATCCAGAATGCCCTGATCCGATACCACGGAGTCACCCGAGGGGAACTTGACGCAAAAGGCCTCAATGATGCGGTCAAGAACCAACTGGAACCGCTCTACAAAGGCTCTAGCCACAAATGAGTGGGTAGCACCTGAGTCAAAGAGAACGCGCACCCAGCGGTTCTTTACCTTAAAACCCCCTATATAAATGAAAGATTTGCACACGCATCTAAGAGAGGAAATTACAATGCTAAAACTGTACTGAAGTAAAAAGACAAGAGAGAGAGTCTACCTGAAATGACTTGCATCGAAGTCTGAGCCTCCGCTGAAGAGATCACGTTCAGCTTTCCCTTGCCTTTCTCCGTAGACGGAGGCAGTGGCAAGGACTGAAGAGGAACAGGCCTGAGCACCGGCTGAAGCTGCGGGCACCTGGCCTTGGTATGGCCCTTCTGTCCGCCCTGATAGCAGACCTTGTCCTTCAACCAGTAACGGGCAACGTCATGCCCCTCTTTCTTGCACAAGGAACACACCGTCCTCTGACTGGGGGCACCCTGAATGGCATGCACCTGCTCCTTCTGCGTTGCTATCCTCTTGAAACATCTCTCCGCTGGATGGCCCGGGCGGCCACAGAAACTACAAATCTCCTTGCTCTTCTTACCGGAAGGAGCACCGGCCACCTGAGAGCCCTTTGCTTCGACAGCCTTCCTCTAATCATTTCTCGCCTGCTGCCCTCTCTGCTTCGCATTCTCGATGGCCTCCACTTTCAAAGCAGCTTCAACTGCACCGGCATAAGTCACCGCTCCATGGGCAACCGCTAGCTGCTGGACGTCACTCCTCAACCCACCAAGGAAGCGCTTCACTCTATCCTCCTCCGAGCTCACCAAACTGGGGGCAAACCGACTGAGCTTGCTAAACTCAATCTCATAACCGCTGACAGTGAGCTGCCTCTACTTCAGGTACAAGAAATCGTTCATCAATCTGTCCCGCTCCACTCCAGGTAGAAACTTTCTCATCAAAATTTCCTTGAAGGAGGCCCAAGAGCATCCTCCTACCATTCCCTCTTTCTCCCTCATCCACCAGCTCTTCGCTAACCCCTTCAGTTGATAGGCATCCAGCATCACCTTCTAATCCTCGGTCACACCAGAATACTGAAACATCTCCTCAATAGAGATCACCCAGTCATCGAGCACCATGAAATCTGCTCTGCCATCGTAAGTCGGGGGCTGCAACTGCTGAAACTGGGAGATGAAGGTCATCTCCGCGGGAACCGCAACAGGAGGCACCACAGGGGCAGGAGGTACAAGAGGGGCTAGGTCAACTGCACCCCCAGCCGGATCCTGCGCTCTCGGAACTAGCCCCGTCACTACTGCAACCAAGGACTGAATCTGAGACTGAACCTCTACCAGCTGTCTTGATGGGGCCTCATTGCTCTGCCTCAGACTAGCAACTACTGCATCTCTTTGAGCACTAGAAGACTCGCCCTCAGATTGGGGAGTCGACCTCGTCACTCTACGCTTAGGCGCCATGCTAAAAAGGAATAAATAAGCAATCATCAAACCCTTGTTCAACCACTAGGACAAAACCAAACATGTACAGACAAACCTACATAAGTACTTGCTTTCACTGCCAACTTGCTCTGGGATTTTATTATATAATATATATATATTTTTGATAAAGTGAAGATAATGTACTACTTATCCTGAGATGGTTTACCATCATCGCCCTAAATCTTGTGCCTAAATCGGGAATGCATGAATTTATATTCTTTTTGACCCAAAAATTATGTGTGTACAAATATCATCATGCAAGTCTTTAGCTTGGCACGTTGTGCTTATGCAATGTTATGTCATGCATGTTTGTGCTATGCATTCTAGAAAAGGCCCTAATGCATGTTATGAGCGGCGTACGCATGAAAATGTTATGCATCCCATAATACATAACATTTTCATGCAACGAAAAAAAGAAAACGTGCTAGTCGCATCCATGTGGTGAGGTTATGCACCCCATAATACATAACCCTCACATGTTGCCTCCTATGGTGGATCCATATACGAACACATATTATGCATCCCATACTACATAATATGCCCCATATACTTCATGTTATGCTATGAGTGTAGTGTTCGTGCTTCGGCCAAGGCGTGCTGATGACATGTCGGTGTGTGTATGATATGACTTTAAACATCTAATACTTACAAGGAAAGGTTGCCCGACAATTTGTCAGACAACCTCCCTCTGATACCAACTGTCACAACCCGCATTTTTCTCTGAATTAAAAATTATCAGAGTTTGAGAAAAACACGCGTCGTGATGCCACGTCAAGCAGGGGATAACTGTTGACACTCAGGCTAAACACTAACTATTCTATTTTTTTTTATAAAAATCCAAAAGTTGATTTATTAGAAATCTGATTATAATTTTAAGGCCGTATCCCTCGGCTCTGTGGATCATCTAGTCCATACTTCAAAATTATACATGTACGTAGCGGAAAATACTTTGTTTACATTTATACATCCTAAGAGAGAGCGCAACAGTTTCCCCAGGGGGGGCACCTGATACTACGCAAGACCCTAGATTTAATTTATGTATATATATTTAAGAAAACGATCTTTTTACGTCGCTTTGAAAATAGTGCTTGAGTTTGTAAAACATGCAGATCATGAGTTATACATATACTTAATAGTGTTTTTAGGTTTTAAAAGTAACTAGCACCCTAATATAAATCATCCCAAGAGCAAGTTTAATAAAAGCAAAGCAGTAAATCTAACAGAGTAAGCAAGTACAAAGTGTCTAAAAGAGAAACCACCAGTGGGCGCCAACAACTGACACGAACCCACCGGTGCGTAGGTACATTTGTACTACAAGTCTAAAGAAACTACCTCCCGAGTGAAGGACTCACAACAACAGCAAAACACTGAGAATCTCTGGAGCACCCTAGCCGCACTGTCGGCTAAAAACCTGTACCTGAGGTATTCAGAAAGAAAAGAATACCTCAGCAAACTATAATCAACAGGAAAGGAAGGTACAGTAGTAAAAGCAGGAATTAAAAATAGGAATTTAAAAGTACTCTTCAAACGATGAAAGAGGTAAAAAGGGTGTGCACCAAGTGCACGAATGAAGCCGAACTTTCAAGAATCCCTGCAAAAAGGTTTAGCACAGTAAAGAATATCTTAACACAGGGCCAGAGCGGAAAGAATCACCTAGTGCTGGAGGTAGACAACTCAGTAACAATGGCCTAAACTGGTGACCGCATGTCAACCAAGTCTACCAGGCCTAAAATATCTTCGAGGGCTGTGGTGGCGGCACCGGTCCAACTCAACCAAACAGCCCATGCTGCCTTAATAAGACAAGAGGAAAATAGGGGTGGCGGCATCGGTCCAACTCTCCCCTCAATCACATCCTACTCCAGCATTAAGTGACTCAGGAAAACCCTGACTGGTGGCTTCATGAACCACCAAGAAAGTCAAGGACCCTAAACTCACTAGAGCAACCCACCTAGGAGCCCTATATAAACAAAACAGAACAGTGACTCGCTACTAGATATGTACAAACCGCTAAATACTAACACCCACAAGCGATAGGACCTTGAACCTACGCCCGTAATTCGATCCCAAACTACACGTATAAAAATTAATTTAATAACGAACCTATGCGGTTAATTTGTTACCAACACACATACAAATAAATTTTATGCCAAACTATGCCCGAGCATAAGGGCACCTACACTTATAAAAAAAAATTCAATTCCCGCCTAACCATGAATAATAGGCCTCACAATAAAAACAAATTATGCTAGACTTGGACTACACCCAAGGGGCAAACCACAAGCTATACCAGCAATAATTTTCATTAAGGGGTAAATTCTAACATGAGCGAATTAGGGTTAACCTGTCTTAGGCAAAAAAAATCCCTAAAACCCCTAAAACGAAGAGTTAAATCACAATAAATTGCATAATATCTACATCCTAAACCCAACATGACAAAGCCATAACATGAACAATTACAAACAAAAGAACGTTAGAAAACGGTTATCAATAGGAATTCGGATAGGGTTTCCGGGTAGGATTTCGGGTATGGTTTTGGTTAGGATAGGTTTGGGTGAGCAAATATCAGAAATCAAAACAACAAGAGTGATATAACGTGATCAAAACGGCAAGAGCGAAGGGCGCACTTGCCTAAATCTCCTTACCAAAATTTCGGCCAGCACAACCCTCCAACCGGCCGGCCTCAAGCAACACAACTACGGAATAAAAATCTGGGAAGGACAAACCGATCAAAGCATGGAGAAAAAGGGCGAAACCGCACCCCTAAATCACAGAAAAATCACGGTGAAAACTCAAATAGATTACCTCGGAATGAAGATCTCTCCTAGGGGAGCGAGGATCCTGCCTCAAATCAAAAAAATCGAGAGGATTTGGGCCAGGTTCGGCCGGCCGGAGCAGCAGCAAGGCTCCGCCTCTTCTTTGCTTCTGCTCGGTTTCTATAGGGGCCGCCGGGTACAGGAAATAAAAGGGGGGGGGAAACCAAATAAATAAAACCTAAACTAATATCCTATATATAATATATTATAATCCTATTAACTAAAGAATCAACCAACACCTAATTAACACTAATCAAAGGCAGCCCCCTTCCCCCCTAACGCACCTACAACTAACACTCTAAAAACCAATTAACACTAACTACACAAAAATATATATATATATATATATATATATATATAAATATTAACACACCCACCCTAATACTCATTCGCACTAACACACACATAAGTTAACGCATAACTAGACACGCACCCGAACTCTATTAAAAAACCTTACACGCACGAGCTCGTGCGCATTTACGCACCGGCATGCCCAAGACACGCATTAAGCCAAAAAATGCACAACTAAATATAAACGCTCGCATAAGGAGACGACTCGCTAACAAGCGACTGTTTGAACGACGCGAAAATTAACATTCTCGGATTTCGACCAAACTCGCACCGTAGAAAAAACTCGGGCTACGAAACAACGACGAAGTCGGAAACAACTCCCGATGATCACACACTCGAGCTAACCTCGCTCGAAGCCAAAGCACAAGGATTCCCTAAGAGGCTCAGCCGGGCCTCCAAAACAGACGCCGGCTAGCTAGGGAACCATACAACAGGCTATAACCTCTAAAAACACATAACGAGGTACTCTAACAATGACACGAGCCGGAAAAATGAGTCCATGTAATGCCCAAGGAGAATTAAATAAATACAGAAAAACAGGGGGCGTTACCGCTGCTGTCAAACGGCTCACCCAAATGGGTTGAAATAACTTTTAAATTAATCTAGACTCGAAGTGCTACAACTTTCGTGACTGGCCATTTTTCCTAAATCGGCCTCTAAGAGCCACGTTTTGCAATATCAAAATGACCCATTTAATATATATCTACCTTATATAATATATACTTAATTTTATATTATAAAAATATCTTTTACTGTTCATCTTCCCTACCAAACAAAACTCGTAACAGCACTCAGAATAATACATTTCCTGTAGCTCTTTCGTGTCGGCCGTCCGATCACTTCCCTGGCCAGCCACTACCACCACCACCTCCGTCTAGGCGATGGCTATCGGTTGGCGGTGGTTAGACCGCCGGAGGTAGCGGTTTCTGGCATATCCAAAAAATATATTTTTCATGGTTTTCCATGAAAACATGAGATAGGTCCGGCTCCTTTGAGCACGAACTTCATTTCT
Organism: Platanthera zijinensis; assembly: GCA_039513925.1. Taxonomy (NCBI): domain Eukaryota; kingdom Viridiplantae; phylum Streptophyta; class Magnoliopsida; order Asparagales; family Orchidaceae; genus Platanthera; species Platanthera zijinensis. Next base: position 155,734,153 of record CM077080.1, on the reverse strand, counting down.
AAGATCCTAAGATCTACCAATAAGAGAAGAAGTAGAGGAGGACCTTGTTCGCTGTTTGGAGGCGAGATGAATGTCGGATTGTCATGGCGCAGTGGTGGCATTCCCGAACTTCTCCTACAGCAAGAGCAGAAATCTGAATCTATTTGATCAAGAGTGTAACCTTCTCATCTTGCTCCTGGAGGGCTTTTATAGATCACCAAGTTGCGGAGGGGAAAGGGTGAAGCATTCATGACAATAAAAGCTCCCTTAACGAATGGCTTTTCGGTTATGGTGGAGGAAAGGAAACGGTGGAAGATGAGAAGACTTATCCAGGTGGTGATTTACTATTGGGTTAACACTCTCTCATTTTACTAAGTAATCAAATAAAGAAATGGCCCATAAATACTCCTGCTATAAATTCCCATAATCAGAATTTATTATGACTTAGGTTGAAGAAATTTCCAGCCTGGCTAACTTTTCGGCCTTCGTCACGGGCGTGACACGTAGGTCACGGGTGTGACAGGGCTGGGTGGCAAATTCTTAGTTCACCGATCATCGACCTGAGATCGACGATCGTCGAAGGTGGGTCACGCCCTAGGTCACGGGCGTGACAAGCCGGTCACGGGCATGACAGGGCCATGATGCAAATTCTGCGCTCGACGATCGTCTCGCTGAGATCGACGATCGTCGAAGGGGTCACGCCCTAGGTCACGGGCGTGACATATAGGTCACGGGCGTGACAGGGCCATGATGTAAAATCTGTACTCGATGATCGTCTCGCTGGGATCGACAATCATCGAAGGGGGGGTCACGCCCTAGGTCACGGGCGTGATGGGTCAGTCACAGGCGTGATAGAGCCATTATGCAAATTCTGTGCTTGGCGATCATCTCACTGAGATCGACGATCATCGAAGGGGGTCACGCCCTAGGTCACGGGCGTGACGGGTCGGTCACGGGCGTGACCAACCCGTGACTCAAAGTCTTGGTCGATGGACTTCAATTTTTTGGTTTCCTAGGGTTCTGTCACGTCAGACCGACTCCTATGGGTCTAGCCGGAAATGGGATGTTACATTTACAGTTGAGTACTCGAGTACTGTCTTGAACTTCTCGAGTACTGGACTGAACTTCTCGAGTACTGGACTGAACTTCTCGAGTACTGGACTGAACTTCTCAAGAAGTGAACTTATAAAAATATTTCTAATTCTGTAAAAGATTACTCGAGAATAGGAGTTGATTTCTCGAGAGAAAGAAAATTTCTCGAGAACGAAGAATAGCATTTCTCGAGAACTAAGGGTTGTTCTCGAGAACTACACTTAGAAATTTTTTTGAGATAACAAATGAATACTCGAGAAGTAGAGAAAGAGTCTACTAGAGAACTAAACTTAGTTACTCGAGAACTAAGTTAGTACTACTCGAGAACTAAGGATATTAATCGAGTAAAGCGACTGATTACTCGAGAACTCTAATATTTACTACTCGAGAACTAAAGGATTACTCGAGTAATGGACTTAGAGAATTTCTATTTTTCAGAAAACTTTTCTTTTGAAAATTTTCATCACCAACTTGTCATTCTTTGATCCAAGTGCTTGAATATGAAGTGTATCCCAATAGAGAGGATACACATGAGTCAACAACTTGGATCACACAATGAGGGATTACATTGTATGGTACTGTGTTTATGACCCACTGTAGACTGACATTGGTCTACACTTAGCAATAGAATCCTGCGAACACATAACGAAACAGAATATCAAATATAACTTATATCATCTTAGTTCAAGGGTTACTTCAAGCCTGGGTTATTGTGGATGCAATACCCAATAATCACCATCACTAGAAAAATATAGTTTATGACGCTGACCATTCACTTTGAAATCACCCTTATCAGGGTGTGAAATTCAAACAATGCCATAAGGAAAACATCTAAAACAGAAAATGACCCAGACCAACGAGACTTTAATTTGCCCGGAAATAAAAGTAAACGAGAGTTATAAAGAAGAACTTGGTCTCCCGACTTAAAGGTTTTTGGGTGCCTTAAGTGTTTTTCGTGAAAGCGTTTCGTCGACTCTTTATACAATTTGTTGTTCTTGTAAGCGTAAGAGCGCCACTCGTCGAGTTCGTTAAGTTGAAATTTTCAAAGGTCACCGACAGAGTGGGGATCAAAATTTAAAATTCGCAAGGCCCAAAAAGCGTGGTGTTCTAATTCTACGGGTAAATGGCACGATTTTCCATAAAACAACTGATATGGCGTACATCAGATGGAGGTTTTGTACGCTGTTCAGTATGCCCATTGAGCATCGTCTAATTTGGCTGACAAGTCTTTCCTAGAAGTGGAAATAGTCTTTTCTAATATTCTTTTTATTTCTCTGTTCACTACTTCGACTTGTCCGTTAGTTTGGGGGTGGTAGGCAGTTGAAAGCTTATGTGTAACGCCGTATTTAATAAGGATTTTAGAAAACTTCGCGTTACAGAAATGAGAACCCCTATCGCTAACGATGGCTCGCGGTGTACTGAATCGACAAAATAATTTTTTTAAGAAAGTAATTACGACTCGGGCATCGTTAGTAGGAAGAGCTTGGGCTTCAGCCCAACGTGAAACATAATCGACGGCAACTAAAATATACTTATTTTCGAAGCTAGAAGGAAGAGGGCCAACAAAATCAATTCCCCATAGGTCGAAAACAACGCACTCGAGGAAATAATTTTGCGGCATTTCAATTTTATTGGAAATGTTTACCGACCGTTGGCAACTATCACACCTACTCACAAAGGCTTGCGTGTTTTTAAACAGGCCAGGCCAGAGAAAACCAGTGCAAAGCACTTTGTGGGCGGTGTGAGCAGCTTGATAGTGACAACCAGTCGGTCCTTCATGTAAGTGTTTTAAAATATCTAAACCTTCTTCATAAGAAACACATCTCCTTATCACTTGGTCCGCACAGACCTTGAAAAGATGCGGGTTGATGATTAAAACGACGGCTCTTATTTAATTATGAAAGTGGAGGTGATTTTATTTTATAAAAAAGAAGAGCGTTTTATTTTGTTAGAAACCGAGTTTTAACGAGAGGGAGGCAAGTGCACCTATCGCGTGTAGTACAAGATATTCCCGTGTGGAGGAATATCGGGGTCATTTTGTTCTCGGGGCCGGCTTACCTATTTCTACTCTTTCCCTGAAATACCTATTATTTTACCGATAATATTTTAGTTTGTTATAAAAGAAAATGACATAACATAAAAATATATTAAATGAATAATAATAGTAAAGCATAATAATAATAGCAGAAGATAAAAAAATGAAGAAAAAAATAAAGTGCAGAAGGCCGATGAATAACTTAGCGCGACAATATAAAAAGAGAATAAGAACTAAAATAACTTTTTATAAAAAGCGATCCTAAATTTCAAATTAATTAAGGTGGAGACTCTGCCGTGGAGGTTCCATAGATATGAGCTCACCTTGGTCTAGGGATATCGTGCACCTGAACGCTAAGGCTATTCGACCGAACGTTAGTCCGATGAAGGATTCCCCTTAACGCCCGCATTACGCTAAGAACCCCGCTATTGGGAGAGGAACCCAATCCGGTAGAGTCGCGTGCCTCCTCTCTCGAGGGTTAGCGTGGGGCTCTCTTTACCCAAGCATGATCGGTCCATACGCACGGCCTCTCGGCGTTGCATATTGATAACGGAAATAGAGCCCGCACATCGATATGCGGTCCTACGCATCGTTAACCCGGGGCAAACCTTAAGAAAATTAATTAAACTGAAAAACAGGACCTTCAATTATTTAAAGCTACTTTATCTGTCCCGATGCTCTTCGATATTGAGGGCTAAGGGCGGTTAGCCACTCATCGGAATGGGGACACTTAAGCTAGAAAGCGATAAAAGAAAGCTGTAAAGAAAGCAGGAAATAAAGTAGTAAAGGAAAGCAGAAAATTGCGAGTCCACCTCAAACGAGTAGGGCTGAAGAAAGTAGTAAATGCGAATCCCGGCTCAAATGAGTTTGCGGGTGTAAATTTATCTCATTCATGCACGCACTCTACTAAAATGAAAACGCACACACGCACTCTACATAAATGAAACACACACACGCACACAAAGTTTCCTACTCAAGTGAGTAGGAGAAAATTAAAGCAATAAAAAAGACAAGTCCCACTCAAACGAGTGGGCAGGAAATGAAAGCGATGTGTCATTTAACTCTTAACGAGCAGCGGAAATAAATGCATACGCACACACGCACTCTACAGAAATGAAATAAAGCTATAAAATCTAACTCATACACGCACGCATACTTGCAAAAATAAGAAAATCAAAGTGAGTAGAAAATTAAAACAACTACATTTCTACCGCTAGAATGCGGTAGAAATGCATAAAAAGACAAAATAAAAATTAAACGGAGAGATAAGTTTTGCGAATAAACGCAAAAAATAAAGTTGGCAAATAATTAAAACAACTGCATTTCTACCGAAAGAATGCGGTAAAAATGCATAAAAAGAGAAAATAAAAATTAAACCGGTAAAAAGTTTTGAAAATAAAAAGCTAAGATGAAGTTAACGGAAAATTGAAAATGATGACTTTTGCATTCTTATGACTTTATAGAAATGGATAAAAAGTGAAAATAAAACTAAAAAAAGAACGAGAAGTTTTTACGATCCTAAAAAGTTCTAAGAAAAAGAAAATAAAAACAACACTTCTTAAACCATTTTTATAAACCTATAAGAATGAAAACAAACCAAATACGAGAAATCTAAAAATAAAGAAATGCGTTGTAAGAAAATTAACGGGCGGCATAACGACTAGTAAATTAGAAAATTTCCTTAATCTAAGCGAGTTATAAAGCTAAATGAAACATAAAACATAAAAAGGACAAAAAAGGGAACGAAAAATTGCTTAAGATAGGGCTTCCAAATGAACATTTCATGTCAAGCAAGAGAGAAAATTAGCTATTTTATTAAAACCAAAAGTGATTACAACAATGCTAAAAAGAGAAAGCTAATACAAACTAAGGGAGGGGGGAGAAAATTCCCTTACATAACATTTGGATCTATTTGGGCAGCACCTATCCTAAGCAAAGTGGTCAAAAAGTGGACAAGAAAAGCTTTCTGAAAGCTTTTATGTATAGACAAAATTTTGGGTGTGACACGCCCTAGGTCATGGGCATGATAGGGGGCGTGTCAGTCAAAGCCGTGTTTGACATGGCGACTTTGGCTGGCTGGCTTCGTTCTGGAAGGTCAGGGAGTTGATACGTATCAGTCACGGGCGTGACAGACTTCAGACAGGGGCGTGACAGGCTTGGTCACGGGCGTGTCGGGGGGGGGGGGGGGCGTGACTTGGACAGCTGGCAGTCCTAATGTCGGCAGTGTCGAGTGTTGAAAAGGCGTTGAGTGTCGACATCGACACGGGCATGACGGGTCTTGGACACGGCCGTGACTGGGGCATGACTTGATGGCATCGAGTGTTGAACAGTAAATCGTTGAGTGTCGACTAGCGGAAGGTGTTGAGTGCCTGACATGGGCGTGTCGGGCATGGTCACGGGTGTGACAGGGCAAAAAAATATTTTTTCTGTAATTTTTCAGAAAACAAAATAAATTAAGTTAGATATAAATTTATAAAAAATAAGTAATTTATTAAAGAAAACAAACTAAAAAAATAAAAAATAAACCAAAATGACTTAAATAAAATACAAAAATATAGATATATTTACAACTCATCAAATACCCACATACTTAAGCTTTTGCTATCCAGAGCAAAAGTTGGAGATGAACCTATAAGGAATAAAAAGAATCCTAAATTTAACTAACGCTTAAGTTAATTGTAAGAAAGATCGAAATAAATTTCCGGGGTTTTGGAATTAAATCCTAAATTATGAAAGTGTTATAAATAGAGGAACCATTTCAAAAAAATACTTCAAAATGGAAAAAAAGTAAGCGAATATTATTTTTGTTAGTTTAACAAAACTGGATTGAAATTATAGAAAAAACTTTAGCTAAAAAGGAGTTGATAGGAAATAATTCAATTTAAAAATTATGCTCTCAAAAAGATTTAGATTACTTCTAGAATCATAAAAATTAGGCTAAGTGGATTGGCAGTTTATAAAGAGGGCTTTGATTTTTGAGGTGAGGTGATTTTTTCTTGAACCTCCACATATATTTTTTGAAAAATTAGGAAAATGAAATCTTATTTTCCTAACTTTTTTTTCTTCATAAATAAAAAATAAACCCAATGAATATGTATGAGAGTAATGAATTTTATCCTCTTACTCCTTAATATATAATCTTTTTAAATATTGGGTGTCTATGTTTACGGGATGAAATCTTATCCCCATTAACATAAGATCTTTTAAAGGTGAGTGGAGAATCATACCGATTAAGGCATGAAAAATAAGGTGGATGGTAATTTTTTATTTCAAAAAGAAAACTAGAGTTTAATAAAAAATTTTGAGAGCAACCGCTTTAATTTGAGCGTTCCTACGTTTCGAAAAACATAAGTAGAAATAATATAAAATCCATAAATGTTATTTTCTTACATAAAAACGTGCTTTTATTTCAAAAAATAAGAAGTGAAATGAGAAACATAAGTTCCCTATAATAAGAAAAAGACATAAAAAATTCTTAAAAATCTTAACCCCAGAAATCTAAGTCTATCGAGCTATAATTAATAAATGAATAGTAAATAAAGAATTAATTAAAATTCACTTATAAATAAACTCGAAACGATTATTTTTGAGTGCAAAGAGGTTAAGAAATTTCGAATTATTTAATTTAAGATAAATATTTTTTTTATTTTTATGAGTTTTTCTAATTTATTTCATATTTTGGGGTTATTTTCATTTTTTTGGAATTTTTTTTAAAGGTTATGCAAAAATTTTTTTGTTTTTTTTGTGAGTTATAATTTTTTTTTTATTATTTTTCGAAATATTTACAAAAAGAGAGAGAGAATTTTTTTACAAGATAGGAAAGAGAAGGGGAAAGAGATGAGCATATTTACAAAAAATATTTATAAAGTAAAAAAAAGGATCGCCCGCGAACAGACTCTTATTTGTGGTTGGTTCGATGTGTCGAACGTCGCGGAGCGATGTTTAATTTTTTTGAAAATTTTTTTGAAATTTATTATTATTATTATTATTATTATTATTAAAGCATGAAAAAATATATATTTTTTGAAGTTTTTAATTTTTGCAAATTTTTTTGGGTTTTTGATTTGGTGCAGAAAATAAAAGAGCAGAAAATAGGAAACACCCCCATACTTAAGTCTAACATTGTCCCCAATGTTGCACTAAGTATGAGGAACGATATATGTATGCAAAAATTTAAGCAGTTACGTACAAAAAAATAAAAACAAGAGTTTAAAAATCTTCTCTAAAAACGTGTTCGGGGAAGCCCGTTAAATTAAGAATTACAAAAGTTAGAAGAAAATAGTAAAAAAAATAATAATATAATATAATATAAAAATGAAAAAGATAAATTCGGCGAGAATGTGTAGGTGGAAGGGGGCGCGAGTGAGTGTGACTCGTAAGCTAACGTCTTAGCTATATGAGCGTGACCGATATGCGTTCCCCTAGCGCTCACAATAGTGAAGCGCGCCGAAATGACAAAATAAATATATAATTAAATTTTTTTGTTTTATATAATATTTGTTAGTTTTTTGAATTTTTTTAGATTTTAAGTTTATGTTTATAGTTTTTTAGTTTTGATTTTTTTATTTTTATTGAAAATAAGAAAATAAAATGACAATAAGTTAAAGGCAAAAAAAAAATGAAAGATATATATATTTTTTTGAATTTTTAATTTTTGATGAAAAATAAGATAGAAAATTCTTTTTTTCATCAGTTTTTTTATGGATTTTATGTTTTTTTTTAAAAAAAATATCTTTTAGTTTTTATGTTTTTTTTTTAATTTTTTAGTTTTTAAGTTTTTGATTTTTTTTAAGTTTTTAGTTTTCTTATTTTTCTAAAGTTTTAAGTTTTCTGATTTTCAGCATTTTCTAGCCGTTATGCCGTCGATTTTCTTTTCTCGCTCATCATATGTTTAGGTTTAGCTTGTTTTTTTCTTCTTTCTTAAGTTTCATTCTTATATGCTTTATAAAAGTGTTTTAAAAGGTGTTATTTTTATTTTCTTTAACTTAGGCTCTTTAGGAATGTAAAACTTTTCGTCTTTTTTAGTTTTATTTTCAATTTTTAGGAGCTTTTATAAAAACATAAAAATGAAAAAGTACTCGTTCGAATTTTTCGTTAACTTTGTTTTAACTTTAACTTTTTGCCCGTTTAATTTTTATTTCCTCTTTTTACGCATTTCTACCGCATTCTAGCGGTAGAGATGTCGTCGTTTTAATTTTTCGAGCACTCTCATTTTGAGGTTATTTGCAAAAACTTTTCGCTCGGTTAAATTTTTTTTTCTCTTTTTATGCATTTCTACCGCATTCTAGCGGTAGAAATGCAGTTGTTTTAATTTTTTAGTCACTTTGCTTTTTCTTTTTTTTGCAAGTGTGCGTGCGTGTATGAGTTAGTTTTATAGCTTTATTTCAATTTCGGTAGAGTGCGTGTGTGTGCGCATCTATTTTCGCCTACTCGTTAAGAGTTAAATGGCGCATTGCTTTCATTTCCCACCCACTCGTTTGAGTGAGACTTGTCTTTTTATTGCTTTCATTTTCCTCCTACTCACTTGAGTAGGAAAACTTTTTGTGCGTGCGTGCGTTTTCATTTCTGTAGAGTGCGTGCGTGTATGAGATAAATTTACCCCCGCCCACTCATTTGAGTCGGGATACGCAATTTTCTGCTTTCCTTTACTGCTTTCTTTACTGCTTTCTTTACTGCTTTCTTTTATCGCTTTCTAGCGTAAGTTTCCCCATTCCGATGAGTGGCTAACCGCCCTTAGCCCTCAATATTGAAGAGCATTGGGACAGATAAAATAGCTTTAAATAATTGAAGGTCCTGTTTTTCAGTTTAATTAAATTTCTTAAGGTTTGCCCCGGGTTAACGACGCGTAGGACCGCATATCGATGTGTGGGCTCTATTTCCGTTATCCATATGCAACGACGAGAGGTCGTGCGTATGGACCGATCACCCTTTGGTAAAGAGAGATCCGCGCAAACCCTCGATAGAGGAGGCGCGTGACTCTACCGGATTGGGTTCCCCAACCAATAACGAGGTTCTTAGCATAATGCGGGCGTTAAGGGGAATCCTTCGTCAGACTAATGTTCGGTCGAATAGCCTTAGCGTTCAGGTGAGCGATATCCTTAGACCAAGGTGAGCTCATGTTTATGGAACCTCCACGGCCAAGACTTCGCCTTAATTAATTTGAAATTCAGGATCTATTTTTATTAAAAGTTATTTTAGTTCTAATTCTCTTTTTGTATTGTCGCTCTAAGTTCTTCATCAGCTTTCTGCACTTTATTTTCTACTTTATTTATTTCCTGCATTTTTTCATGTTTTATTATTATGCTTTTTTTATTATTATGCACTTTTTATATTTTTAGGTCATCTTCTTTTTAAACCAAAACTAAAAAATTATCGGTAAAATAATAGGTATTTTAGGGAAAGAGTAGAAATAGCTAAGCCGACCCCGAGAACAATACGACCCCGATATTCCACACCGGAATATCCTGTACTACACGCGATAGGTTCACTTGTCTCCCTTTCGTTAAAACTCGGTTTATAATAAAACAAAACGCTCTTCTTTTTTATAAAATAAAATCACCTCCACTTTCATCATTAAATAAGAACCGTCGTTTTAACCCATCAACGGCGCCAAAAACTTGATGGCGTCGAGTGTTGAACAGTAAAATCGTTGAGTGTCGACTGGCGGAAGGCGTTGAGTGCCTGACACGGGCGTGTCGGGCATGGTCATGGGCAGGGCAAAAAAATATTTTTTCTGTAATTTTTCAGAAAACAAAAATAATTAAGTTAGATATAAAATTTACAAAAAATAAGTAATTTATTAAAGAAAACAAACCAAAAAAAGACAAATAAACAAAAATGACTTAAATAAAATACAAAAATATAGGTATATTTACAACTCATCACGGGTCCTCCCAAAAATAGTTCTTCAACTCAGAAAAGAATTTCTTCTTTTGCTGAGAGGAAAACTCTTTTGGGAGCACACGAGCCACTAAATAGTTGGCAATGTCTGCAAAACAAGGAGAAGGAGAAGCGCTAATTGAAAGCAGCTTCTCACCAGGAAAATAATCATTAAAAGATTTTTCATCTAAATTTTCGATAAAGGGATTATCTAATCGGGAGAGATGATCGACGGCCAAATTCTCGGGTCCTCGCTTATCACAGATTTCAAAGTCAAACTCCTGGAGGAGTAAAACCCAGCGAATCAGTCGTGGCTTGGAATCCATCTTAGCAAGAAGATATTTGAGGTCCGAGTGCTCTATAAAAACGATAATTTTTGAAAGTGTAATATAAGGGCGGAATTTATCAAAAATGAATACTACAGCTAGGAGCTCCTTCTCGATTGTGGTGTAATTTTCTTGTGCCGATGTAAGTGTTTTACTCACGTAATAAATGGGGTGGAAGTTTTTAGATATGTGTTGACCTAATATTGCTCCCACCGCAAAACTACTCGCATCGCACATTATCTCAAAGGGACGTTCCCACACCGGAGCTATCATATTGGGTGCATTAATTAATTTTTCTTTTATTAATTCAAATAAAGACAGAAAAAGGTCATCAAAGATAATTGGGGTGCCTTTTTCTAAGAGTTGAGTAAGAGGTTTGGTGATTTTGGAGAAGTCATTTATGAAGCGGCGGTAGAAATCAGCGTGTCCTAGGAAACTTCTTATAGCTTTGACGTTCGTAGGCGGCGGCAGCTTCTCGATAACTTCTATCTTAGAAATATCTACCTCAATTCCTCTCGCAAAAATTTAATGACCCAAAACTAACCCTTCCCTCACCATAAAATGACATTTTTCCCAATTTAGGGCAAGGTTAGTTTCTTCACATCTTTCTAAGACTTTTTCTAGATTTTCTAAACAACTATCAAAGCCGTCACCGAACACGGAAAAGTCATCCATTAATACCTCCATAATGCTTTCTATGTACTGGTCAAAGATAGCGAGCATACATCGCTGGAATGTAGCTGGCGCATTGCACAATTCAAACGACATTCTTCGGTAGGTGAAGGTGTCGAAGGGACTAGTAAACATAGTTTTCTCCTGGTCTTCGGGAGACTTGGAGATTTAAAAATACCTCGAGAGGCCATCGAGAAAATAATAAAAGCTTTGGTCAGATAAACACTCTAAAATCTGATCGATGAACGACAAGGAAAAGTGGTCCTTGCGGGTGGCGTCGTTTAACTTACGATAGTCAATACACATTCTCCACCCCGTCACCGTCCGTGTAGGGATTAAATCTTTATTTTCATTTGTAATCACAGTTATCCATCATTTCTTTGGCACTACTTGGACAGGGCTAACCCACTTACTATCAGATATAAGAAAGATAATTCCTGCATCTAACAATTTCATAACCTCGCCCTTAACTACTTCTTTCATGTTGGGATTTATGCGGCGCTGAGGTTGGATTGAATTACGCGAATTATCTTCCATTAGGATTTTATGAGTGCAGAAAGATGGGCTTATCCCCTTGATATCAGAAATTTGCCAGGCAATAGCTCGGCGATGTTTACGTAAAACTAAAAGAAGTTTATCATTTTGCGCATCCCTGAGGTATGCCGAAACAATTACTTATAGCTTGGAGTCCATTTCTAAGAAAGTATATCTAAGATGTTCGGGTAGTTCCTTTAATTCCAGGGTAGGGGGTTCTTCATATGATATTTTAGAAATTCTTTCTTTTTATAAAACAATGTTTTTGTAGACTTTTTCTTTATACCGAAAATTGAAAGGGGTGTAGCTAGTGGCCATGGCGGCTTCTGGCAGCAATTCAGTTGGAAGAGTAGAGGAGGAACAAAATTCAGAAAATTCTTTTTCAAATTCAGAGAGGTGATAGGAGGATTCTTAACTTAGGTGCAACGATTCTGTTGGAAGAGTAGAGGAGGAACAAAAATCTGAAAATTCTTTTTCAAATTTAGAGAGGCATCTACGAAAAAACAGGAGTCATCATTTGCTAGGGTGTTCTTCATCAAGGGGGTGATAGAGAAAGTCACTTTGTCGTCACCTACTCGAAGGAAGAGCTTACCATTGCTTACATCAATGATAGCTCGGGAGCTGGCAAGGAAGGGTCGGACAAGGATCAAGGGAACCTCGATGTCTTCTTCGATGTTCAATATGACAAAGTCAACCGGGAAGATGAACTTGTCAACTTTAACTAAGACATCCTCCACGATTCCTAATGGGTATTTGACTGATCTGTCGGCGAGCTGGATACTCATACATGTGGGGTTGAGGCTACCAATTCCTAACTTCTTGAACACCGAGAGGGGTATCAGGTTGATACTCGCACCTAAGTCAGCTAATGCGTACTTGATAAAAAGATTACCAATGACACGCGGAATAGAAAAACTACCCAGAACACTGATCTTCCTTGGAAAACCATTTGTCAAGACCGCAGAGCACTCGACGTTTAGTGTGACATGCGACAAGTTCTCTAACTTCTTTTTGTTAGTCAGGAGGTCTTTAAGGTACTTAGCATACTTCAACATCTGGGAGATCGCTTCTTGGAAGGGTAGATTTATGTGGATTTGCTTAAATATTTCTAGGAAGCGAGATTATTGATCATCCTGACGTTGTTTGCTAAGTTTGGAAGGGTATGGTGGAGTTGGATTTTTTTTAAAGATGGGTGGTGGAGCGAGATCTTTTTCTAAAATAGAGAGCGGAGTGACAAATTCTTTTTCAGCGGGTGGCGGAATTTTCAAAATAGGAGCGGAGCTTTCCTTGGGCTCTTCGCTAACCATACTGGAAACTTACTTCCCACTCCGAAGAGTTATATCTTTCACTTGCTCTCTAGGTTAGGGCTCGGTATTGGAAGTAAGAGACCCTTCAGGTCGCTCAGAAATAATTTTTGTGAGTTGTCCTACTTGATTTTCAAGACTTTTAACGGTCCTGGCAAAGGTTCTTATATTAGCGTCATTAACATTCATATATTTTGAAAACATTTCCTCCAAACTTGGAGGTTTTTGAAAATTTTGAGGAGGTGGTGGTGGTGCAGAAAAATCATTTTGTGGTGGCGGGCGCATCGCGTTCGAAGGGTTACTCCACAAAAAATTTGGGTGGTTTCGTAAAGCAGGATTATACTATTCAGAAAAGAGAAACCCGGAGCATGAAAATTTGCCACAAAAAAATTATTAAAAGCATTTCTAGGCATATTATTAACATAATCTAATTGTTTGGGAGCAGGAGTTGAAGATTCCCATACCCGAGGGGCAGAGGAAGCAGTCATCTCCGTAATTTTTTGCTTAATATTTCTACTTGTAGAGCTAGATGGGAGACGTTGTCCACTTCAAATATACCTGCAGGTTTGTTGGGGTGGGATGTAGGCACATTCCATTACTAAGTGTTCATGGCCATGTCCTCGAAAAGATCAAGAGCTACTTCAGGGGTCTTATGGTTTAAAGTACCACCAGAAGCTGCGTCTATCATTTGCTTTGTATTTTTATTTAGACCGTTATTAAACGTCTTCACTTGTAACCATACAGGCAGCGCGTGATGTGGGCATCGTCTTAACAATTCTTTAAATCTTTCCCAGGTTTCATATAAGGTTTTAGAGTCTATTTGCGCAAAGACAACAATATCCTTCCTAAGTTTTGCAGTTTTAGCTGGCGGAAAATATTTCGTCAGAAATTTTTCAGTTAATTGATCCGAAGTGGTGATGCTCTCTCTTGGAAGAGTCATCAACAATTGTTTTGCTTTAGTTCTTTGAGAGAAGGGGAAGAGTCTTATCCTAATAGCATCATTTGTGACACCATTGATTTTGAATGTGTCACAAATATCAAGAAAGCTTGCTATATGCGCGTTTGGATCTTCATCTTGAAGTCTGTCATATTGCACATACTACTGCACCATTTGAATTATGCTAGGCTTCAGTTCAAAATTTTTATTAGCTATAGCAGGGCGCACGATGCTTAATTTTGTTCCCTCTAGATTTGGTCATGCATAATAGGACAAAGGCATGTGCATGACTTCTTCTATGACGGGTTCTTCCATTCTTCACGCAGGGGGTTCTTCCATTCTTAGGGTATAAAATGACTCGGAATCTTCAACCGGTATTTGGAGAGTAGGGCCTTGATATCGCGATATTCTCCGAAGAGTACGCTCAATTTCATTGTCCAAGTCCAAAATAACCGACGGATTTCCGCGGGTCAGGCACTAGAAGAAGAGAAGATGAAGAATGAAAAATAAATAAACTAGATAAAAAAGTAGCTAAAATTTTTTGAAATAGATTTTTTTTATGTTTTAACTCCCGAACATCCCAAGGGCTACCCAATGAAGGGTTCACAAGGTACTAGACAAGATAGTGGCATTTAAAGCCACATTTCCCTTTTCGAGAGAATTAGGTGGCATAGAAAAATTGTGAAGTGGGTTTCTATTAAGAGTGATAATAAAAAATTTTTGATTTAAATTTTTTCGAATGAGGATTAGAAAGAAAAATGATAAAAGTAATAGGTTTGTGTTTTCGAATTATCAACAAAAGTTTGTCCGCAGCAACGACGCCAAAACTTGGTGTCTACTAATCGTGAAGAGACTAAAAAACGAACTAGCAATCCAACAAGGCAAGTATACCTATCGAACTGTAGCTAGGGGACCCAAGTGTCGTATTGAAATCCGGGAACTGTTGAGTAAGCCTACTCACACAAAAACTATTATTTTATCGAAAGGTGTATTTAGGTTTGCTTAAGAAAATCAAACGTATTTAATGAAAGGAAGAGATAGCACTAAAAGAGAACTAATTGCAGTTAAGTACATAGCTAATAAAAAATGATTACACTAAAGGGTTGGAACAATGAGATGGAAAGCACTCGATCAAGAATCACCTCGGCAAGAGTCAATTAAAAACACGATAAATAACCTAAACTTAATAGGGCGAAGGTCCTTGACCATGGAGATTCCTAAAGCTTGAACACGCTTCTCTCGAAGTCGTGCCCAACTGAATTTAGGAAGGTCCGACTGACTCTGGTCTAAATCGGAGGCCTAAAGCTCACTTTACGCGGTGAACCCCACTATTGGATTTTACTCAAATCCTGGAGATTTGGACGTCTGCCTCTCTCGAGGGGTGCGTACAACTCTCTTTACTCTTGAATGTTCACTTCACACTACGAGCCTCTCGTCTAACTGAGAGTGAAAATAGAAATGGAAATTATATATCGATGATATAATTCCAAGCATGAATAATCAAGAGTACATCGAAGGCCTAAACCCTAAAAAGAAAAGGTAAATTCAAAGCATCATAACTTAATCACTCGAACCTCGGATCATCAAGATCGAGTACAAGGAGGATTAGTTAATCATAGCGAAGTGGAAGAGGAGGGATGAGTAGAAATGCATAATAACCCAAAGTAAACAAGGGGCACTTATATTAATAATAAAAGAAAGCTACACTCAAAAAAGGAAATTACAATTGCATGGAATTGAAAACCTAATCTAGCCAACCAATTAGCAACTAGAGCAAGTGCAAAGATTACAACAATAGCTAATACAATAAAAGCACTAAGCTAGGGTTAAGAACAAAACACAAAATGAGAAAGAAAGAGAGAGAGAGGGAAGAACACTAAAATGACAAGAAACAAAGGGGCATCACCTCCCCCTCTCAGCCCAAACTCATCTGGACACAAAGGGGTGCCACTGAATTTATAGGAAAAATTCTCGGGTTAGTCACGCCCTATGACACACCCAGGGAGGGCGTGTCAGGGGGCGTGACACGTACGGGGTTGACCTCGGGCTCTGGATTCTGTCGGGAATGATGATTGCTCCTTTACGTCGGTGGGCATGCCCTGGGTCACGCCTGTATTGAGGGCGGGGGGGGGGGGGGGGGTGACACGCACGTCGTGTCGAAATCATTGGTCGGAAATCCGTCAGTCTTGGAAAAAGGTGGAACACGGTCGGGCACAAACCCGTGTAGGTAGGGCGTGTCAGTACAATTTTTTAATGCAGGGGCGAAAAAACTTTAATTGCGACAGCAGAATTCGGGAGGAGGGCGACATGCCCCGTGTCACGCCTTGGGACATGTCTAAGGAGGGCGTGTTAGGGGGCGTGACAGCAGTTTTTCCTATTATTTGGTCTCTGACAGTAGACTTCCTCGGGATCAGGTCACACGCCCTTTGACACGCCCAGGGAGGGCGTGTCAGGGGGGCGTGTCAGGTCATTTTTGGCCAAAATCCTTAAAACATGAAAAAAGAAAAGAAAATGTTAGTGACAATAATATTTACATAAGAAAGATAAAAAATGAGCTTATAATGCATGAATAACGCCTTTAAAATACGAATATATACCATAATAGTTTAGACTACAAAACGTACTATCAGCGTACCATCCTTGTACTGAAGGATCTTTTAAGCTTATGTATTCTTGACCGCGGAGAACCATAAGAGAGACTGTTTCGCTGATCGAGATCTATTATAACAACAGTAACCAGTCCAGCATAGGCATGACACTTATGAGGCATTATACAGATTGAGGTGTAGGACTCCACCGTCTTGGAGCTAGGATGAGGATCCAAAAGCACTCTACTCAGGATTTGTGGAGGACACATATACCCAGGTTTGATTGATTCGAGATAGGATGTTAGAGGCCTAGAGCAGACCGACCAAGTATTACGATGCACGACATTGTCAAGAAGAGTTCCAGGTTGGAGACCGAGGGTCCCTATAGATATGTCTGATGCATGGAGTCTCGTGGGTACGCGGGCGGAATAAGCTTAGTCCGAGGAATATGGGGCCCTACAGGATCCTGGAGCGGATCGGTTCATTAGTTTATAGATTGGAGCTACCGCAGGAGTTAGCGGGTTTGCTTTTCATCTTCCATGTCTCCTCTCTTATGAAAGCTCTACTACGGCCGGAGCAGCAGGTTCCTAGTATATATGGCTCGGCAGCTTCTGATTGAACGTGCTTCTTAGAGCCGGTCAGGATAAATGAAAAAATAGTGCGAGTCTTGCGATGCGAGAAGGTTTCAGTGGTCAAGATCATGTGGGCAAATCATGGATAGGAGAAGCATACCTGGTAGCCACTGGATCTGATGCAGCAGAAGTACCCGGAACTTTTTGCGTTAGGAATAACGTCAATTCTTGAGGGATGTTACATTCAGTTACTCTCAATAGAAACCCCAGACCGCAGGCCTAACCTAAATTTCGGGGACAAAATTATTATTTTAGTTTATTGGGATTTGTAACATGCCTCAAAAACTAGAGCCCTAGGAGTGGTTTTGTCATGACTAGGTCATGACAAACCCCTAGGAAGCTCAAACAGACCATGTGAACTTAGGCATGAAAGTGAAGATCACCATGGTCTATAAATAACACATTCCAATTACCTAACCTAGGGTTTGACTTTAAGGCCTGACCTTGACTCTTGACCCCACCATAACATCCCTAACCCATTAGGGGGTCCCTTGGAGCACCTAGACCCCATTGGGTTCAACTAAAGTGGTCAAGTTGACCAAAGTCAACCCTAATCCTAAAATGGTCAGAGCGGCCTATCTAAGGCCAATGGTCCAACTTGACAAAGTGACCCCACCAAAACCTTCCTAACCATAAAAGGAGTCCAATGGGTCAATAACCACCCATTAGGGTCAACCCAAAAGGTCAAGTTGACCAAAGTTAACCTAAACCCTAAAATGGTCAAAGTACCCAAATAAGGGTCAAATGACTACAAAGGTTCAAACTATCCCTACCCAAGTCTTCCTAGACCTTATGAGAGTTCAATGGGTAAATATGGACCCATTGAGGTCAATTCAAAAGGTCAAATTGACCAAAGTCAACAGAACCATAAAATAGGTCAAACTAACTCAAGTTGACCTAACCTAGCCCAATCCACTTGGGCTAAGCCTAATTGGAGTGGCTCACTAGCTTTAGGAGGCTGACAATTACCTAAAATGCTATCTAAATTCTAGAAGGGGTGACTAGGAGAGAGAAACCTCTAGTTCCCCTTTAATGGAGGAGAGAGAAAGAAAAAGAGAGAGAGGAGTTATGGAGGGAGACCATGGGCCACCCCATTCATCTCCCCATCTCCCTCAACTCTTTGGAGGATAATACCATCAATTTCATCCAGCCAACACTAATGGTGGGAGCCCAACCACCATGGCTGACCACTCCTTTACCTCTTCTCCATGGAAAAATATAAATCCCCCATATACAGCCCCCATTCCCACTTTTGGCCAACCCATCACTTTCAAAACATTCTTGGTAGTCAAAATGAGGTATTGGATCAATGGTTTTGGTGGAGGATCGAGAAACCAGGCAAGCTCTCCGGAGAGGAGAAACGTCACGGCCAACCGCCGTCGCCGCCGTCGAACCCCAAACAAGATCCACTTGTAACACCCCAAACGGTACAGGACTTAGTCGACCTAGGCTCGACGAAGATCTTCGAGCGGAGCTCGATGAAGATTATCGAGCTGAGCTTGACGAATATAGTCGAGTGAAGCTCGACGAAGATCGTCGACCTTAGCTCGACGAAGAGCGTTGAGCGGAGCTCGTCAAAGATCGTCGAGCGGAGCTCGATGAAGATCATCAAGAGGAGCTCGACGATGATCGTCGACCTGAGCTCGACGAATATAGTCGACATGAGCTCAATGATGATCTTCGACCTGAGCTTGACGAAGATCGTTGAGCGTAGCTCAACGAGGATCTTCGACCTGAGCTCGATGAAGATCGTCGAATTGACCTCGAAGAAGTTCATTGAGTGGAGCTCGAAGAAAATTGATCTGAGCTCGACGAAGATCATTGAGCTGAGCTCGACGTTTTTGGCCTATTATCAGGCCAGGTCGACATTTTGTCGGAAAATATATGTGGCTGAGCATGTGACTCGTATCAGGAGGATGGTGTGCGGCCACTTAGTGGTGATTGATTCTTTCAACTTCAACCCGAGCCTTTGCAGGGTTTTATTAATTTAATCGTGTGGCTGGGATGTAGTCTAAGGCCACTTATGTAGACGGATAGGAAGGAGGAAATCATTATTTCCTTTTTCTCTTCCTTGCTTTCTGAGTTCTGGAGCAGAAAACTCTCGGCTGGATCTAGGGCGTGCTGAGGTTGATGGAGAAGATCTTGTTGCCGAAAACAAGGTCTGAAGCTAGATTCACGAAGGGGAAAGTGAGGCGATTTCCATCTGCATATAAATGCTTTGCCATGGCTCCAAAGAGAACGTTAAGAGTAATTGTCACAACCTGCATTTTCACCGTATATAAAATCATATCAGAGTAAGGTAAAATGCACGTCATGATGCCACGTCAGCAGGGGATAACTGCGGACGCTCAGGCAGACACCTACTTAATCATGAATAAAAATTGTTTAAGTTATTTTAAGGAAAAAATTAGTTAAGTGCAATAGTTAGCCGTATCCCTCGGCTTAAAGGCTCATTTAGTCCACGAATCAAAATATAGTTATACGGTGCAGAAAAATACCTATTTAGGTTGACTCTAACATCCTACATGAGTATAAACGTCCCCGAAGGACAACTCATGCTATGAAAGACTCTAAATTTATAATAGTAGTAAGGATAGCTTTTACGGTCGCTAAATATAACAAGTTATAGTTTTTTAAATTATGCAGTGCAAGAATTAATAGTAATAGATTTTATTCTTAAAAATACCTAACATGCATTTCTAGCATAAATCCTCCCAGAGAGCAAGTAATCCACATCCACATAGAAGGAAATAAGCAGCTAGCAAGTATCAAATAAATAACATAACTATGGGCGCAAAAAACTGACACGAACCCACTGATAGTAAAGTAAGTCTGAACCAGTAACTAAATAAACAACAGTCTACCTCATTGAGACGAGGTAACAACCACGGCCAACACTGCCGCCCAGAAACACAAAAACTAGCTCTGCTACCTGCTATTGCTCTGAACCTGGGGCATTCCAATGACAGAACACCTCAGCAAGAAAGTACAAATGGTGACAGAGAATAAATAAGCCAAAATAAACAAAGATTAAGGGGTACCAACCCAATACCAATAATACTGAAATAAAGCATCGAACAGGAAAAGAGAGAAATACTACGTTAATCGTGACGTACTCCAACAAACACATCAGATTTCCCAAGGCAAAAAAAAAGAAAAAAATAAGTAAAAACATAAGGAAGAAAATTTAACTACCTTTACTAAGCACCTGTGGTCGACTCTACCCAAAAATCACGGGTGAGGTGGTCACTCAACTAGACAAACCCCTCACAAATATTTTATCCGCTTAACTGCGAGGGAGTCTCATAATCTCCACCATACACTGCAGATGCCCAAAAACTCGGTAGACTTCCACAAGGTACAATAAAGGAGTCAGACAACATGGAGGTGGTTTTTATCCACTAACTCCCGTAATTTTAGAAACCCAAAGAAGCCAAAACACATACATATACATATCTCGAGGTTTGGCTCATCAGATTCTACTTGACACTTCTAGTTTCAAGACATGGTTGATCAACCCTTAGGAACGATTTACAATCCTAAATAACACTAATCTATTCAATAACGAAATATAAGACGTTTAAAGCCATCAATAAGACACTTTAAGAATGATCAAACATATCCGGACCAAAAAATCAAGTTCACCATGACACAACGTACAACCTTATGTGATCATTGAGAAGGTTAATCATAACTATAATTTGGAAGAATAAGCGTAGAAAATTTTAAGGAACATGAAAACATAGCCATTACCATCAAATCGAACAAGGAGAAACAAGGGGAAACCACCACTTTCCTTGGTTTTACAGGAAAAGTCCTCTGAATCACACCACGTTGTAGATCGGGGCAAAAGAACACGGGAGGAGTTGAAATCTTAATAAAAATGGCCAAAAGGGGGTTAGGGACGAAAAACCCTAACGAGAAAACTCAAGGAAAGGGGAAAAATTTACCACGATGGCGTAGCTCTCGGTGAGAGCTTTCTGGATCTACGTTTGGTTGAAGATTTTGAGCACCGGAGCTCCGTCGGCGGCCACCGGAAGATTCACTAAATAAAACTTCTCTCTCGCTCACACCTCTGGTTCGTGAGAAAATTAATATCGGAGAAGAAGAATTCCTGTTCTAAAACATAAGTCTAAGAATATGTATAAATATATATATATGTAAAAGTACTTATAATTTTTTTGTCTAAATATTGGTTTATTACGAGCAGTATCAGGAAAATCAAAATTAGAGGTCCAGGATGGCTCTAAATCGAAAGGTGCCCAACATGAAAGTTGTAGATCTTGTCGTGGCGACAAAATTTCATGTTGACCATTTTTTCATACGACACCGTTTTGACCCTCAAAATGGTGCCCAAACTATTACTGCACAGGACTACTCGAGAAAAAAGGGTCTACTCGAGAAATAGAGCATTAGTTCTCAAGAAGAACATATAGTTCTCGAGAAATGGGCTATACTTCTCGAGAGGAACATTGGTTCACGAGATGGAGAGGCAAAAATTCTCGATAGAAACCTTAGTTCTCGAGAATAAGGCTATAGTTCTCGAGAGAAACAATCAAACGGGCCACCTATGAGCAGTTTCGGGAAAATCGAAAATAGGGGTCTAATATGGCTCTATATCAAAAGTGCCCAACATGAAAGTTGTAGATCTCGTCGAAATTGACATATTTCACGTTGACAGATTTTCCATACAGTTCCATTACCTTCATAAATGCGCCCGAACGCAGACTATACAGGACTACTCAAGAGGAAAGGGGATTCTCGAGAAAGAGAGCAAAGTTCTCGAGAGAAACTCATAGTTCTCGAGAGAAACACATAGTTCTCGAGAACAAAATAGTAGGACTCGAGAGAATTAAGTATTTCCCGAGAATAAGACCATATTTCTCGGGAATAAACAGTAGTTCTCGAGAACAACAAGGGTTCTCAGGTAGAAATTAATAATGCAGCTTATTTACGAGTAGTTTTGGGAAAATTTAAAATAGGAGTCTAACATGGCTTAAAATCAAAAAGTGGTCAACATGAAAGTTGTAGATTTTGTCGAGACTAAGACATTTCATGTTTACCATTTTTTGATACGACGCCGTTTTGACACTAAAAATGGCACCCGAACACAGGCCGAAACGGAACTCTCGAGAAGAGCAAAGGACTTCTCGAGAACAGCAGATGACTTCTCGAGAACAGCATAGAACTTCTCGAGAACAGCAAAGGATTTTTCGAGAACTAGGATAGATTTCTCGAGAACCACATAGGACTTCTCGAAAACATTAAGTCATGACTTCTCGAGAACAACTGGGAGTTCTCGGGAACGAAAAGGGAGGATCTCGAGTACAAGCAGGACAAATTGCAGAAGTTCAGATTTGACTAATATTTTGGAATGAATCGCTTACTCTATAAATTAGCAGCGTAGACAACCTTAGAATCCGATGTACCATTCTCGAGATATTAAATCACGCGCCAAGATTCCAAAAATCCTCGGATTGTGACGAAACATGACAAGCAAGTCCAAAATTTTAAAATGAAAAAAATTTCCCAATTACAACAAGAATTCGGCCGACTCGACCGCACAAACACGAAAATTCCTTAACGGCATTATGTCGTCAACTCGATGTTAAAACTAACGCCACGATTCCGTAAATATGACGTTTCCCATTTAAGTAAAATCATTGAACAATTGGGGGCGTTACAGTCACCCCCTAAAAAGAAATTTCGTCCCGAAACTTAACACAACTCCAAAACCAAATCAAAACGATAAGATCAAACATAACTGAAAACAAAACTACATACCCGAACTAAGAGAAGAGGTGCGGATAAGATTCTCTCATTGCTGATTCTAATTCCCACGTTGCGCTCTCGACGTCTTGATTTCTCCAAAGAATCTTGACCATGGGGATGGTCTTTCTTCGCAAAACACGCTCTTGAGAATCTAGAATACGAACAAGTTCTTCCATATATGTAAGGTTGGGTTTAATCTGGGGCATCGAGTCGAGGACTTGACGATCATTACGAACAAACTTCCGCAACTGGCTCACATGGAACACATCATGGACACTAGGGAATATTGCAGGCAACTCCAGCCTATACACTGAAACTCCGACGTGTTCAAGAATATGAAAAGGTCCCACGTATGGGGGTCTAACTTGTGGTTCCTTCCAAACCTTTTTACACCAGACATCGGAGAAACTTTAAGAAAAACCAAGTCCCCAACGGCAAACTCCAAATCGACCCTTCGTCGATTAGCATATTTCTCATAACGCTCTATTACTACACGGAGCTTCTCTCGAACATGAGTCACAACACAATTCATCTCCTCAAGGGCTTCCAGACCGAGCAACAGTCTCTCTCCAACTTCAGCCCAAAACAACGGAGTTCTACAACACCTCCCATATAAGGCCTCAAACGGGGCCATCTGCAGTCTCTCTTGATAACTATTATTGTAGGCAAACTCCATTAGCCTCATACGCTCATGCCATGCTCCACCGTGGTCCAAAATGTAACATCTAATCACGTCCTCCACGATCGGGTTTACTCTTTCTGTTTGCCTATTCGTCTGCGGATTGTAGGCGGTGGAATACCTCAAGTCGGTACCCAACCCCTCTTGCAAGATCTTCCAAAAGCGAGACGTAAATCTGGAGTCCCGATCTGATACAATGCTAATAGGCACTCCATGCAACCTGATGACCTCTTCAAGATATAGCTCAGCTATCTTCTTAGTCGAATACCCAATCTTAAACATGGAATAAAGTGAGCACACTTTGTCAATCTGTCGACTATCACCCAAACAGAGTCATGCCCACGAGGAGATTTTGGTATACCGGTGATAAAATCCATTGAAATACTCTCCCATTTCCAACTTGGAATATCGAGCGGTGACAATTTACCACCAGGCCTTATATGATCAGCCTTGACACGCTGACACGTATAACATTCCGATACAAACTTTGCGATATCGCACTTTATCCCTGACCACCAATCAATTTGTTTTAGATCCTTATACATCTTAGTGGAACCAGGGTGATAGGATACACTAGAACCATGAGCTTCAGCACTGATCTTAGCTCGAAAATCGCCAAAGGCAGGAATATAAAATCTACTCCGATATTTCAGAGTACCTAGCTCGTCCAAAGAGAAATCAGGTAACTCTCCTGAAAGTGAGGGTAAGATCTACCTTTACTCTAGAGGGGGGTGAATAGAGTATTTTAAAATAATTTTGCAAATTAAAAACTAATTGGCAGTGGAAGACTTAATTTATTTATAGTGTATTGTGCTTGCAGTAAATAAAACAAAGTAAAGCAAGATATAAAAAAGCACAGCACACAGCAACAAATACACAAGCAAACCAGAGGACACAAGGAGCTATAGTGGTTCCCCAATTAACCTGGGTACATCCACTCTTCTACCACCCTAGGTAGGAATCCACTGCAGGATGAGTTTATCAGTTGTCCTGGGCACCAATGAGCTTTTGATAAGGTGCTCAAAAACCAATCCAGATTTTTTGATCAGGTGTCTTGCCACCACTGAGTTTTGACAAGGTCTTAGGAACAAAACACAAAAATTTTGAAGGGAGTTCTGAATAACCCTTTTACAGCAAAAGAAAATAAAAAGAGTTAAGGTGTTCTTCTCTATCAATAATCAAAGAGAAGATTAGTGGATTTGTTGATGTCAAAGCTCCCCCTGAGATTAGCATTAGGTCCAGAGAAGAAGCTTTGCACAGGGTGATAGGCCTTCATTAAGTTGAGATCTCCAGCAATTGATAATTTCAGCAAAGGCTAAAATGTGTTGTATTTGGAGTCTTTGATGATGAAGCCTGGAAAACTTGAATCAGAGAAGAGATCTGAAAGAAGAAATTCTTCTCTGTGTGTTTATCTCCTTCTCTGTTCTATTCCTTGTGTTCTGTAAAACTCTAACTGTATAATCCTGTAGAATTCTTGAGAGATATTCTCCTTGGTTGTCTGTCTCTATTGTCTGTAATGATATTACGAAATCCAATCTCCTAGAAAGTCGTTAGCCTGTCATAAATGACTTCCTTAATTGGTAGTTGTCTCTGGAGGAAATTCCTAAGAAACATTCCCTTTCAGTCTCCTTGAAACTTGCTCCAGATTGATGAAACGGCTACAAAATCTTCTGCATTAAATCCTGGATATTGAAGATATTTGAATTCCATAACAGTCTGATTTCAAATCCTAAAATCGTCGATCTCTCAAAATATCGTTGATCTGAGCTCGACTATCGTCGATCTGAGCTCAGAGATCTTGAGTTTACTTGAGACAAGAATCGTAGATCTTAGTTTGGAGATTGTCGAACCGAGTTCGACTCCTCATCGACCTGAGCTCAGAGATAGTCGAACTGAATTCGACGCCTCGTCGATCTGAGCTCGATGAAAATTTTCTTTGGTCTTCTGCACTTGTAATCTGAACTAGGAGGTCTTGGGGGCAGCTTTCAAACCTAAGTTCTAAGCCTTAGACCTATTCTAGTTGACCTTTAAATCTATACAATGAGGTCAAGACACAATCCTATGGACATAGTGATCCTTACCCAAATTAGTAATAGGGTGTTCCAACATCTCCTTTCTCAGTTCTCTTCCAGAGGGGTAGCAAATCAGGGTCCTCCTTTTGGTGCATTCTGGTAAGGGAAATCCAAGAGGGATCTTCTGCTTCCAAACCAGCAGACACAGAACTACTACCAACCTCAATATCCATCAACAAGAATTCTTCCAGCAGGGACTGTACAGACAGATTGAAGATTTCAGCCGTATTTCTACTAAAAGCATCAGCTACTACGTTATCCTTTCCCGGGTTATAAAGGATCTCTACTTCGTAATCGGCTACATACTCCAAACACCTACGCTAATGCAGATTTAACTCCTTTTGAGTGAAGACGTACTTCAAACTCTTATGATCTGTGTAGATCTTGCACAGTGCGCCATACAATAAATGTCTCCAAAGCTTCAACGCATAAATTACTGCCGTAAACTCTAAATCATGTGTAGGATAGTTTCTTTCATGAACTTTTAATTGCCTTGATCCATACGCAATAACCTTTCCTCCTTGCATGAGAACACAACCAAGTCCAATGTGTGATGCATCTACATATACAACATACTCAAGTCCTTCAGTAGTAGAGTTAAAACTGGAGCAGTACGCATTCTGTTTTTCAGATCTTGAAAGGCTTCCTCACATTTATCGCTCAAAATAAATGCTGTGTTCTTATATATTTGTCTGGTTAGAGGGGAAGATAACACAGAGGACCCTTCCATGAACCTTTTATAGTAACCAGCCAGACCTAAAAAGCTCTTAATCTCCATAGGAGTAGAAGGTCTCTTCCATTCCATCACAGCAGAAATCTTTGTAGGGTCTACGAAATACCATCCTTACTCACAACATGCCCTAAAAAGTACACCTGGGGTAACCAAAATTCACACTTACTCAACTTAGCATAGAGCTTGTGCTCCCTCAGGGTTTCCAAAACCAAATTCAAGTGTTGAGTATGCTCCTCAACACTGCGGGAATACACTAGGACGTCGTCTATGAAAACAATAACAAAATGGTCCAAGAAATCATTGAACACTCTATTAATTAAATCAATGAATGCAGAGGGTGCATTAGTCAGTTCAAAGGACATCACCAAGAACTCAAAAGGCCCGTGCGGGGAACGAAAAGCTGTCCGGGGAACATCAGCCTCACGGACTCTCGACTGGTGGTAGACTGAATGAAAATCAATGTTCGAAAACACAGCGCATCCCCACAACTAATCAAACAGGTCATCAATCTGAGGCAACGGATATCAGTTCTTAATGGTTACCTTATTTAATTATCGATAATCTATGCAGAGTCTCATAGAACCATCTTTCTTCTTAACGAATAAAACAGGAGCACCCCACGGAGAAGAACTTGGCCTAATAAAACCACACTGCAGCAACTCATCCAGCTGAGTGCGCAATTCTTATAACTCACGCGGCGCCATACGGTAAGGTGCCTTAGCAATTTGACGAGTACCTGGCTCGAGGTCTATCACAAACTCCACCTCTCTTTTAGGAGGAAGTCCTGGAAGACTATCAGGAAAGACATCTTGAAACTCTCGCACCGCCGGGACATCCTCAAGACGTGGTGTAACAAAAGCTATTTCCAGAGAAGAAATAAAAACTAAAAATGCCTCGCAACCAGACTCTATGATACGACAAGCACGTACCACAGATATGACAGGGGAAACTTTGTCCTGATATCCATAGACGCTCATAAGTTGGCTGTCGCCCATCCTGATATCCAGTCGCTTAGCCTTGCACTGGATGACCGCATCATACTTGGACAGCCAGTCCATGCCCAAAATCACGTCAAAGTCAGCCAGATCTAAAATCATAGTGTTAGCAAAGGCCAGAAAATTTCCAAGATAAATAGGGCATCTCAGAACTCCTTGGCTAGATATCCCGAATCACCGGAGGGAAGCTTGACATTGAAGGAGTCTCCTAATTGATCCACATTCAGGCGATGTTTATCAACAAATATCCGGGCCATAAAGCAATGGGTGGCACCCGAATCAAAAAGAACGCACGCCCACATATTCTGCACCTTTAACTCCCCTAAAACCGTAACATACATAACTAAATGAAAGACAACTAGGGCAATAACGATAAATAATAAGGATATTTTAAACTTGGGCTAACCTGATATCACTTGCGTAGAGGTTTGAGCTTCCTCGTTGGTCATCACGTTCAACTTTCCTTTTCCTTTATCTTGGGCTGGTGGCGGCGACAAAGCTCGAAGTGGGATAGGCTGCAGTGTGGACTGAGCCCGAGGGCACGATGATTTCATGTTTCCCTTCTTCCCGCACTGGAAGTAAGTCTTTTCTTTCATCTAGCAACGATTCACACTATGACCATTCCTTGCAGAGAACGAGCACACAAGCTCTCCCCTGGGTGAACCTTGAATGGTGTGCACCTACTGCTACTTCAGGGTGGCAGTCCTCTTGAAACACCTTTCGTAAGGGTGTCCAGACGATCACAGAAGCTACACACTTCCATACTTTTCTTTTTCGAAGAAGGGCCAGACGCCCTGGAGCTACAATCCACAACACCTTTCCTTTTCTCTTTCCTTGCCGCAACACCACGGTTCTTAGCATTTTCAATCGCCTCCACTTTTAAAGCGGCTTCCACTGCTTCAGCATTACTTTCTGCTCGGTAACCGCATGCCAACTGCTGGGCATCGCTTCTTAATCCTCCGAAGAAATGTTTCACTCTACACTCCTCAGAAGCTACCAAATAGGGAGCAAACCTACTCAATTTGGTAAACTCAATCTAGTACTCGCTCATCGTGAGCTGTCTCTGCTTCAGATGTAGGAAGTTCTTCATGAGACGGTCCTGCTCGACCGAGGGCAGAAACTTTTTCAACAGCATCTTCTTAAAAGAGTCCCAGGAGCAGCCTTCCTTAAGACTCTCCTTTTCACGAATCGACCAACTCTTTGCTAGGCCTTTTAACTGATAGGCTGCAATCATAACCTTCTGGGCTTCTAGAATTCCGAAATACGAAAACATCTCTTCGATGGAGATGATCCAATCATCTAAAATCATGAAGTCAGCACTCCCGTCATAAGTAGGAGGTCTCAATCGCTGGAAATGTGAGATGAAATTCATCTCTGGTGGTAGAATCACCGGGGGCACGAAAGGAGCCGGGGCATCAGTTATGGCTTGATCCACGGCAGGATCTCGCACTAAGGGTTGTTGCGTGGGAGCCGCAGATAACAAGGTCTGAATTTGCGATTGAATCGCAGCTACTTGAATTGACAGAGCCTCGTTGCTCTATCGCAAACTCTCGATCAACGCATCACTCTGCGAACCTGACGAATCACCTTCCGACTGGGGAGTTTGACCTCGTCACAATACGCTTTGGCACCATTTCTAAAAAGGCAAACGAACAACCCATCAAAATCCTATATGGCGACTAGTGAAAACAAAACTAGTTTAGACCATACTTAAAAGACACTTGCTTAAGCTGTCACTTGCTCTGGGATTATATGATGATGATATGTCCTACTAAGGATGATATCCAATCATCCTATTGACTCATGTGCCTATGAAATGAATGCCTGGCTTCTTTACCCTTATTTAAAATCATGTGTGTACATATGTCATCATGTAAATCTTTAGCTTGACATGTTGTGCTTATGTTATGTTATGCTATGTATGCAGTTGATAACTCTAATTATTTCTATTTTTATCATGCTATTTTCTAATTAATAGTTAGATATTTTATATCGATTTTATAAAATTAAGTTTGTTTTAACGTGTTTTTATATTTTTTATCGTTTTGTTCTAATAAATTTATTTTTACTCTTGCAGGGTTGATCTACAGGTTATTCGGAACAGAACAGGGATTTTCCTGTTTTCTACCTAGACACGCCCGGTGACACGCCCTCCATGGGCATGACCTAGGGCGTGACAGCCGCGATCGAAGCACGCCACCGAAGATCGTCAAACCGCAGTCGAAGATCGTAGAACGACCAAGACACGCCCGTGTCGAAATATAACACGCCCGTGTACCAGTTACATGGGGCGTGACAGCCTGCAGAAGACCAGCTGACCGTGCCACATCGGATTAAGATGACACGGCCTGGTCACGGGCGTGACCAAGGGCGTGTCACGGGCGTTTCCAGCTAATTTATTACGCCGTTCCTGCCGTTGCTGCCAGATTGACGTTTCAGCCTTGTCACGCCCCATGTCACGGGCGTGACAAGGGGCGTGACGCCTACATCCACTGTACTTTATTCCCACCGTTTTCAGCTTCCCGCCGTTTTCCAGAAACAGACTTGACACGCCCTAGGTCACGGGCGTGACCTAGGGGCGTGACCCATCAGTTAACAGATTTTGGCGGTTTCTCCTACAACGTTCCTGGGGTTTCAAGACGACGGTTCCGAGCCTGACACGCCCTAGGTCACGGGCGTGACCTAGGGCGTGACCAAACAGAAATTTTCCTATAAATTCCAGACAACTTCAGATGCTCAGGGTCGGATTTTTGGGAGTTGTACTTTTCGGCTTTGCTGTTTTATTCTCTGTAATTTTCATTTCCTAGCCTAGATTACCTTTGTTGTAACTTTAATTTTAGTTTTTTTCATTTCAATCATGTCTTTTTCTACTTTATTTTGTATTTCCCCAATCATGATGAGTAGCTAATCTTCTTTTAGCACTTGATCATGATGAACCTTAGAATATAATAGATCTTTCTTCTTCTTATTAAATGTCTAATTCTTAATTGTTCTCGCTATGATTTATCTTTGATTTTTATTTCATCGAATTCATATTACGCGGATATGATCTTCGATCTAAGATCCGTATCCTAAATGACCGAGAGGTTGCGGATACGATGAGATCACTCAAAGATAAAAGGAGTTGAATGCACTCCTCGAGAGAGGACGACGTAAATCTTCCGGATTGGAGTCAAATCAAATAGTGGGGTTCACCGCATAAAGCAAGCTTAGGGGTTTCGACTGGCCGAGAGGTCTTAATCGATCAACCTAAGGTTAGTTAGAAGCATGAGCTCGAGAGAGACGCTTCTATACTTTAAGAACCTCCACGGTCGAGTGAGTATAATTAAGAACTCGCATTACATTATTTTCAAGAAGATTTATTTTAGTCCAAGGGGATTCTAGATCAAGTGCTAGTTTTCTCAATATCAGATTTCTCTTTAGCATCAACTTTAGTTTTATTAATTAGCATAATCAAACCAAGTTTTCTGTCAATAAGATAATAGCTTTCCTTGTGAGTACAAGTGCTTAACAGGCCCCGATTCGCAATATGACACTTCCTATACTGCATTTCGATAGGTACGCTTGCCTATTCGGGATTCTAGTTTGGTTGTAATTTAACTTCTAGAAAATCTCCATCAAGTTTTTGGCACTGTTGCCGGGGACTTTTTTGTTGATATTTTGAAAGCAAGGATCTATTAGTTTTATCATTTTTTAATTTAAAAAAAACGAACTTTTTCTTTCAAGAGTTTTATCTTTAAATTTTTATATTTAAAATTTCTTGCGAAAGGGCCGTGCCGGGTTTTCATCCCGCAATACCCCCTAGTACCTTGCGAACCCGTCACTGGGTAGCCCTTGGGAAGTCCGGGAAATTTTATTTTATAAATTTTTAAATCTTAAAACTTTTATCTTTTTGTTTTGATTTTGTGTATGACCCGAGGGAATCCGTCAAATCTATTTGATTTGGATCCGGAGATCGAGCAAAGCTTACGGCGACGCCTAAGACTCCGTGACCTCAATTCTCCAGATTTGGTTGAGGAATCCGTAGGTAACACTTTTTCTTCTTCTTCATCTACATCGTTTTCTTCTGCTTCTTCATCTTCTCCTTCTTTTCAATTTTCCTTTAATTTGGGTAATCAAAATCCAAATATGGCCGAAGAACGGACTATGTCCTATTATGCCCAGCCAAATTTGGATAAGCAGCAATCAAGTATTGTTCGACCCGCTATTGCGAACAATAATTTTGAATTGAAGCCAAGCATCATTCAAATGGTACAGCAATCTGTACAATTTGATGGGCTTCAAGATGAGGACCCAAATGCGCATATTTCTAACTTTTTAGAAATATGTGATACTTTTAAAATCAACGGAGTTTCGGATGATGCCATCCAGCTAAGGCTTTTTCCTTTTACATTGCGCACCAAAGCTAAGCAGTGGTTGGGTACTCTACCAAGAGGCTCAATCACTACATGGGCCGAGATGACGAAAAAATTTCTCACGAAATATTTTCCGCCCGCTAAGACGGCCAAATTGCGCAATGATATTACTTATTTCTCCCAAGTTGATATGGAAACGTTATATGACACTTGGGAGCGATTTAAGGAATTACTTCGCCGTTGTCCGCATCATGCAATCCCTGATTGGTTGCAAGTGTAGACCTTTTATAATGGCCTCAACTCTCAAACGAGGCAACATATCGATGCAGCCACTAGTGGAACGTTAAATAACAAAACACCGGCGGCCGCCCAAAAGCTTATATAAGGTATGTCCATGAATACGTATCAATGGAGTACACCTCGTTCTCGTCCACCTAAACCGGCCGGGATGTATGAAATAGATACGATTTCTAATTTATCTCTCCAGATGGAGAAGATGCAAAAACAGATGAACGAGATGACTGCTTCCTCGTCTACGCCTTCCTGTGAGTCCCAATTTTGGGAGCCTTCTACAATTGCCGAGCATGTGGATTATATGGGTAATCCGAATCGACCACCTTATAATCCGGGTCATAATTTTGGTAATACCTATCACCCGGGTATAAGGAGTCACCCCAACTTCTCTTGGAGTAATCCAGGGAACGCGGCTCGCCCACCAAACACAATCCCACCAGGATATTTTCCACCACAAGCTCCAAAAGCTCCCAATCTCGAGGAGTTGTTCGCCAAATATACGAGTACAAATGATGCCAATATCTGGAATCTCACCGGATCTCTTCGTAATTTGGAGACTCAAATTGGGCAAATTGCAAAAATGCTCTCCAATCGACAACAAGGAGCGCTACCGGGCAATACGGAGCCCAACCCAAGGGAGCAAGCCAAAGCCATCACTTTACGGAGCGGGAAGGAGGTAACCACTTCTACAATTCCGGTTGAAACTTCTCCAATTCCGGTTGATACGGAGGTAACAATTTCTTCATCTTCTCCTCCGATTAAGCCTTCTAGTTATATTAAACCAAAACCTTATCAACCACCTCTTCCCTATCCGTCTAGAATGCAAAAAGACCGGATAGATGAGCATCACGGTAAATTTTTAGATATGTTTAAACAAATCCAAATAAATTTACCGTTATGCGAAGTGATAGCACAAACGCCGAAATATGCTAAGTACCTCGAGGATCTTTTATCAAATAAAAAGAAACTTGAGGATATCTGCACGGTTCAATTGAACACGGAGTGCTCGGCGGTTTTACTTAAAAAATTGCCTAAGAAATTACCTGATCCGGGTAGTTTCTCTATACCTTGTTCATTTGGAGATTTATTGGTACAACGTGCGTTAGCCGATTTAGGTGCCTCAATAAATTAAATGCCTTATTCTTTAGTTAAGAAATTGGGTTTAGGAGAACCTAAACCCACAAGAATGAGCATTCAATTGGCAGATCGGTCTATCAGATATCTGATGGGTATTATTGTGGATGTGCTTGTCAAAGTTGACAAATTTATCTTTCCGGTAGATTTTGTCATCTCTGACATCGAAGATGACACCGAGGTACCAATCATTCTCGGTCGTCCATTTCTTGCCACCTCGCGCGCAGTTATAGACGTTAGTAACGGTAAACTTCTCCTTAGAGTCGGAGATGAAGAAGTTACCATTACTGTTGACACGTCTATGAAAAATTTGCTCTCCAATGACGACTCATGTTACTATTTAGAGACGTCTCCCAAAGACGACTTCATTCCTTTTTCTGAACATTCTTTATCTTCTATTGATCATAACGCATATTTTGAAAATTTAGATTTAATTACTTATGAAAATAGTGATAAGGATTCGATCACTCGCACACCTACTTTTGAAAATTTGGAAATTAGTAGTGATCGTTTGAAAACATCTTATGATGAACCTCCCTCACTTGAACTAAAATAATTGCCTGATCATTTAGAATATTTATTTTTAGCGGAGGATTCTAAACTTCCTGTTATTGTGTCGGCCTACTTGACCGATGATGAAAAATTTAAATTATCAAATATTTTAAAACGTCATCGCCGCGCAATTGCGTGGAAGATCACGGATTTGAGGGGAATTAATCCCTCCTTTTGCACCCATAAAATTTTATTGGAAGAACACGCTCAAAAAACTATTCAACCTCAACGCCGGCTAAATCCTAACATGAAGGAGGTAGTCAAGGCCGAGGTGATTAAATTATTAGACGCGGGCATCATCTATCCGATTTCGGATAGATCTTGGGTAAGCCCGGTACAAGTGGTGCCTAAGAAAGGAGGATTAACGGTAGTTCCTAATGATAAAAATGAATTAATTCCTACTCGAACCGTTACCGGATGGCGGGTATGTATCGATTATCGCAAATTAAATGATGCAACCCGAAAGGATCATTTTCCTTTGCCGTTCATTGACCAAATCCTTGAACGGTTATCCGGGCACTCGTTTTATTGTTTTCTTGATGGTCTCTCGGGATATTTCCAAATCCCAATCGCGCCCAAAGACTAAGAGAAAACAACCTTCACTTGTCCGTTTGGCACTTTCGCCTATCGAAGGATGCCTTTTGGTTTATGCAATGCGCCGGCAACCTTCCAAAGGTGTATGCTAGCGATCTTTGATGAACTAGGAGAGGATATCATGGAGGTATTCATGGACGATTTCTCCGTCTTTGGAGACTCTTTTGATTTATGTTTAGCAAATCTTTTCCGTGTACTCCAAAGATGTGAGGACACGAACCTAGTCTTGAACTGGGAGAAGTGCCATTTTATGGTGCGGGAATTTTTGGTCTTAGGCCATAAAATTTCTAGCAAGGGTATAGAGGTAGATAAAGCAAAAATCGAAATTATAGAAAAATTACCTCCACCCTCAAATGCGCGCTTTTTCTCTTATTAAAGAAAAATTGATAAACACACCAATCGTGATAGCTCCCAATTGGGAACTTCCTTTTGAAATTATGTGCGATGCTACTAGTTTTGCCGTTGGTGCGGTCTTGGGACAACGCATCAATAAAAATTTTCATCCGATATATTATGCGAGCAAAACACTAACCACCGCACAAGAAAATTATACAACCACCGAAAAAGAACTTCTTGCCGTAATTTTTGCCTTTGATAAATTTCGTTCTTACCTTACTTTATCCAAAGTTATTGTTTTTACCGATCTTTCGGCCTTGCGTTATCTACTAACCAAAACAGATGCAAAGCCTCGATTGATTAGGTGGGTATTGCTTCTCCAAGAATTTGACTTGGAGATTCGGGATAAAAGAGGAGCGGAAAATCTTGCGGCGGATCATCTTTCTCTGTTGGAGAACCCCAATTCAGAGGAGCTCAAAGAGGAGGACATCAATGATACATTTCCTGAGGAGCGCCTCCTCGCTATGCATAAGGTAATCACTCTCCCCACTCCTTAGTTCGCCGATTTTGCAAACTTTCTTGTTGCAAGATTCCTCCCGAATGGTTTTTCTTATCAAGAAAAGAAGAAATTCTTTTCAGATTTGAAAAATTATTTTTGGGAGGATCCATTTCTCTTCCGAGTTTGCGCGGACCAAGTAGTGTGGAGGTGTGTTTCTCACGAAGAGGGCGCAGAAATTTTAAAACATTGTCACGAGGGACCCGCCGGTGGGCATTATAAAGCTAATCGGATGGCTCGGAAAGTACTTGAAGCAGGCTTCTATTGGCCGAGCATCTTCAAGGACGCTCACGCACATATAAGTCGTTGTGAACAATGCCAACGCTCAGGTAATATTTCCCGCCGAGATGAAATGCCCTTAAATTTATTTCCAGAAATTGAAGTTTTTGATTTATGGGGAATCGACTTTGTCGGCCCGCTACCAACTTCCTTTGGAAATAAATATATTCTGGTAGCGGTTGACTACGTGTCACGGTGGGCGGAAGCGCAAGCTCTCCCCACCAATGACGCCCGATTCGTGACCCGATTTCTTAAACAACTATTTTCACGATTTGGAGCACCGCGGGCAATAGTTAGTGATAGGGGCACCCACTTTTGTAATGCACAATTTGCTAAAGTAATATCTAAATACGGCGTTACACATAGGTTAGCCACCCCCTATCACCCTCAAACTAGTGGCCAGGTTGAAGTAGTTAATCGAGAAATTAAACAAATTTTAGAAAAAACGGTTTCTACTAATAGGAAAGATTGGTCGGTCAAGCTTGATGATGCTCTATGGGCTTATCGGACCGCGTACAAGACCGCTATCGGTTGTACGCCGTATCGATTGGTCTATGGGAAAGCATGCCACTTACCGGTTGAGCTTGAACATCGTGCCTTTTGGGCACTTAAATTTTCAAATCTTGATGAAAATTTCTCCTCCGAGCTCCTTAAATTCCAACTTAACGAGCTCGATGAGTGGCGCTCCCTCGCTTATGAGAGTAATAAACTCTATAAGGAGCGCACCAAATTTTACCATGATAAGAAAATTAAGCACCCAAAAGACTTTAAACCGGGAGACCAAGTCCTTTTATATAACTCGCGCTTACGCTTATTTCCGGGTAAACTTAAGTACCGTTGGTCCGGCCCCTTTGTCGTAAAGGCGGTTTGGCCTTACGGGACGGTTCTTATTTCACACCCGTAAAAAGGCAACTTTAAAGTGAATGGGCACCGGCTAAAATTATTTTTTGCCGGTGATAATATTAACGAAAAATTAGACAACATAATGTTGTCAAACCCATAATAAGCGCGCGCCACTATGGTCGAGCTCACCGACCATAAACAAAGCGCTCGTGGGAGGCACCCCACGGTTATCTTTTCTTTTTTATTATTTTCTAATTTTCTTTTTAAGTTTATTTTTATAGGCTTGAAGGACATCGCTGCATGACGATCGGGTGGAGACGAACGTCGAATCTTCGTATTTCTTCAAGTCGGTAAATTTTAATTTATTTTTATTAGGCTCTTTAACATAATGATGATATAAAAAAAACAAAAATAAAAAATATTTATTAAAAAAATTAAAAAAAGAATTTTTTTTCTCGTACACGCGTCCGTCACGCCCGTGATCCATAGGTCACGGGCGTGTCCCGGGCGTGTCTTGCCAAGATTGCGGGAGGTTCCTCCTCCCTCGGTTTTCCCGCCCGTCATTCGGATATGACACGGGCGTGACATTTTTTGTCACGGGCGTGTCGAGCCCGTGTCGTGGGTATCCGAGGCGTTGACCAGTCACGCCTTGGATTCCTTCTCAACGAGTCAGATTTGACTGACACGCCTAGAGTCACGGGCATGACTCTAGGGCGTGACTGAAGAATCCGATGCCTTCGCATCGGATGCTCTTTGGATTCCCCTACACGCCCGACGTCACGGGCGTGACTCTGAGGCGTGACACCCGAATCCGAGGCGGTCAGCCTTGGATTCCTTCCCGCTTTGACCTGTGCTTGTCACGCCCCTGTCACGGGCGTGATAGGGGGCGTGACCGACCCGAAAACTCTATAAATAGGACTTTTTCCTCCCATCTTCTCTTCACACCTCCACCCTTCAACCCCTCTCTTCTCTCCTCCCTTTGGCCGAAATTTCTTCCACATTTCTCACCATGCCTCGCCACCACGCTCGCTCCTCCGCATCTTCCTCCGAGCACCCCACCGATCCAGCCTCGGCGGAGGCCATGCTCCTATTCGAGAATGCCACCCAGCAAGATCGAAGCGAGAGATTGAGCGCCAAACCCTTTGGCGTGTTCCGGATCTTGGATTGAGCCATCCTCGCCCAATTCAGAGCAGCGGAGCTAGTTCGGGAGCTCATCTCTACCCAAGGGTGGGCTCCCCTATTCTCCATTTCTGAGCCTGCTTTCCTCTAGCTCACCATTGAGTTCTTGGACTCATTTGAGTTTCGTTGGGCAGCGCAAGATGATTTCATCGTCTTTCACTTGGGCGGGATGATGCACCAGCTCACCATCCGCCAACTCAATGTCGTCATGGGCTTTTGCTCGGAGGCCTTTTCCACTTCCCCTGCCTACCCCGACCTAAAAACTGATTTCCCTCCCGACTTCAATCTCCCCACTTTTTGTTCGGAAATTAGTAATGACGTCGCCCCCTACACTCCAAAGAAATCTAAGGGTAGCCACCTCATCTCCCCCGCTTTGCGCATTCTACACAACCTTCTCTCTTTTACCATTTCCGGACGCGGCGATAGCCACGGCGTGGTGACTCGGGCAGACTTACTATACTTGTATAGTATGTTTTACCGGGTCCCACTCAACCTTGGTTACATGCTCGCCATTTTCTTTCGGCACCAGGCCGAAAATGTGAGATTGGGAGCGGTGCACGGCGAGAATTTCATCACTTTCCTCGCCAAGCAGACCGGCATGTGGGTTGCTCTTCCGCGGCTCACTTGCATGCAAACGCCGCAGCCTCTTCAGTTCCCGACCCTTCAGGCTCTTGGTTTAGCTCGTCGACGCGACGACGAGTTTGAGGCTATTCCCCCGTTAGTTGGTGGAGGAGCTCTTGATTTTGATCATGGTGTCGGTCCCAGCAGTACTCCTCATTCCCCCCAGATTCCGCCACCACCGCTGCACTCTGCTCCAGCGCCCGATCCTCCAACTTATTGGGACCGGCAATTTGGGTTGCTCCATACTCGCATAGACCAGATGCAAACCCATTTTGACGGTCGATTCGCTTCTTTTGATGCGCGCTTCACCGTGCTCGAGCGAAACCATGCTTCCTCCATAGCACATATTACTCGCGAGTTCGCAAACATGCGGACTTTCTATCAGGAGCACGAGGACGTTTCTGACCAGGAGTAGCTGCCTTTTCATTTTCTTTGGACTTGTAGAGGGTCACCTCTCTGTATCTGTATCTTTATCTTTGTTTTATTTTCTTGTAGTTGTTTTTCTTATGAAAAAAAAATATATATATATATATATATATATATATAAATCTTTAAAATATTATGTTTTGCTTTACTCATCTTGTACAGGTCTCTTTTGAT
Source organism: Platanthera zijinensis (assembly GCA_039513925.1). Lineage (NCBI taxonomy): Eukaryota > Viridiplantae > Streptophyta > Magnoliopsida > Asparagales > Orchidaceae > Platanthera > Platanthera zijinensis. Next base: position 155,695,581 of record CM077080.1, on the reverse strand, counting down.
GCTGGCTTGAATTTTCAGGGAAGTCTCCTCTCTTTTCCATTCTTCTTTTTTATTTTACATTGGGGACAATGTATTGCTTAAGTATGGGGGAGTGATATTTCTCAAGCAAAACATACAAAAATATTTCAAAAAAAAATTATTAAAACAAAAACTAAAAAAAAAATTCAAAACATTAAAACTCAATAAAATTATATATCAAAAATTTCAAAAAAAGAAGAAGGTATCTTTTATTTTCTTTCTTGAATTTTGTTTTTCAAAAAAAAAATACAAAAAATTTTAGAAAATCAAAAATTAAATTTCTTAGAAAGGGACGTTTGGGATATCACCCCATCTTACCTCCTAGTACCGTTGAGAGCCCTTCACAGGGTATACCTCGGGAAGTCTAAGAAGTAATAAAAAAAAATTATGCCTAGAACTTAATTAGAGAATTCCTTACTCCCATATTTATTCACATGCAGAACTCCTAGTATTCATCTTTTACATAGTGTTTAGAAAATTTTTTATGCTTTAATTGAATTTTGATTTTTGGAGTAAAACTGTTGGCCATGCTGTGTTTCTAGTTAAGTGCACGTGTAAGTAGAATTTTTAGTAGATCTAAATATTCAGCATATAATTAGATTTTCATATTTCTAAATGCGTGGAAATATTTTACTTTACTTTAATTATGAAAACCGGTAAAATCTAAAATACTTTAGGTGAGTGTGTAGAAGTTTACTAGAGAGATATTTCGCGGATCAAGAAAGAGGTATTCTTTCTCGATGTCTAGAACTTGCCCTCTAGCTATTCTCAAGACTTTGCATAGGTTAAACTCATTAGCATAAATATGATTTAGGCACTTCTTTTGGCAAGTTTGAGCTTTTGTACCCGCACCTAAAATTTTACCTTTGCTTAGCCAATTTGAGCCTATTACCTTTTCCTTTTGTTTTAGCTCCACCAAATGATTTACCAAAGCTTAAAAAGCATCCTAATTACACAGCTAAACCCGAGCTTGAAAGAACAAATGTAGAAATGTTTTGGGAGTGATTAGGAGCCACTTTATTTCGGTGGTTATTAAAAAATTGAAAAAAGTGTTGATTTATTTTTCCTCCTCTCGAAAAGAAAAAAAAAACTTAAAAAAAACACATGAAAAAAAGAGAAGAAATTGAAAAAAACTTCAACATGATGAAAAAAAAAACAAAGGAATTTAAGAATTGGGTACGTTATTTAAAGCCATGACAATTTAATTTTGTGCAAGCTCTCTTTAGGTTTGAGTGTGTCTAGCCATCATTTTTTATCTTGTATTTTCCTCACCGAAAACCTAAGCCTACATTTCAACCGAGTTAAGTCCTATTGATTTGCGCTTATGAGTTAGACTAGTGCCGTGGCGAGAGTGTGAAAGGGCAAGCCTATGGCCATCGACATTGATGGATTTCTTTGGAGGGTATCTCAATCTTCGATTTGTGCAATGTTATCTTAGTACGCACGCTACTTTCTCCCTAAATACAAATTTTAAGATTTACCGGATTTTCATCTTAAAAGTAAAAATAATAGTGAAAACACATTTTGAGAAAAATGAAAACCTAATTTGTATGCTGAGTAAGTCTTTCTACAAAAATAGCTACAAGCATAGGTATAAGACTTCGCATTTTACTCCTTAGGTTAAATTTTCTTTTCTAGCATTTAAAATTTTTCTACTCCCTATAGGAAGTTGTTTGCTCGGGACTAGCAAACAGATAAGTATGGGGGAATTTGATAACTCTAATTATTTCTATTTTTATCATGCTATTTTCTAATTATTAGTTAGATATTTTATATCGATTTTATAAAATTAAGTTTGTTTTAACGTGTTTTTATATTTTATATCTTTTTGTTCTAATAAATTTATTTTTACTCTTGCAGGGTTGATCTACAGGTTATTTGGAACAGAACAGGGATTTTCCTGTTTTCTGCCTAGACACGCCCGGTGACACGCCCTCCATTGGCGTGACCTAGGGCGTGACAGCCGCGATCGAAGCACGCCACCGAAGATCGTCGAACCGTGGTCGAAGATCGTAGAACGACCAAGACACGCCCGTGTCGAAATATAACACGCCCGTGTACCAGTTACATGGGGCGTGACAGCCTGCGGAAGACCAGCTGACCGTGCCACATCGGATTAAGATGACACGCCCTGGTCACGGGCGTGACCAAGGGCGTGTCACGGGCGTTTCCAGCTAATTTATTACGCCGTTCCTGCCGTTGCTGCCAGGTTGACGTTTCAGCCTTGTCACGCCCCATGTCACGGGCGTGACTAGGGGCGTGACGCCTACATCAACTGCACTTTATTCCCGCCGTTTTCAGCTTCCCGCCGTTTTCCAGAAATAGACTTGAAACGCCCTAGGTCACGGGCGTGACCTAGGGACGTGATCCATCAGTTAATAGATTTTGGCGGTTTCTCCTACAACGTTCCCGGGGTTTCAAGACGACGGTTCCAAGCCTGACACGCCCTAGGTCACGGGCGTGACCTAGGGCGTGACCAAACAGAAATTTTCCTATAAATTCCAGACAACTTCAGATGCTCAGGGTCAGATTTTTGGAAGTTGTACTTTTCTGCTTTGCTGTTTTATTCTCTGTAATTTTCATTTCCTAGCCTAGATTACCTTTGTTGTAACTTTAATTTTAGTTATTTTCATTTCAATCATGTCTTTTCCTACTTTATTTTGTATTTCCCCAATCATGATGAGTAGCTAATCTTCTTTTAGCACTTGATCATGATGAACCTTAGAATAAAATAGATCTTTCTCCTTCTTATTAAATGTCTTGTTCTTAATTGTTCTCGCTACGATTTATCTTTGATTTTTATTTCATCGATTTCATATTACGCGGATATGATCTTCGATCTAAGATCCGTATCCTAAATGACCGAGAGGTTGCGGATACGAGGAGATCACTCAAAGATAAAAGGAGTTGAATGCACTCCTCGAGAGAGGACGACGTAAATCTTCCGGATTGGAGTCAAATCCAATAGTGGGGTTCACCGCATAAAGCAAGCTTAGGGGTTTCGACTGGCCGAGAGGTCTTAATCGATCAACCTAAGGTTAGTTAGAAGCATGAGCTCGAGAGAGACGCTTCTATACTTTAGGAACCTCCACGGTCGAGTGAGTATAATTAAGAACTCGCATTACATTATTTTCAAGAAGATTTATTTTAGTCCAAGGGGATTCTAGATCAAGTGCTAGTTTTCTCAATATCAGATTTCTCTTTAGCATCAACTTTAGTTTTAATAATTAGCATAATCAAACCAAGTTTTTGTCGATAAGATAATAGCTTTCCTTGTGAGTACAAGTGCTCAACAGGCCCCGATTCGCAATACGACACTTCCTATACTGCATTTCGATAGGTACGCTTGCCTATTCGGGATTCTAGTTTGGTTGTAATTTAACTTCTAGAAAATCTCCATCAGCAGTTATGCATCCTAAAAAGGCCTTAATGCATTTTATGAGCGGAATATACATGAAATGTTATGCATCACATACTACATAACATTGCATGCAACGAAAAAAAGGGAAACGTGTTAATGAGCATTCATGTGGTGAGGTTATGCATCCTATACTACATAACCCTCACATGTTGCCACCTATGGTGGATCCATATACAAACACATATTATCCATCCCATACTACAAATATTCCTTGTATACTTCTAATCATTCTTATGAGTGTAGTGTTTATGCTTAAGCCAAGACATACTGATGACACATCTGTGTGTGTATGATATGACGCTAAATAACTAACTCTAACAAGGGAAGGTTGCCCGACCAATTGTAAAGCAACCTCTCTCTGATACCAACTTTCACAACTCGCATTTTCACCGCATATTAAATCATATCAGAGTAAGGGTAAATGCGCGTCATGATGCCACGTCAGTAGGGGATAACTGCGGACGCTCAGGTAGACACCTACTTAATCATGAAGAAAAATTGTTTAAGTTATTTTAAGGAAAAAATTAGTTAAGTGCAATAGTTAGCCGTATCCCTCGGCTTAAAGGCTCATTTAGTCCACGAATCAAAATATAGTTATACGCTGCGGAAAAATACCTATTTAGGTTCACTCCAATATCCTACATGAGTATAAACGTCCACGAAGGACCACTCATGCTATGCAAGACTCTAAATTTATAATAGTAGTAAGGATAGCCTTTATGGTCGTTAAATATAACAAGTTAGAGTTTTTTAAATTATGCAGTGCATGAAGTAATAGTAATAGATTTTATTCTAAAAAATACCTAACATGCATTCCTAGCATAAATCCTCCCAGAGAGCAAGTAATCCACATCCAAATAGAGGGAAATAAGCAGCTAGCAAGTATCAAACAAATAACAAAACTGTGGGCGCCAACAACTGACACGAACCCACTAACAGTAAAGTCTTAACCAGTATCTAAATAAACAACAGTCTACCTCGTTGAGACGAGGTAATAACCACAACCTATACTGCCACCCAGAAACACTAAAACTAGCTCTGCTACCTGTTAATGCTCTGAACCTGGTACATTCCAAAGACAGAACACCTCAGCAAGAAAGTACAAATGGTGTCAGAGAATAAATAAGCCAAAATAAACAAAGATCAAGGGGTACCAACCCAAGACCAACAATACTGAAATAAAGCATCGAACAGGAAAAGAGAGAAATACTATGTGAATCGTGACGTACTCCAACAAATACATCAGATTTCCCAAGGCAAAAAGGGGAATAAAAATAAGTAAAAACATAAGTAAGAAAATTTAACTACCTTTACTAAGTACCTGTGGTCGACTTTACCCCAAAAACACGGGCGAGGTGGTCACTAAACTAGACACCCCCTCACGAATATTTTATCCGCTTAACTGCGAGGGAGTCTCATACTCTCCACCATACACCGTAGATGCCCAAAAACCCGGTATACTTCCACAAGGTACAATGAAGGAGTCAAACAACACGGAGGTGGTTTTTATCCACTAACTCCCGCAATTTTCGAAACCCAAAGAAGCCACAACACATACCTATATATATCTCTTGGTTTGGCTTGTAAGATTCTACTTGACACTTCTAGTTTCAAGACATGGTTGATCAACCCTTAGGAATGATTTATAATCCTAAATAACATTAATGTGTTCAATAACGAAATCTAAGACGTTTAAAGCCATCAATACGACACTTCAAGAATGATCAAACATATCCGGACAAAAAAATAAAGTTCACCATGACACAACGTAAAACCTCATGTGGTCATCGAGAAGGTTAATCATAACTATAATTTGGAAGAATAAGCGTAGAAAATTTTAAGGAACATGAAAACAAAGTCGTTACCATCAAAACGAACAAGGAGAAAAGAGGGGAAACCACCAGTTGCCTTGGTTTTACCGTAAAAGTCTTCTAAATCACTCCACGTTGTAGATCGAGGCAAAAGAACACGGGAGGAGTTGAAATCTAAACAAAAATTGCCAAAAAGGGGGTTAGGGCCGAAAAACCCTAATGAGAAAACTCAAGGAAAGGTAAAAAATTTACCACGATAGCGTAGCTCTCAGTGAGAGCTTTCCGGATCTACGTTCGGTTGAAGATTTCGAGCACCGGAGCTCCGTCGGCGGCCACCAAAAGATTCACTAAATAAAACTTCTCTCTCGCTCACGCCTCTGGTTCGGGAGAAAATTAATATCGGAGAAGAATTCCTGTTCTAAAACCTAAGTCTAACAATATGTATATATATATATATATATATATATATATTATATATATACATATATTTATATATATATAAGTACTTATAAATTTTTTTGTCTAAATATTGGTTTATTACGAGCAGTATCGAGAAAATCAAAATTAGAGATCTAGGATGACTCCAAATCGAAAAGTGCCCAGCATAAAAGTTGTAGATCTCGTCTAGACAAACAAATTTCATGTTGACCATTTTTTCGTACGATACGTTTTGACCCTCAAAACGGTGCCCGAACTCTGATTGCTCAGGACTACTCGAGAGGAAAGGGTCTACTCGAGAAATAGAGCATTAGTTCTCTAGAAGAACATATAGTTCTCGAGAAATGGGCTATAATTCTCAAGAGGAACATTCGTTCTTTAGATGGAGAGGCTAAAGTTCTCGAGAGAAACCTTAGTTCTCGAGAATAAGGCTATAGTTCTCGAGAGAAACAATCAAACGGGTCACCTATGAGCAGTTTCTGGAAAACCGAAAATAGGGGTCTACGATGGCTCCAAATCAAAAAGTGCCCAACATGAAAGTTGTAGATCTCGTCAAAACGAACAAATTTAATGTTGATCATTTTTCCATACAGTGTCGTTTGGACTTTTATAAATGTGCCCGAACACAGACTATACAGGACTATTCGAGAGGAAAGGGGCTTCTCGAGAAAGAGACCAAAGTTCTCGAGAGAAACTCATAGTTCTCGAGAGAAACACATAGTTCTCGAGAACAAAATAGTAGGACTCGAGAGAATTAAGTATTTCTTGAGAAAAAGACCATATTTCTTGAGAATAAACAGTAGTTCTCGAGAACAACAAGGGTTCTCAGGTAGAAATCAATAATGCAGCTTATTTACGAGCAGTTTTGGGAAAATTTAAAATAGGAGTCTAATATGGCTTAGAATCAAAACGTGGTCAAAAAGAAAGTTGTAGATATCGTCGGGACGAACAAATTTCATGTTTACCATTTTTTTATACGACGTCGTTTTGACACTCAAAACAGCACCCGAACCCAGGCCGTAACGGACCTCTCGAGAAGAGCAAAGGACTTCTCGAGAACAGCAAAGGACTTCTAGAGAACATCATAGAACTTCTCGAGAACAGCAAAGGAATTCTCGAGAACTAGGATATACTTCTCGAGAACCACATAGGACTTCTCGAAAACATTAAGTCATGACTTCTCGAGAACAACTGGGAGTTCTCGAGAACGAAAAGGGGGATCTCGAGTACAAGCAGGGCAAATAGCAGAAGTTCCGATTTGACTAATATTTTGGAATGAATCGCTGACTCTACGAATTAGCAGCGTAGACAACCTTAGAATCTGACATACTATTCTCGAGATATTAAATCACGCGCTGAGACTCCAATTATTCTCGGATTGCGACGAAACTTGACAAGCAAGTCCAAAATTTCAAAATGCAAAAATTTTCCCGATTACAACAAGAATTCGACCGACTCGACCGCACAGACACAAAAATGCCTTAACGACATTATGTCGTCAACTCGACGTTAAAATTAACGCCACGATACCGTAAATATGACGTTTCCCATTTAAATGAAATCATCGACTAATCGTGTGCGTTACGGTAATGATCTTCCTCCTTGGACATATGAAGTCCTTATTTTTGCATGTGCATGGATTTACCCCACCAAAAGGGTAAATGTTGAGGGATTTCTGTTGGGTTGATTCTTGAAATCCCCAAAATGTCTTGCATATAGATCCAAAAATGTGTAGTACGGAATACGCATGCTATGTGAAGCCCATCTGGACAGGTTGGTCTGGATTGGTAATGTTTTATTTTGCGCACCGGAGAAGACTCTGCTTATAACCGAGTATTTTGTGGAGTCGGTGGGTTGTGCCTGTGAAGTGGAGTAGCTGGAAGTACTATAGTGGATTTACAGGAAAATACCCTCGAAGCGCATGTGTTGTATGCTATGGAAAGACCAGTTTTCTGGCACTACAGGATGCTACGGGGTTTGGGTTGAGTTTGGGCGCAGAAAGAGATCTTTTGTTGGTCCCACCAAGCTATCGTGATGAAAGCTGGCACTAACTCCCACTTTTATTGTGAAGCCAGTACTTGGTGGACAGTATGGCTAATATGAGTTGCGAGCTCTTAAAGGCCTTCATGTCGAACGGATAAGGGGAAGATGACCCGCGTCGGTCTAGTCATTGAATCGGCGATTTGAGCAACGGGTAATTTCACAACCCGCATTTTCTCAACATTTAAATTATATCAGAGTAATAGAAAATACGCGCCATGATGTCACACCGTGTAGGGGATAACTGCAAGCACTCAGGCAAGACTCCAAACTCTACAATTTGTTATGAAATCCATAAATTATTAGGTAAAAACCAGTTTAAATTGGATGGTCGTATCCCTCGGCACAGTGGATCAACTAGTGCACCAGTAAAAGTATAGTAATATGCTGCGGAAAATATTTTGATTATGTTGATTAACACCCTACATAAGCATAAACATCCCCAAAGGACAACTCATGGCATGCAAGACTCTAGATTTATTATGAGTATGAAAATAGTATTGGTGTTAGCTAGGAAATAGTAATTTAGTTTTAGAAATAAGACATGTATGAAGTACTAGTAGTTATGATTTTATAAGTGAAAATACCTAACATGCAACCTAGCATAAAACATTTCTAATGAACAAGTAAAAACAACCACAAAAGGTAAAACTAGCAGCTTAACAAGGTATTCAACATTTCAAAAGAAAAGTACCAGTGGGCGTTAACAAACTGACATGAACCCACTGGTCTGTATGTGTGTCTATACTAATAACAAAATAATAAAGAACTACCTCTCAAGATAGAGGAAAACCTCTACAACACTACAGTCCTCTAGCAAACACCAAACCTAGCCGCTCATCCGGCTACTGCTCCAAACCTGAGGCATTCAAAGAAAGAACACATCAGCAAGAAAAATATAAGTGGCAAATAAAACTGTCAGTAAACAAGGGAGTAGTAAGATTACTAATCCAAACCTGAATAGCTGTCAAAACACAGCAATCTAACAAAAAATTAAGAACAAAAGAATTAACTTATAAGGTTAAAAGTAATGAATATTTCACCAAGTGCGAATGTAGCCATACTCCAAGAACATCTGCGAGATCAGTCAGAAATTACGTAAGTTTAATCCTAAAAACGAGGCAAAGGCACAATAAACACATGAATCATTAACACCGTAATGCAACCGGATCTGAGTCGGGACCAACAAGTCAAACTCGAACAAACATACCCAAACGTCTCAAAAACGGGACTGCGGTGGTGGCCATCTGGTCCAAGACAACTCAACATCCTAAAAACAAGACCCAAACATGCCTGGGTGTAATGATTCAAGAAACTAAGCCCACATAACCAAACCCATATCCCAATCACCCATAAAACCCAAACTCGACCAATTTAGAAGAAACCCGACGATTCTAACTTGGCAAAACTAAGCCTTTAGAGATACACGACAAATCGGTGAAATGACACGAGTTTATGGGAAAAGCGCCGAGTACACTAGATGCCGCATCGAGTGCAAGGAAAGCGTCGAGTACACTCGACGCCACGTCGAGTGTAGTCAACGCTCTCGATGCCATAACTTAGCCGGGAAAAGCGTCGACTACACTCGTTGTCGAGTCGAGTGCAGTCAACGCTCTCGACGACATTACTCAGCACACTCAACGCCTTACCACTTAACTGCCAAAAACATATGACGGTCTTGAGTGAGTTCATCTCACTCAACGCTGTCAATGCTTTTCTAACTAAGCGACGACGTTGAGTGAGTTCAGCTCACTCAATGCTGTCAACGCTTTCTACTTATTTTACAGATTAAGAGATGGCTTATCGACGCTTTTATACTTAAATTACCGATTAAAGTGACGACGTTAAGTAAGTTAAGCTCACTCAATGTTGTCAACGCTTTTAGACTTAGCTTCTAAAATTAACAGAATGGCGTTGAGTATGCTAAGCTCACTCAACGCCGTGTTGAGTGAGTACCACTCACTCAATGCTTTTTAACTTAGGCTAGGAACCGACTATCAGCTAAGGCTATACTCAATGCCTAAGACAGAGACTTGGCAGAAAAGCTATCCTACCTAAACAGAGGATATTAAGCTTACCACCACCACTAACTTCTGAATAATTTAATTATTAGTGTAAATAATAGTTCTTTCTTTTCAATGTCTAAACCAAGACCAAGAATAACCTACTGCCATGCTCACACAGGAAGTGATTTATTTTGCAACAATGCTCCCTCCCCACAGCCACTAGCTGGCTGCTAAACTAAGCACTAATCGACCTTCTAGGACAGAAACATTAACATGAAAGCTTGACAAGGGTGTGAATCTCCACTTTCCCCAAGATTTACAGAAAATCATTTTGACATAAAGGAAAATCCTACTCTAGTCTTATCCTACTGTACCGGGAGGGCAACAAGAAAACTAAAGAGAAAAGAAGAACAAGCAAGGGAAAAAATCACCACATTCCTCAAATCTCCAGAAAGTCGGCCAAGCAACGCCCCTCCTCACAGATCTGGCCGCAAAAATACTTAAGCAACAAAACCTAAAACTTTTGAGAGAAAATAGGGTAAAAACCGTTATCCTATATCTCTAAAAATCAAGAAAACTGGAAAAGCTTATCCTATAAATGTAGATCTATGCAAGATCTACCTGAATCCACTCTCCAAAGACGAAAACGAGCACCAAAGCTCCAGAAATCGGTGGCTAAAGGCTTAGAAATGTCCGCCGCTCTCGTTCGTTCACAACAGGCCGACGGTTTTCATGATTGAGACAATGAGTAGGGTTTTGACGCGATGGGTTTCTATTTATACTACGTTATCCTATTATTTTAATATAGGATAACATAATTAATTAAATAAAACGTCAAAACGACCCGAAAACCAAACAAATCCGGAATTTTACGAAAATTGCACCGTAGCTAAATAACAATGCTACGAATCAAACGACAAACTCCAAATCGAAATCCGACTAACCAATCTTGGGTAAACACCTTCTGAAGTCAAAACACAAGCATTCCCAAAAAGGCTCCATCGAGCCACCAAAATAGACCCGGGTCGCTAAGAAATCTTGCAACAGGCTTAACCCAGCCTCATACAGAAAACTCAAAAGCTAAAACACATGCTCTAACAATGAAACATGACAACCATGCATTAACGTAACTCCCTGACGTCATAAATACGCTAAATTAAAGAATTAACTAAACATCGAAAAAATTAGGTGTGTTACAACCCCTCCCCCTAAAAAGAAGTTTCATCCCGAAACTTTATGCACCAAAAGATTCAACAAAAAGAAGAATATAATAAAGGATTATAGAAGTGGAAATACATACCGTAAGAATCTAGGAGAATAGAAGAGGATGAGCCTCCCACATAGCTGACTCCAACTCCCAAGTGGCGCTTTCCACGTCTTGGTTTTGCCACAAAACTTTACCATTGGTATGGTTTTCCTCCGTAATACTCGATCTTGAGTATCCAGAATGTGGACAGGCATCTCAACATAGGTAATATTAGGCTCCAACAGGGGCACAACATCAAGAATCTGTCGGTCGTTGAGCTCACATTTCCGCAACTGGCTCACGTGAAATACGTCGTACACACCAGGAAAGTTTGCGGGCAAATCCTGCCTATAAAATGATACACCAATATGCTCAACAACCTTAAAAGGTCCCAAATACCTCAGGTACAACTTATGATTCTTACCAAACCTTTTAACTACTGACATCGGGGAAACTTTGATGAATGCCATGTCCCCTACAACAAACTCTAAATAAGACCTATGCTGATTGACGTTCTTTTCATATTGCTCCTGCGCTATCCGATGCTTTTCCCGAATGAGCTTCATAGAAATTTCCATTTCTTCCAACGCATCAGGACCCAATAATAATCTCTCACTGACCTTGGCCCAAAATAATTGAGTTTGGCATCGCCTTCCATACAAGGCCTCAAACGGGGTCATCTACAAACTTTATTGATAACTATTATTATATGCAAACTCCATCAATCTGAGTCGCTCAACCCACGCTCCTCCGTGGTCCAAAATGTAACATCTGATCAGATCCTCCACGATCAGATTCACTATTTCCATCTAACCATTTTTCTTCGGATGATAGGCTGTTGAATACCTAAAATCGGTACCCAAACCTTCTTGTAAACTCTTCCAAAAGTGAGACGTAATCCTAGCGTCTCAATCAGATACAATACAAACTGGCACTCCATGTAATCTGATGACTTCATATAAATATAGCTCAGTTATCTTCTTCATGGAGTAATCAATCGTTAAAGGCACGAAGTGAGCACACTTTGTTAGTCAATCAACAATAACCCAGACTGAATCATATCCTCGGCGAGATCTCGGTAAACCAGTAATGAAATCCATTGATATACTCTCCAACTTCCAACTCTGAATTTCCAAGGGCGCTTGCTTTCCACCAGGTCTTCCATGATCGGCCTTTACTCGCTTGTATGTAAAACATTCTAAAATAAACTTCGCTATATCACCTTTCATTCGGAACAACCAGGCGATCTACTTCAAGTCTTAGTACATCTTAGTTTAACTTAGGTGGTAGGCAACATTTGAACCATGAGCCTCACTACACAACTTTACTCGAATACCTTCAACATCGGGGATACAAAATCTGTCGCGGCACTTCAAGGTTCCAGCATCATCGATCGAAATGTCTCGAAACTCCCCTTTCTCAATCCTCTTGTAAAGGTGCAATAAATCAGGATCTTCCATCTGATGTCATTATTGTGAGTATAATCTATGAAGGCTCGGCTACCTCCAAACTATTAGACGAGTTACAACCCCAGACATAAATTCCCATCAAGAGAAATTCTTCTACCAGAGAATCCACAGAGAGCTTAAAAATCTTAGCTTTCTTCCTACTCAAGACATCGGCTACAACATTGGCTTTGTCCTGATGGTACTGGATCTACACATCATAATCAGTAACGTACTCTAACCATCTTTGCTAACGAAGATTCAACTCCCTTTGAGTGAAAATGTATTTCAAACTCTTGTGATCTGTGTAAATCTTGCATAATGCGCCGTACAGCAAGTGCCTCCACAGCTTTAACACATAAATAACTGTCGTAAATTCCAAATCATTCAAAGGATAATTTCTTTCATGGATGTTTAACTGTCTCGATCCATACAATATTACTTTTCCCTCTTGCATTAGCACACAACCAAGCCCAACGTGTGATGCGTACACAAACACGGCATATTCCAACCCTTCACTAGGTAGAGACAACATGGTTGTAGTGCACAATCTCTTCTTTAATTCCAGGAAAGCTTCCTCACACTTATCGCTCCAGACAAAAGTTACGTTCCTTTGCGTCAGTTTAGTCAGTAGCGCATACAACGTAGAGAAATCCTCTACAAACCTTCTATTATAGCCAGACAACCCTAAGAAGCTCCTTATCTCCTTGGGTGTGGTTGGCCTATTTTAATCCATAACAACAACTATCTTCTCAAGGTCAACTGAAATTCCATCTTTATTTACGACATGACCAAAGAACGAAACCTGAGGCAACCAAAACTCACACTTGCTCAGCTTAGCAAACAACTTTTGGTCCCTCAAGGTAAACAAAACTAAACGCCAGTGCTGGGCATGCTCATCAGCACTGCGGGAATACACCAAAATGTCGTCTATAAACACCACCATGAAATGGTCCAGAAAATCCTTGAACACGCGGTTCATCATATCCATAAAGGCAGAGGGGGCATTGGTCAAACAAAAGGACCTTACCAAAAACTCAAAATGTCCATGCCTAGAATAGAAAGCAGTCCGTGGGATATCCGTCTCACGAATCCTTAACTGGTGGTAGCCCGAACGAAGGTCAATCTTTGAAAAAACTGTTATACCACGCAGTTGATCAAACAAATCATCTACTCTCGGTAAAGGATATCTGTTCTTAATGGTGACTTTATTCAGCTCCCTATAATCGATGCAAAGCCTTATTGAGACATCATTTTTCTTTAAAAACAAAACAGGAGCACCCTAAGGCAAATAACTCGGACTAATAAAACCATTCAGGAGCAACTCATCCAACTAAGTATGAAACTCCTCTTACTCACGTCGGGCCATCTGGTATAACGCCTTAGTAATAAGACGCGTACCCGACTCCAGATCTATGATGAACTCCACGTCCCTCTTAGGAAGAAGACTAGGAAGATTAGCGGGAAAAACATCCGGAAACACACACAGCACTGGAATCTCCTCCACACTCGATAAGAAAACAACGGCTTCCAAAACTGAAACCAAACAAGCAAAACATCTGGAATCTAAAAGTTTCCGAGTACATACCGCAGAAATAATCGAAGAAAGTTGGCGCGGATATCCATAAACACACTTGGGTTAACCGTGGTCCATCTTGAAGTCCAAGCGCTTAACCTTGCACTGGATAGCAACATCATATTTGGACAACCCTTGGTCTGATGCCATAATCACCAGAATTTACACAAAATACGTCACCCACCCGGACGGGAGTCAAACGATGATGCTTTACAAAAGACCTAACAACAAACGAGTGGGTAGCATCGGAATCGAAAAGAACGTGCACCCATCAGTTCTTCACCTTAAATTTCCCTATAAAAAGCTTACATAACTAATCGAACAACTTCGAAACTATAGCTATGAGATAAAAAGAAACAAATCTAGGTTAGAGACTAACCTGAAATCACTTTAGTAGATGTCTGGGCTTCCTCCAGAGACAACACGTTCAGCTTTCCCTTCCCTTTGTCTATATGCTGCGGAGGTGGCAAGGCCCGAAGCGGAACTAGCTGCAGCATAGGCTGAGACTGTGGGCACTTTGACCTGATGTGACCTTTCTGTCCTTACTGGAAGCAGACTCTAACCTTATCCTAAAAGTGGGCAACATCAGGCCCCTTTTGTTTACATGAAGTACAAACAACCTCTCCCTTAGGATCACCCTGGATCGCATAAACTTGCTCCTGCCTCTGCGCTCCTATCCTCTTGAAATATTTCTCAAACGGGTGGCCTGGCCGGTCATAGAAACTGCATATTTCTTTGCTACTCTCCTCGAATTAGCACCAGATTCCTGGGAACTCTTACTGTAAGACCCACTTTTTTTTAAAACACCGAGGTCTTAGGCCAAGAACCGCCACTTTGCGGTGACACCTTCACACCCAGGAAGGTCACCACTACAAAACGCCGATTCTGCCGGCCAAACTCGATCACAATAGTAGCAAAATAATAAGAGCATGTCCACGAAAATCACATGTAAAGATATATATTCTCCACGAAAGGAGTGTACACAGATATAATAGAAGTACTATAATAAGGGCTCATTCCCAGTACATCCAAATCCTCACAACATATATCACTCATAGCGGAAGAAAAACTAATAAACAAATAGCGATCGGGACTCACAGTCCCAGTAGTCTTAACTCCAGTACTAGACTGCCCCATCTCCAAGCGTGCCGACCTCTAGGGTTGCTCCTCCATGCTGGGCTCCACGGTCCCCTAAAATGATGTGGTTCAAAAACTGTTAGTCTAAGAGACTAAGTCCTATCATCCCCCGCCGCTTCCCCCTTGGCTCCTAGGCACCGAGCGAGGAGGAAGAAAGGAGAGGACATGATAGTGGAGATTAACAAATGTAGGTGACGGCGGAACTAGACTAGCAGATTTATGAGCATATATATATCAATAATAAAAGTAAGAAAAGTTGCTCAAGTAATAAGTAACCTTAACTTATATGAAAGCACATTAGGCAAGGGATCTTTTGCAAGGCTCCTATCATATAAAAAGTCTCATACCAATTTATACGATAGGGTGTCAGTTTTCTAGCAAGCATACATATATATTTATTGAATAAAAACCTTAATTTATAAGCATGCTCGTGCGAACTTATAAAACAAGGGGTCGTTTTACAGGGCCAATTGTATAAAGCGTCCCATACCACTTAATACAAAAGGTGTCAGGGGTTATATGCAATGGTTATGCTATGACATGCAGGTATGCTATGATGTGAATCATGCAAGTGCAACACACCCACTCGACTCTATGTACACAGACCTTTAGTTCCCACTTTTTAGAGCCGAACCTCCCAGGATACCTCCGTAGTGGTAAACGGAAGCGGTGGGTTGGGCCTCACCCACCTCTAAACCGGTAATTTCACTACCAGTCAGACCTATCATACGCCTCAATGTTGGTGCACTAAGCAGAGCTCCTGCGTACTCTTGCCGGCTGGCGCACCGAACTTTATTTTGCCAAGTACTAAACCATACTTGCCGAGTCAACGTATTTGCATCGGTGCATCGACCCTCCAATACCGTAGACCCACCACCTTATACTTTATGCACATGCAACTTATGTATCAGCTACCGAGCCAAAGCTCCCCGGCCAATCCCTTCTGTCACAATCAACAACCGAGCCAAAGCTCGTTGGGCCAACCTGCCCACCACCAAATCCACCAGCCTACAGCCCGAGTGACCCAACCTAACATCCCGAGACATCGAGGTGAGTGGAGGTTAATCCCTATTTATGTTAATTACTCTTGCAATTCAGTTTTAACTAAACCATAGGTTAACCTAGGACTGCACCCGGCATACCCCGTGAAGGGCTCTTAAAGGGCACTAGGAACTACGATGGGCTGAAGCCCAAAACTCCCTTTCACAGGGACACTTATTATTATTGGTTGCTACCCAACTCCCAATCCATTTAATGTTGTACTGGATCTAACCCTAGTGCATTTTAACTCTCTCTCTCCCTCCACAGGGAAGACGATCCTTCGTCGACCCCGAGCACCTCCTACCACTAGACAATCAAAAACTCTACTCATCCTGACTTCCAATAATGAACTCATTCCTCTCACCAATTCAATACACTAACACCCCAACTTTATAGTTTCATTTTGCACCGTATTATGATTTGTGTGGTTTTACGAAACGCAGACTATTCTAAGCTATATGATGTATACAATGGGAGGTACTCAAAATAATCATCCAATACCACTATAATAATTTTTGGGGGTCTATAATGACATGATTATCCTAAATCCAGAAATTCATGATTTTCCTAATTTAATTAATAATTTATTTAATTTCCTAAGTAATACAAAAACCCAAGTTTTAACATGAAGTAACAATTTCAAACATGCTAATGCTCCAAAAAATTTATTATAAATACAAGATGACCATTTAACAGAAAATTCAAAGTCTCCCAATTTTTCAGCAAGATTTAACCTCTGAACCTAATTTTTAATTAGAAACTACATTAATCATCTTAAGGAAGCAAGTACTGCTAAAATACTTTCAAAAATTCTTAGAAAATTCAAACAATTATATAATGACCTAAAATCACTCTAGGTCTAGTTTCATAATTTTCTAGTGAACAAATAACTCTAAATTTAATTTTGAAATATTTTCCATTTTCATATGATAATGAAGTAAGTACTGAAATTGTCCATCCAAATATTGTGAATAATTTTCCGCATAAGAGTATTGACCCAGTAATACTACTGAATCAGGATTCACAATTTTTACAACAAATAATGAGCTCTAAATAAAATATTGAACTAGTTTCCATTTAATGAGCTTGTGAAGTAAATACTGTAAATATGCACCTACAATTTGTAATAAAATTCATGCGTGATGATAATAACCCAAAATTTCCTATACCTAAATTACACAAGCTTCCTATGGTTAGGGAGATCAAAAATAATAAATAATCAATTAAGGCTAACACTTGCATAACAAAGGAGTACCAAAATAGTTGCTCCAAAATTCCCATTAAAATTTCCATAGGCTCACATTAACCCTAGAATTACTCTACCCAAATTTCACAACTTTTTCACTGAGTTTTGATAGCCTAATATACCTTACAAAATTTGTGACCTAAGCTAGGGTTAGGGTTTTGAGGGGTCTACCCTTCTCCAAATTCTCTAAGATTTTTACCAGGGGACTTTAGATACCCTATTATCCTCCCCACCAAATTTCAAGTCCATACAAGGGCATTTGACCACATGTCCTTCTCAAAACACCAAAGTCCAAACATAGGGTTTGAACTTGGGTCCTAAGGCAAATCAATCCCGAACAACCTCATATCCCATATGAGGGTGTTGTATGTCATGCAAAACCAGTGGCCCAAATCCCAACCTCTGTTGAGGTGATTTTACCACTCAAATCTCAAAGTGCACTTTTGACCTAAATACCCTTATTAAGGCAAGGCTAGGGTTTTCAAGAATTCTATCCAAATCATCTTCAAATGGGATGAAAATTAAACCAGAGCCTTATGATGATCCCAAGAACTACTCACCAATGTTTGGGAGGGTTTGGAGGTCATTTGGTCCCTTAATTTTTTACACTAGAGTAATTAAATAAATTCAAAAACTATTGAAAAATTGTCCCCAAAAATTCTCATTTTTGTCCAGGACCTAGGTATGAGTTAGGGTTACATCATGTCCAAATTCCTTGTCATTTGGTCAAAAGATGAAGTGTGGGTACTCATTTTTATCTCTGCCTAGCTTTAGGTATAGGCCCCACCAAAATGGGTGCCCTGGTCAAACAAGTTATCCAAATTGACTCAAATTAATTTTAAAATAAAGTAGACCCATAGGGAAACAAATTATGTGTTGACCACTTTTAATGATTTTGCTCTTAGGTATTTTAAAAATAATGTACAAGGTAGCTGTATAAATGTGACAGATTCATTAAAATGAAATAATCTTATCCTATAGTTTAAATATCAAGGCGACGCGAATCTTGACACAGCATTGACGACATCCTGTCATCTTAAAGTTCCAGCCAATGATTATGATTTACCCGACCTGGAGCTTATTCCAGCTGCCATTGTCGGCCACCCGACCACCTCCCTGGCCGGCCACAGCCGCCACCACCTTCGTTGACGTGGGGGCTATCGCCGGGCGGTGCATGGCCGCCGGAGGGGCGGTTTTAGGCGATCCCGACGGGATGTTTTTCTTGGAAAAACTAGGGGAAAGAAAGATTTGATCGAGCTCAATTGAGCCTGTCTAAACGAACCCTAAGATCTACCCACAGAGAAAGGAGAGGTGGACCTGAATGGCGGCCTGAGAGCGAGTGTTGTGCATCCTTGCCATTTTCCGATCGCTGGTTTGGGCTTCTCTGCAACCTCCACATTAACAACACGGAATTGGATTTTGAACAGGGGAAACGCCTGCTCTCGACCTGGTGAAGGTTCCTAATGAAGTAATTGGGGAGAGGTGGCTTGTAACTCCCCAATTCATCAAAGCACCATTAATGGCCATAATAGTGAAATTTCGGTTTCACCCAATTTGAGCGGCTGAGCCACCCCACTGGCCGACCATCTATTGAAAACTTCTCCCCTGCCCCCAAGGAGTTAAAGCCACATAAAAGGGGGGGGGGGTGGTTATGAAACCTCCATGTCCATGAAGGTCATTAAGCTATACTATCTCTCTCCTCCAAATTAGGGTAACTTCCTCTTTCACTCTCCTAGTCACCACATTATAAATTTGGTGGGCCCAAAATATGTCTCTCCATCTCCTAGAGTAATGGGCCACCCTAGTTTGGGCTTAGCCCACTTGGATTGGGCTTGAGTTAGCCATTTAGGCTAGTTTGACAACTTTGACCCATGAGTTCACTTTGATCAAATTAGCCACTAGGGTTGACCCCAATGGGTCCCTGGTGACCCATGGACCTCTATTAAGGTTTAAGAACACTTAGGTAGGGTAGGTTCGGCGTCTTGGAGGTCCCCTGCCCTTAGTTAGGGCACCTTGACCTTTTAGGGCTAAAGTTGACTTGGGTCAACCTAGCCTCTTTGGTTGACTCCAATGGGTCCTAGGTGACCCATTGACCTCACTCTGGGGTTTGGAGGGCATGAGTGGGTTCCACTTGGATAAGGGAAGGTAAGTTGACCCTATGTAGGTCAGTCTGACCCATTTAGGGTAAGAGTTGACTTAGGTTAACTTAACCACTTTGACTGCCCTCCATGGGTCCTTATTGACCCTATGGACTAGCCAAGGTGTTAAGGGTGTTATGGTAGGGTTAACTTTGCACCCTGAAGGTCACTTGCCTCTTAGCTAGGGCACTTTGACTTGGGTCAACTCAGGCTCTAGGGTTGACTCTAGTGGACCCTTAGGGCTCAAATGGACCTTCCAATAGATTGGTGAGGTCATGGTGGGACCTTAGAGTTATGGTGAAGCCTCATGGTCATCCTAAGCTAGAGTTTAGGAGTCTACTATTTGTAGACCATTCACCCCAAACACCTTTGTTCCCAAGTCCACTTGTTCTTCTTGGGATCCCTAGGGTTTTGTCATGACCTAGTCATGACAAAACCACTCCTGGGGTCTAGTTGTCTGAGGGATGTGACACTTACTCTCACCAGTCTTCCTTTTATCCTTTCTCGTTTGCTGACCTCGATTCTTAGCATTGTCGATCGCCTCCACTTTAAGAGATGCTTCGACTACTCCAGCATAACTCTCTGACCCATAAGCACTAGCTAGTTGCTGGATATCACTCCGTAGACCACCCATAAATTATTTAACTCTGCTGGCTTTAGAGATTACTAAATCAGGAGCAAACCGGCTTAGCTTGCTAAACTCAATATCGTACTCACTATCTGTGAGTTTTCTTTGCTTCAAATGCAGGAAATCATTCATCAGACAGTCTTACTCGACAGATGGCAGAAACTTCTTCAGCAGTAACACCTTGAAGGCTTCCAAGGAACACCCATCCTTCCAATTTTTCTTCTCCCTTAGCCACCAACTCTTTGCCAAACCTTTGAGCTGATATGCAGCAACCATCACTCTCTGGCAGTCAGAAACTCCCGAGTATGAAAACATCTCCTCGATTGCTATAAGAAAATCGTCCAACACTATGAAATCTGCCCTACCGTCATAAGAAGGAGGTCCTAATCGCTGGAAAAGCGAGATGAAGTTCATCTCTAGCGGCAACACAGCTAGGGGCACCAGAGGAGCTGGATTAACTGGAACACCTTGAACCATGGCTGGGTCCTGAACTCAAAGTGGCTGCCCTGCCACACCAGTAATAAGGATTGGATCTGTGACTACACCTCCAATATTTGCTTAGATAAAGCTTAATTGCTCTATCGCAATCCTTCTATCACGGACTCATCCTGAGCACCAGATAACTTTCCCTCTGACTGGGGAGTCGACCTTGTCGTAGGAAGTTTCGACATTCTAATAATTACAACAAGCAACTAGTAAAAAACCGAGCTTAACCGCTAGAACCAAACAACCTAGTACAGACTAAACACACATAAATACTTGCTCTTAGTGCTAACTTGCTCTGGGAATTTTATAAATAATGAAATGCTTAAACCTAGGATGATATAAAATCATCCTATTAACTCTTATGCTTAGACCATGAAGGCACGAATTTGTACTCTTTGTCTCAAAACAATGTGTGTACATATGTCATCATATAAATCGTTGGCTTGGCACGCGTGCAAAAGATTATGTTATGTTATGAATTCTAAAAAGGCCTTAATGTATGTTATGAGCGGCGTACACATGAAATGTTATGCATCTCATACTACATAACATCGCATGCAACGAAAAGAGAAAACGTTCTAATGGGCACCCATGTGACGGTGGTTATGCATCACATACTATATAACCGTCACATGTTGCCGCCTATAGTGGATCTATAAACAAACACATATTATGAATCCAATACTACATAATATGCCCCATATACTTCTTATTTAACTTATGAGTGAGGTGTTCATGCTTCAGCCAAGATGTACTGATGACACATCGATGTGTGTATGGAATGACACTAAACCACTAACACTAACTAGAGATGGTTGCCCAACCAGTTGTCAAATAACCCATCTCTCTGATACAAGCTGTCACAACCCATATTTTCTCAACAATTAAATTATATAAGAGTAAGAGAAAATACGCGCCGTGATGCCACGCCGTGCAAGGGATAACTGCAGGCATTCAGGCATGACTCCAAACTCTAAGATTTGATATGAAATCCATAAGTTATTAGGTAAAAACCAGTAAATATTGGATGGTCGTATCCCTCGACACAATGGATCAACTAGTCCACGAGTAAAAGTACAATTATACGCTGCGGAAAATAGTTTTGTTTTGTTGATTAACACCCTATTTGAGTATAAACATCCCCGAAGGACAACTCATGGCATGCAAGACTCTAGATTTATTATGAGTACGAAAATAGCATTTGCATTAGCTAGGAAATAGTTTTTTAGTTTTAGAAATATAAGATGTATAAAGTACTTGTAGTTATGCTTTTATAAGTGAAAATACCTAACATGCAACCTAGCATAAAACATTCTCAGTAAGCAAGTAAAAACAACCACAAAAGGTAAACTAGCAACTTAACAAGGTATTCAGCAATTCAAAAGAAAAGCACTAGTGGGCGTCAACAAACTGACACAAACCCACTGGTTAGTATGTGTGTTAGTACTAACAATAAAACAACAAAGAACTACATCTCAAGGTAGAGGAAAACCTCTACAACACTGCAGTCCTCTAGCAAACACCAAACCTAGCCGCTCAACCGGCTACTACTCCGAACCTGAGGCTTTCAAAGAAAGAACACCTCAGTAAGAAAAATACAATTGGCAAACAAAACTCTCAGTAAACAAGGGAGTAGTAAGATTACTAATGCAAACCTTAATAACTGTCAAAACACAACAATCTAACAAGAAATTAAGAACAAAAAAATTAACTTATAAGGTTAAAAGTAATGAAATTTGCACCAAGTGCGAACGGAGCCATACTCCGAGAACATCTGCGAGATCAGTCAAAAATTACGTAAGTTTAATCCTTAAAATTAGGCAAAGGCTCAATAAACACGTGAATCATTAACACTGTAATGCAACTAGATCTGAGCCGGGACCAACCACTCAAACCCAAACAAACAAACCCAAACGTCTCAAAAATGGGACTACGGTGGTGGCCATCTAGTCCAACACAACTCAACATCCCCAAAATAAGACCCAAACATGACTAGGTGTCATGAATCACGAAACTAAGCCCACCTAACCAAATCCATATCCCAAACACCCATACAACCCAAACTCGACCAATTCAGCAGAAACCCGACAATTCTAACTTGGAAAAACTAAGCCTTTAGAGATACACGACAAATTGGTGAAATGACACGAGTCTTTTGGAAATGCATCAAGTACACTCGACGCTGCATCGAGTGCAGGGAAAGCGTCGAGTACACTCGATGCCGCGTCGAGTGCAGTCAATGCTCTCGACGCCACAACTTAGCTGAGAAAAGTATCGAGTACACTCGACGTCGCGTCGAGTGCAGTCAACGCTCTCGACGGTATTACTCAGCACACTCAACGCTTTACCACTTAACTGCCAAAAACATATGACGGCCTTGAGTGAGTTCAGCTCACTCAACGCTGTCAATAATTTTCTAACTAAGAAACGACATTGAGTGAGTTCAACTCACTCAACGCTGTCAACGCTTTCTACATATTTTATATATTAAGAGACGGTCTGTCGACACTTTTATACTTAACTTGCCGATTAAAATGATGTCATTGAGTGAGTTAAGCTAACTCAATGCTGTCGATGCTTTAGACTTAGCTTCTAAAATTAACAGAATGGCGTTGAGTGTGCTAAGCTCACTCAACGCTGCGTTGAGTAAGTACCACTCACTCAATGTTTTTACCTTAAGCTAGGAACCTACTATCCGCTAAGGCTATACTCAACGCCTAAGACAGAGACTTGGTAGAAAAGCTATCCTACCTAAACAGAGGATATTAGGCTTACCACCACCACTAACTTTTGAATAATTTAATTATTAGTGTAAATAATAGTTCTTTCTTGTCAATGTCTAAACCTAGACTAAGAACAACGTACTGCCATGCTCACACAGGAAAGGATTTCTTCTGCAACAATGCTCCCTCCCCACAGCCACTAGCTGGCTGCTAAACTAAGCACTAATCGGCCTTCTAGGACAGAAAGAGTAACATGAAAGCTTGGCAAGGGTGTAAATCTCCACTTGCCCCAAGATTTACAGAAAATCAATTTGACATAGAGGAAAATCGTACTCTAGTCCGATCCTGCTGTACTGGGATGGCAATAATAAAACAAAAGAGAAAAGAAGAACAAGCAAGGGGAAAAATCACCACTTGCCTCAAATCTCCAGAAATTCGGCCAAGCAACGCCCCTCCTCACAGATCTGGCTGCAAAAACACTTAAGCAACAAAACCTGAAATTTTTGAGAGAAAAATAGGGTAAAAACCACATACCTAGATCTCTATAAATCCAAGAAACTGGAAAAGCTTACCGTAGAAATGTAGATCTAAGCGAGATCTACCTGGATCCACTCTCCAAAAACGAAACCGAGCACCAAAGCTCCAGAAATCGGTGACCGAAGGCTTAGAAATGTTCGCCGCTCTCGTTCTTTCGCAACAGGCTGATTATTTTCACGAGGGAGACAATGAATAGGGTTTTGACGCGATGGGTTTCTATTTATAATACTTTATCCTATTATTTTAATATATAATAACATAATTAATTAAATAAAATGTCAAAATGACCCGAAAACAAAACATACCCGGAATTTTACGAAAATCGCACCGTAGCTAAATATCAACGCTACGAATCCAACGACGAACTTGAAATCGAAATCCCACTAACCAATCTTAGGTAAACACCTTCCGAAGCCAAAACACAAGCATTCCCAAAAAGGCTCCACCGAGCCACCAAAACAGACCCGACTCGCTAGGAAATCTTGCAAAAGGCTAAACCCAGCCTCACACAGAAAAATCAAGAGCGTTACAGGTTAACGTCATAAATACGCCTAATAAAGGAATTAACTAAACATCGAAAAAATCAGGGGCCTTACAGGTTAAAGCTGAACTGTCTCCGCGTTTTGGTTGTCTTACATGAGTGCTTGGGTTATTGGGGTTCGTCAGGTTCACATAATGAGAGTCTTGGGTTGTACGCCATCAAGACTAAAGTCTCCGGCCATAGGCTGTGGAGCATGAATTCTCAAAGTTTACTGTTGGGATTGAGACCTTAGAACGGTAGTGAGACCCTTGTTTTTCGGTACACAGATAATGTGCCCTGAGTGCATGGAGCGTCAGGTCGATTGGTCGACATTTGTGATATATTGATTGTGCGTGAGTGCACATCTTGTAATATATCTGCTTGTGAAATGCTATGCCTGCGGGGAAGGAATACCACTTACCCGGGAAAGGGGTAAGGTCGTTATACATTGGCCAACTGAATGCTGACCGTTGTCTTGTTCTCCACCATTGCGGTGGGCTGTCCTTGTGTTGGAGAGCCGAGCGGGAAATAGCTAGCCGAAGCCCTTGCTGCGGGTGCTGGCCCTCGAAGGCCGAATAAAGATTTTTCAAGTTTTCATGTGTGGCCGGCCTGCGTGCCGATGTTTGCAATCAACACATATGAAGCTTAACTGTATGGCCTTAAGGCCAAACAATTTGTATATTTTTTATACATTCCTTTGATTTATATATAAATGTGGTTATTTATATATATAGTGGATATTCATGATTATTGAGTTCAGTAATAAACCCAAAATCTTCCGCTAGAATGCTCTGAGTTAGGATGCGTGTATTAGTTTTTTATATAAACATGTAATCTCGCCACCTGTTTGTGGCATATAGTGTGGGGCCCCGGCCGTACCATCTATGATATGTCATGTAATAGATGGGGTCGTTACAATTTGTTATCAGCTTGCCTCGGTCTTCCTCTTTCGAATTCGTGGTCGAATTATTTTGTGGGTTGGCGAGCACGTGTAAGTGCGACCCGCTTTAACCATAAATGAACTCTAGAATGTCCACTTAGGAATGCAAATGCACATATTTGGGGAACTTGTGCATTCCCGGTATTGCTTTTTGCAATAGTTTAGTTTCTTAATTGTGTGTTTCAATATTTTAGGCAACTAGAAGTAATGAGGGGTAGCAAGAACCCCCAGCATTCGATGGGGTTTAATGCGCCAACTCAGGTGCCAACACCTCCTCCTTTGGTAGAGATGGTCTGGTTGATCGCTTGATGTGGTCTTTGCAATGATCAAGGCCCAATATAAGAGACATGTACAACCCTCTATTTTGATGGTGAATCCCATGCCGGTTGTGTACTTGAGTAGATGGCAAGGGGAAGAGCATCGACCCCACCGTTGAATATGTGTCTAATTCAAGGACCATATATGGTCGAGGAGTACTTTCATGCATTTCTTGTGCTGATACAACATGTAGAGTTTGTGTTTGAAACCGAGGAGACTAAGACCAATAGATTTTATGATGGTCTGTGCGATGAACTACGACGACTATTGGTGGGTCAAAAATTACTTGGATTTTGTACTTTGGTACGACTGCCAGGTCTTTAGAAATGGACTTGACAAAGGTCAAGGCGAAGCAAGAATTCAACGTTCCGCACTATGCAAGTATTTCAAAAGCACGCTATTGTAAGTGGATGAAGAAGTTTCATCGGTTGGAATCAACCATGGGAACAAAGAAAAGGCGTGGCCCATATGTTTGCTTTTCTTTTGGTAAGGGAGGACATCTTGCCCGAGAATGCCATGGTGATGCGCTAAGGACAAAGAAAGTTAAGACGGGAGCAGTTACATGGCGAACTCCACGCACTTGCAACTCGTGTGGCAAAGAAGGACATTTAGCCTGAGACTGTCTAAGTGGACCTTAGATATCACCAAAAAAAGGGAATGTTGAATGTATGTACATAAATAACTGTAATAATGTACCGTACATGTATACAATAATTGTTTTGCGTATATAACCATGTTGTGATGAATAATTAAGAAGTTGTTTGTTTAAGGCATCATATATGCCATATGTGCTTATGTTAGTATCACAGATAAGAGTGGAATGATATGGCCGTAGTGAAAAGAGTGAATATATGTAAAATGTGATTTGTCCTGATTCGGGACTGTCCGACATGAGCACTATTTGATACGGGTGCTTCGTATTCATTTCTATTTGCGGACTTCGTGTCACGAATTGGCGTGTCGATTCATATGACGACAGATAGTGTGAAGGTGTTATTACCGAACAGATGTAGAGATATGGATAAGAAGTCAGGATTTTGGATTATATGCATTTGTGATGTCGATGTCGGAATTTGATGTGATCTTTGGTATGGTCTGTCTCTCTAACCAGCATGCCTTTCTTGATTGCATTTCAAAGGAGATCACACTGGGACAGAATACCGAGCTTGAGACTAAATTCGATGGTATGCGAGGAGTGAGCAGGATTTTGATGACTGCTCTCTAAGACGTCAATGCTGTTTGGAAGGGCGCAGAGTTATTCTTCACGCTT
Organism: Platanthera zijinensis; assembly: GCA_039513925.1. Classification (NCBI taxonomy): domain Eukaryota; kingdom Viridiplantae; phylum Streptophyta; class Magnoliopsida; order Asparagales; family Orchidaceae; genus Platanthera; species Platanthera zijinensis. The sequence continues at coordinate 155,668,596 of CM077080.1, read as the reverse complement.
ATTCAGGCTGTTGAGCCGAAGGCCAATGTGAGTGACGTTCTAATAGTATTGGAGTTTACTGATGTGTTTTCTAAAGATCTTCCTAGGTTACCACCCCAACAAGAGATCGACATCTATATTGAGTTGGTGCCAGGTGTAAAATCTATGGCATGCCCGCAATATCGTGTAGCGCTAAAGGAAATGGTGGAATTGAAAGTTAGACTACAAGATTTGTTGGAACAGGGATACATACGCCCAAGTATGTCACCTTGGAGCACATCTGTTCTCTTTGTGAAAAAAGAAGGATGGTTGTGTGCGGTTGTATATCGACTATCACGAATTGAACAGGCTAACGGAGAAAAACAAGTATCTGATTCCACGGATAGATGACTTTTTTGATCAGCTAGTGGGATTAACTGTCTATTCTAAACTAGACTTAAAATTTTGTTACTACCAGTTGAGGATACGGGAAGGTGACATTCCTAAGACAATGTTTGGAACATGCTATGGTCATTATGAGTTCACTGTAATGCCGTTTGGGCTATGTAATGCACCATAGGTGTTCATGGATCTAATGCACCGAACATTCCGAGAGTACTTGGACTTGTTTGTGATCCTCTTTATTGACGACATATTAGTGTACTCTCAGTCTGAAGAAGACCATGTGAACCATTTACGGATGGTGTTTCACACCCTGAGGCGAAACAAACTCTACGCCAAGTTCTCAAAGTGTTAGTTTTGGCTGTCGTCAGTGGCTTTTATTGGCCATGTTGTCTGTGGAAAGGACATTACGGTGGATCCGTCGAAGATAAGATCCATATGGGAATTGCCGGTGTTGTCTTTTGTGGCCGAAATTAGGAGTTTCGTTTGATTGGCGGGCTACTACAAACATTTCGTAGAAAAATTCTCACAGATCGCTTTGCCTCTTATTACATTAACGAGGAAGGATCAAAATTTTATTTTGACGTCGGAATGCGCCCGAGCTTTTAAAGAGTAGAAGAGTCATTTGACCATGGCATAACAGTTTGGAAAAGTGATACAGACGGCTATAATATCTGTAGTGATGCATCAGGGAGCGGCTTAGGCTACGTTCTTCTACAGTTTGGAAAAGTGATAGCGTATGGCTCACGCAAGTTGAAAGTGCATGAGCGGAACTATCCCGTCCACGACTTCGAGTTGGCGGCGGTGATTTTTGCACTTAAATTATGGCATCACTATTTATATGGCGTGAAAGTGGATATATTCACAAACCATAAGAGCCAAAAGTACCTATTGGATCAGAAGGATCTCAATATGTGACAACGAAGGTGGATGGAGTTCCTCGGGGACTATACCTTTGATATTTATTATACGCCCGGGAAGGGAAACGTTGTCGCATATGCCTTGAGTCATTGGACTTCGACAAAAGCAAATTGGTTGCAGTTGTATGATGAGCGTCTGATCCAGGAGTAGGAAGCGTTAGAGATTTCTTGTGTTGACAAGAATTCCACAGCAAATGCATGCTTGAACTGGACGAAGGTACAATATGACCTTGTGGACAGGGTTCGGCGAGCAACGAAACTTGATGAAAGTTTGCAACGCAATGCAGTGGATGGGTCAAATGGCCAATTCTCCTAGTATGATGGCCTTTTGTGGAAAGATGGTCATTTGTGCTTCCCAAGTATGGGTAAGCTAAGAGAAGAATTGATGTATGTGGCGCACTTTACGAAATACTCAATTCACCCAGGGAGCACAAAGATGTACAAAGACATGAAAAAGCTATTCTGGTGGCCGGGTTTAAAGAAAGACAAAGCATTACGTGGCTAAATGTCTGACCTATGCCTTAGTGAAAGCTGAATGCCAGAAGCCTAGAGGATTCCAGAAGTCACTACCTATTCCGGAATGGAAGCCTGATGATATTTCAATTGATTTTGTGCACGGTTTGTCGAGATATCAACACGGTAATGATTCAGTTTGTGAGATCGTAGATCGGTTGACTAAAGTGGCTCACTTCATTCCGAACAAGAGGGACGATCCAGTGGAAGTCTTGGCAAGGCTTTATGTTGAGCAAAAAGTACGATTGCACGGTGTTCCCCATAGCATTGTAAGTGATCGAGACGGGCGCTTCACGTCGAATGAATGGAGTCGAATCCATCAGTTGTTGGGGACAAAGTTAACATTCTGTACGGCCTTTCATCCACAAACGGATGGACAGGCTGAGAGGACCAACAGAACCATGGAGGACATGCTCTGAATGTGCGTCTTGGATTTTTGGAAGAAGTGAGAATACCATCTCTATATGGTGGAGTTTTCCTACAATAATAGCTATCAAGCTAGCATAAATATTACATCGTTTTAATCGTTGTATGGTAGGAAATGTCGTACACCATTAGCTTGGGCGGAAACATGCGAATCTTAATTATATAAGCGTAAGGAAGTCAAAGAGGATAATTTGACGATACGCTCTATCCGGGAGAGGTTACTGATAGCCCAAGATAGGCAAGCAAAGTATTACAATGCCAAGCACCGAAACATAGAGTTTACGGTTGACGATTGGGTATATTGGAAAATCAAGCCATTCAAAGGCGTGTCAAGGATTCGGCGCATGAAAAAGTTATATCTATGGTATCTTGGTATGTTTAAGATGGTGGAGCGAGTTGGAGAAGCTGCCTATCGACTAGATCTTTTAGCAGAATTGAGTGGATTACATGATGTGTTCCACATATACATGCTTCGGAAAGCCGTGAAAGATTCAGCTCAAGTGATTGCTAATGATCACGTGTCGGTCGAAGCTGGGCTAACAACAAAAGTTAGGCCCATTCGGATCGAGGACAAGGCGGTTAAGCAGCTGTAGAACAAGGCAATCGGGATGGTCAATGTCCGGTGGGACAACTGTGACCATGAGGAGCTAACATGAGAGCGGGAGCAAACCAAGCATGCTGAATTTCCCAAATTATTTCTATAAAATGTTGTAACTTTTCTTTGTTGAAGAAAATGTATGTTATAACATCTTGATTGCTGTATTTTGGTGTTGTATGTAAATTTTGGGACGAAATTTTTGTAAGGAGGGGAGGATTGTAACACCCCAAACGGTACAGGACTTAGTCGACCCGGGCTCGACGAAAATCGTCGAGCGGAGGTCGACGAAGCTCGATTGATATCGTCGAGCATAGCTCGATGGAGATCATCGAGCGGAGCTTGACGGAGATTGTCGAGCAGAGCTCGAGCAGAGCTTGACGAAGATTGTCGACTTGAGCTCGGTGAAGATCGTCGAGCGGAGCTCGACAAAGATTGTCGAGTGGAGCTCGACGAAGATCATGGAACGTAGCTCAATGAGGATTGTTAACTTAAGCTCGACGAGGATCTTCGAGCGGAACTCGATGAGGATCGTCAACCTAATCTCGATGAAGATCGTCCACCTGAGCTCGATGAAAATTATTGAGTGGAGCTCGACGAAAATCAAGCTGAGTTTGACTTTTCTGGCCTATTATCAGGCCCGGTCGATGTTTTGTCGGAAAATGGATGTGGTCGAACAAGTGACTCGTGTCAATAGGATAGTGTGCGGTCACTGAGCGGTGATTGACTCTTTCAACTTCAACCTAGAGCCGTTGCTGGGTTTTATTGATTTAATCATGTGGCATGGATATAGTTCGAGGCCACTTATCTAGACAGATAAGAGGGAGGAAATCATTATTTCCTTTTCTCTTCCTTGCTTCCTAAGTTCTGGAGCAGGAATCTCTGGGCTGGAGCTAGGGCGTGCTGAGGTTTCTGGATAAAATCTTGTGACCGAAAATAAGGTCAGAAGCTAGATTTGTGAAGGGGAAAGTGAGAAACTCATTTCCATCCGCGTAAAAACATTTTTCCATGTCTCCAAAGAGAATGTCAAGGGTAACGATCTTCCTCCTTGGACATGTGAAGTCCTTATTTTGGCATGTGCATGGATTTCCCCCACCAAAAGGTGGAATGTTGAAATATTTCCAATGGGTTGATTCTTGAAATCCCCAAAATATCTTGCATATATATCCAGAAATGTGTAGTACGGAATAGGCATGCTGTGTGAGGCCCATTTGGACCGGTTGGTCTTGAATTGTGATGTTTTATTTTGCGCATCGGAGAAGACTCCACGTATAAAAAATTATTTTGTTGAGTCAGTGGATTGTACCTGTAAAGTTGAGTAGCAGGAAGTACTGGAGTGGATTTCAAGGAAAATACCCACGAATCGCATATGCTGTATGTTATCGAAAGACAAGTTTTCTTGCAATACAGGATGCACCAGGGTTTGGGTTGAGTTTGGGGGCAAAAAGAGAGCTTTTGTATGTCCCGCCAAGCGATCGCGACGAATGCTGGTATTAACTCCCCCTTTGATTGTGAAGCCAGACCTTGGTGGACAGTGTGGCTATTGTGAGTTGCAAGCTCTTAAAGGCCTTCGTGCCGAAAGGATAAGGTGAAGCTGACCCGCGTCGGTGTAGTCATTGAATCGGCGATTTGAGCAACGGGTAAAAGCTGATCTGTCTCCACATTATAGTTGTCTGACATGAGTGCCTGGGTTATTGGCGTTCGTCAGGTTCACATAATGAGAGTCTTGGGTTGTCCGCCATCATGACTAAAGTCTCCGGCCGTAGGCCGTGGAGTATGAATGCTCAAAGTTTACGGTTGGGATTGAGACATTAGAACAGTGGTGGGACCCTGGTTTTCCGATACACCGATAATGTGCCCTGAGTGCACGGAGCGTCGGCCTGAGTGGTCGACGTTTGTGATATATTAATTGTGCGTGAGTGCACATCTTGTAATATTGAAAGATTTGGTTTAAAGAGCCTAAACACCTAGAGGGGGGGGTGGGTGAATAGGTTCTAATCCTTTTTAACAACTTAGGCAATTAACAAAGTTATACACAACACAATTATCACAGTACAAAGAATAACAATCACAGAAAATTCACAACACAGACACAATGGTTTATAGTGGTTCCCCAATTTATGGGTACGTCCATTCTCCCCCTTCACCTATCCATTAGAGAGCTGGATTCGGCCAAAATTCCTTCCACTATCTCAGATCCACAGATTTTAAAACTCAGAACCAAACTGGTTCCTACAACTCAGACTTCTTCAAGTCCTACACCTCAGATTCTTCCCAAGAATCCTACCTCAGGCAACAGCCCTACCTCAGCCTTTATCACCTGGGCTACAACTCAGACTTCTTCAAGTCCTACACCTCAGATTCTTCCCAAGAATCCTACCTCAGGCAACAGCCCTACCTCATCCTTTATCACCAGACCTACAACTCAGATTTATTTAAGATCTTACAAGGAAATTTATTGTTTAAAATAATAAAATCTTCACCCTTATAGAAAGAGAATAGGGTGAAAGCTTCTTGATCAGTTCTTGATTGAACTGATTACTTTAGATCCAACCTTTCTTAGCTTGTTCAAAGCTTCTTGAATTTGTACCAAGTAAGTTTGATCTTCAATTGGAGTTGGAGTTGATCTTCAATCGATCTTCCTTCTTGAATTCAGAATCAGATCTGAATTTTTCTTGCATACTCTTCAGGATCTGTCTTATTCTGGGTTTGTCTCTTGTTCCCCCTCTCTTATTCATTTTTCTTATTGGGATAGAATAGGTCTATATATAGAATCCATCCAAGTTTACCGACTGATCTGGTTTATAACGGCCTTCTGACAGCTCTGACAGATATGTCAAATTTGTTACTTATGACAGCTATCAGGTCTTAAGTCTTGACAACTGACTCCTCCTTGAACTTCTATCATAGCAGAGAACTGTCAGCAGAACACTTCAGATGTGTCAACACAAATAGACCATGTGTTGACACAAGTCTTGATGATGTAGACACAGCTCCCAATGTGTCGATACAATCATTCTTTATCTTCTCGACACGGCTTCTGTTAGATGTGTCGACACAAGTCCGGTGTGTCGACACAACTGCTTCTGATCTCGACATAGCTCTTGTTGACAGATTTCTTGGGTGTTTGTCGACACAAGTCCTGTGTATCGACACAACTGCTTCTGATCTTTACATAGCTGTTATTGATAGATTTCTTTAGTGTGTGTCGACATAAGTCCTGTGTATCGACACAACTACTTCTGGTCTTCAACATAGCTGGAGTTGAGTGTGTGTCGACACAAGTCTTAGGTGTCGACAGAACTGCTGCTGACAGAATTTCTGTGTGTCGACACAAGTCTTGGGTGTCGACACAATCTTCCTTCTGGTGTCGACACATTTCCCTAACAAGTGTCGACACTTGTACTTAGAAAATTTTCCTGCATTTCTTTAACCTGCACATTGAAACTCAACATCCCATCAAAAACACATTGATGTATATCATTAAGTTAAGTGAGACTTCTCCAAATCTAGTATATAGTTTCTAGTGTACCCAACAATGTTGGAACCCTAGTTTTTTATTTGAGTTCAGTCCTCTCTTTCTGTCTCTTGACCCAAGTTTTATCTATGGTCAAAGGTTAGTTGATAGGTTAGATTCTCTAGTTGTATAGAATTGCCTTTCTAGATGAATATTTGGTTAAGTAGTTTTTCGTTCGACTATAGTCGAACGTCGCTCGACTATCATCTATCGGCTGATCGACGATCGTCTATCAGTTGGTCGACGTTCTGTCTGCGTTGATAGCTGAACTATTTGTTGATAGGTCGACTATCTGTTTGCCTTGGTAGTTCGACTATCTGTCCTGATTGTTCAACTATCTGATAGCTCGACTATCTGTTGATAGGTCGACTATCTGTTGTCTTTGATAGTTCGACTATCTGTCCTGATAGTTCAACTATCTGATAGCTCGACTATCTGTTGATAGGTCGACTATCTGTTGTCTTTGATAGTTCGACTATCTGTCCTGATAGTTCAACTATCTGATAGCTCGACTATCTGTTGATAGGTCGACTATCTGTTGTCTTTGATAGTTCGACTATCTGTCCTGATAGTTCAACTATCTGATAGCTCGACTATCTGTTGATAGGTCGACTATCTGTTGTCTTTGATAGTTCGACTATCTGTCCTGATAGCTCAACAATCTGATAGCTCGACTATCTGTTGATAGGTCGACTATCTGCGTTGCTTTGATAGTTCGACTATCTGCTTGGATAGTTCAACTATCTGATAGTTCGACTATCTGTTGATAGGTCGACTATCTGTGTTGCTTTGATGGGTCGACTATCTGTTGATAGGTCGACTATCTGCTTTATAGGTCGACTATCTGTTTTGTTTGGTAGTTCGACTATCTGTCCGGATAGATCGGCTATCTGATAGCTCGACTATCTGTTCTGATAGGTCGACTATCTGCTGAGGTAGTTCGACTATTTTTTTTGATAGTTCGACTATCTGGATCGTTCGACTATCTGCCCGATAGGTCGACGATCTCCGTGCGTCGGTCGATGATCTCCGAAGGTCGTTCGACGTTTTGCTGTATGTTTTAAATAGTTTTGTCGTCTTCTATGATGTGACTAATTTCATAATTATTTTGGCATATTTTATAAAAGATTATCTGAGTAAATTGTGATAACACTTCCATGCAATATCTATTCTATTCTTTATGCATGAGCTAATCTTTTCTGACAAAGTTGTTTGTCTTATAGCTGAGATATGATTTCTGCCAGGCTGTCCTTTATAGCCGTTAGACTCAAAAAGTCTTCCTTGGCTGTAAAGAGTCTTTCCTGATGTGACTTTCTCTTATATTATTTCATCAGAAGTATTTGCAGCTTCTTAGAAAGCTTTATCCTATTATAGGATATCTGTCTGCAGTATTTTTGTTTTTCTTTATGCTTTTTGCAGCCCAGCTTGCAGAGTTCAGAAGAAGACAAGATTCAAACTCAAGTAAGAGCCGTTGCTGCTGCTGCTATATAAAGACCTTCTTGAGGAAAGAAATGAACTAGTCCACATAGCAAAAATCAAGTTCATCCAGGAAAAAGGAATTCAAAAGCTAACAGCAGCATTCAAGCTTAAGAACTTACAGTCTCCAAACTGCTCTCAGCTCATTCACATCTAACTAAGAAGAAGTTCAAGTTCTTCTCTCTTCTTCAACCTGAGTTCTCCTACTTACAGGAAGATCTTCACTCAGAGCCTTTTGAAGAAGAAGAAGAAGAAGATAGCTGCCTGAAGAAGAAAATCTTATTTCATATTATTTATCTTCTTGTAGCTTTTTCCTTCAGTAATTTCTGAAGTGTTTCTGCACTGAAGAAAGACTTCACTTGGACATTCTTTTAGCCAGGGGGAGCCTTGATTCTTTTAGAGCTTTCTAGCTCAGTGCAAGTTATTGTGCTTCTCTAATCTATTGTAAAATAGAGAAGACACCTTAACCTCCTTTCCCCCTCTATACAGGGTTATTACTCCCTTCAAAAGTATCCCTTGGTGGCAGGGCACCTGATCAAAAACCTGTGTTGGTTTTTAGACACCTGATCAAAAGTCTAAAGGGTTTCTTGATCTACCTGAAGCAGATCTTGTTGGTGGCAGGGCACCTGATCAAAAACCTGAGTGGATTCCTACCTTGTTGGTAGAAGAGTGGACGTACCCAAGTTATTTGGGGAACCACTATAAATTCCTTGTGTCATCTGGATTGCTTTGTTTAATTACTTGCATTGTGGCTGTGATTAGATCTTAACTAGGTTTGCTAGTTGTTGTTTAGGTTTCCAAGCCTTAACTGTAATTACAGTTGGCTGCCTTTTTGTGCACAACACATGTGTTAGGCTTTAAGGTTTAAATCTCAAATATCTATAACCTTCATTCCGCATTTAACTCCAAGGGAGTTGAGTAGAAAGTCAACTTTGCCAGTGCAATTTTTGATTACTCTATTCACCCCCCCCCCCCTCTAGAGTAGTATCTATCCCTTCTCTTTCAATTGGTATCAGAGGGAGGTTGACTGACTGAATAGGCTAACACCTAAGTCACAAGATCCTGATAGATACCAAAGTTTATAGATATTCACTTTCACTATCATGGCCCAGTCCAAGGATTATTCTAGCACCAGACCTCCAGCATGCAACTTAGCTAAGTTCAGCATCTGGAAGGCAAGGATCAAATTATATATGAACTCTATTGATGAAAGTATTTTTGCTTCTATTTTGACAGGACCACCAAGAGCACCTGCTGCAGCTACTGCCTCATCATCATCTGATATGAGTGCAGTGCCTCCTCCAGACTACAATGACGAGTACAAAAAGGAAAAGATAACAGATGCCAAGGCAATGAACATTCTGGCTCAGACAATGTCTGATGAAGTATTCCAGAAGGTTGCTGACTGCTCCTCAGCAAAAGCTATGTGGGATACACTGAACCAGATTGTAGCTGGTTCAGCTGATGAAAGGAAGGACAGAAGGTCCAACCTTATCTCACAGTATGAGAATTTCAAGAAAACTGATGCTGAATCAGTTGAAGCTATGTACATAAGGCTCAGTTCAATCATCAATGAGCTGAGGACCCTTGATAAGGATATTTCATTGACAGAGGTTAATGATAAGATTCTTATGTGCTTCCCTAGCACATGAGATCTAAGGATCTGGCCTATCAAGGAGGCCAGAAGCACAAATGAAATCTCAACAGAAGCCCTTCTCGGCAATCTCAAGTCTTTTGAGCAAGTGCTGAAGTCCAGGGAAGCTGAAGCTGAAGCAAAGACCCCAACTCGTACAAGAAAAGAGCAAACCCTTGCTCTCAAAGCTGCTGACATTTCTGAAGGCAGCCAGTCCAATAAGGAACTGATGGCATTATTTGCCAAAAGGTTTCTCAAGATGGGAAGGAAGGAATTCAGAAAGAAATCTTCAAAGTATGAAGATAAACCAAGGTACGATCGTACCCCCTCTAAAGAAATAATCTGTTATGGTTGCAGGAAGCCTGGACATATTCTTCCAGATTGTCCAGAGGAAAAGAACAAAGATAAAAGAAAAGACAAGGATCAGCATAGGAAGCATTCCAAGCCATCCTCCTACAAGAACAAAAAGAAGGAGAGAGGCTTTGTTGCTGAAACCTAGAGCGATTCTGATGAGGAATCCTCTTCCTCAAGCTCCAGTGAGGATGAAGAAGAAAAGAAGGCAAAGGAAGTTTGCCTGATGGTAATTGATGCCTGCAGCAATCACTCAGCTGCAGAGAATTCAGATTCAGATGAAGAGATGCCAACAAAAGATGAGGTATTATCTTCTTATGACTTTACATCTGCTGAATTTAAATCTGATTTTAAATCTTTATGTCTAGATTTATTTAGTTCTGAAAAAGAAATAAAAGAACTCAGAATTAAACTAGCTGAATCTGAATTGATTGCTAATGAAAACATTAGGTTAACAACAGAACTCACTACTTCTAGTGAAGAAATAAAATTCCTTAAGAATGAATTAGCGAAGTCCAAAAGGTTAGAAGAGTCTCTGAATGGTAGAAGCCTTAAGTTGCTTGAAATAACCAGCATATCTAACACTAGGTCAGACAATAACAAATTAGGCTTAGGAGCATCTTCTAGTGAGCCCCCAATCATTCTTAAAAACCAACTTTCAACTCCAGTGAATTTTATTTCATCTAGTGGAATAAAAAACACTGAGCAAGTTAATCAAGTAAATAGAGCTTTAAATAAAGCTAAAAGAGAGAAAAGAAAACAGAAATTTAAGGAATTACAAAGAGCGTCGAACACAGCTCGACGATCGCAGGCCCAATGGTCGAACGAAGATCGACGATCTGGGTACGAATCGTCGAACGCCGATCGACGCTTTCAACAAGAATTTCAAAATTCAAACCAGAACGTTAGAAACCCGAATATGAATAGAAACCCTAGGTTCATTGACCCATCATCAGCATGGAGAATCCTACCTAGGAGATCTTACCCGTTAGGTTATCACCCTCAGCCTGCTTATTCATTTATTTCCAGTTTTTATTATGTGAAAAACAAGGGACCCAAGGTTACCTGGGTCCACAATATTTAAATTGATTTACTTGCAGGTGAAGACCTATCCTATCACTCAAAATAAGTGGTATTTGGATAGTGGTTGCTCCAAGCACATGACAGGAAATAAAGAACATCTGTCAAGGTTCAAGGCAAAGCTTGGCCCAAAGGTAATCTTTGGAGATTCAAGCTGTGGTCAAACTGAAGGCTATGGAAGGATGACAATTGGAGCTGTTACATTCAAGAGAGTTGCTTATGTGACTGGACTGAAGCATAATTTAATTTCAGTAAGTCAGTTATGTGATGCTGGATACCAGGTATCATTCTCTAACTCTCTTTGTAATATTACTTTAAATAATAGTGTTGTATTAGTAGGCATTAGACAAGGTAACATTTATTTAGTAGATTTTAATTCAACTCACTCTGAAATCTGCTTGTTTAATGAAGTAACCAATAACAATACTCTATGGCATAAAAGGCTTAGTCATGTTAACCTCAAGAATATATCTAGGTTATCTAAACACAACCTTGTTAGAGGCTTACATTCTTGCCCCTACAAGAAGGAGAGCCTATGCAAGGCTTGTCAACTAGGCAACCAAACCAAGAACTCATTTAAATCAGTAAACAAAAGTGATTCTCCTAGAATCCTGTATTTATTACATTTGGACCTATTTGGCCCAATAAATGTACAGAGTTTAGGAGGGGAGTATTACACCCTAGTCATTGTAGATGACTTCTCTAGGTTCACTTGGGTGTTCTTTTTGAGAACTAAGGCTGATAACTTCAAAGCCCTTACAGATTTTCTATTATGTGTGCAGATTGAGTACTCTACTCATGTGGCCTTGATCAGAAGTGATCATGGTACTGAATTTGACTCTCTTCTCATGCAAGAATTCTGTGAGAGAGAAGGTATCAAACATAGCTTCTCATCTCCTAGAACTCCCCAACAAAATGGGGTAGTTGAAAGGAAAAACAGAACACTAATTGAAGCTGCTGGCATATTGTTGGCAGATGCTAATATGCCTCTTTCCTATTAGGCAGAAGCTGTTAGTACAGCCAACTATGTCTTGAATAGAAGTCTGATACACAAACTTATGTGTAAAACTCCTTATGAGTTACTTAAAGGAAAGAAACCTAAAATAAATTATTTTAGAGTGTTTGGCTGTGTTGTTTATATTCATAATAACAATAAAGAATATCTTAAAAAGTTTGAAGCAAAGGCTTCAATGAGAATTTTTCTTGGATATTCCCAAGTAAGCAAAGCATATAGGGTTTTTAATAATCATCTTCTAAAATTGAAGAGTCTGTTCATGTATCCTTTGATGAATCCCAAATGTTTTACAAGGAGAAGGAAACTTCCCCTTCCTCAAGTTCATTACAGGTACAAGAATCTTCCAAAGATGTCACTCAAGAAATCCTCCATCTTTCAACTCTTCATATCACTGAATCAGACAGTGATGAAGACATTGCAGATGTTGTTGATGTACCACCAATAGTAGATCAAATTCCTCCTGAGGAATTAATCCCAACTATTGCTGAAGATCACATCCCACCTGCTGATGTTGTCACACTTAGAGATCACCCTACATCTCAAGTAATAGGAGACATATCAGCTGGTGTTCAAACAAGACATCAGTTAAGACAGGATGTGATGCATGCTTGTTTCCTTTCATAGATTGAGCCCCTCACCATTAAAGATGCTGAGCTAGATCCCCATTGGATCATTGCTATGCAAGAGGAACTCAATCAATTTGAGAGATGTAAAGTATGGACTTTGGTTCCAAGACCTAAAGGCCAACTGATCATAGGCACCAAGTGGGTGTATAGAAACAAGTTGGATGCAAATGGAATCATTGTAAGGAATAAAGCTAGGCTTGTAGCTCAGGGCTACAGACAGGAGGAAGGCATAGATTATGACCAAACCTTTGCTCCTGTTGCAAGGCTAGAGGCAATAAGGATCTTCTTAGCTTATGCAGCCTATATGAAGTTTAAGGTTTTTCAGATGGATGTCAAAAGTGCTTTTCTTAATGGTGAGCTAAAGGAAGAGGTGTTTGTTGAATAGCCACCCGGTTTTGTTTCTTCAACTCAGCCCTCACATATATTCAAGTTGCAGAAAGCTCTTTATGGACTAAAACAAGCACCAAGATCCTGGTATGAGACTCTAGCTAGCTTCCTGTTAGAGCACAACTTTGTTAGGGGAGTAGTTGATAGAACCCTCTTCGTCAAGCACCACAAGGACACAATCCTGTTAGTTCAAGTGTATGTGGATGACATTATTTTTGGTTCCACTGATCCCAAACTATGTAAAAAGTTCTCCAACTTAATGCATTCTAAGTTTGAGATGAGTAGTATGGGTGAGCTGTCTTACTTTCTTGGTCTTCAAGTAAAGCAAGATGCTGGTGGCATCTTCATCTCTCAATCCAAATATGCCAAGGAATTGGTAAAGAAGTTTGGGATGGCAGATGCTTCAGCAATACATACACCTATGGCTACTAATGTAGTTATTGATTCTGATGATCAGGGAAAGCCTGTTGATCAAAAGAATTATAGGGCCATTGTTGGTTCCCTATTGTATTTTACTGCATATAGGCCAGACATAATGTTTGTTATATGCCTTTGTGCTAGATTCCAGGTCAACCCCAAGGAATCTCATCTGATTCTTCTCAAGAGAATCTTGAGATACCTGAAGGGATGTCCAAATCTAGGACTTTGGTACCCAACTGAGTCAGAATTTGAATTAATTGGATATTCTTATTATGCTGGTTGTCGAGTTGACAGGAAAAGTACCTCAGGAACTTGTCAGTTCCTGGGAGAGAGATTGGTCTCTTGGTTCTGTAAGAAGTAGGCCTCTGTCTCAACTTCAACTGCAGAAGCTGAATATATAGCAGCTGCTAGTTGTTGTTCACAGATCCTATGGATACAAAATCAACTTTTGGATTATGGGTACTCACACAAGAACACTAAAATCATGTGTGACAGTACAAGTGCTATCTCCATTGCACAAAATCCAGTGCACCACTCTAGAACAAAGGACATTGAGATTAGACACCATTTCCTGAGAGATTGTGTGGAAAAGAACAAGATCAGCCTTGAGTTCATATCCACAGACCTTCAGAGAGGTGATATATTCACCAAGCCCTTAGATGAACAGAAGCATCTGTTCTTTTTAGTTCAACTAGGCATGATTAATGGAAAAGACTAAGTGTGACGTCTGCCTTATTGAAACTTGTTCGAAGATAGTCGAACGAAGTTCGACGATAGTCGAGCGTATCAAGCCTATCGTCGACCTATGGTTGAAGATAGCTTATCTGCTTGAAGATCGTCGACCGGCGTTCGAAGATAGTCGAACAGGTCGAGCTTATCGTCGATCAATGGTTGACGACAGCTTGCTGTTTGTGAAGACAGAAATAGTCGAACGATTGATCGACTACTCTGCTTCAGGACCGATCGTCGAACGACCGTTCGACCATCGTTTCCAGTATCTTTTAAGTAGATCGACGATCGCTGTTTTAATATAAAGCCGATGGTCGACCTAGGTTAAGATATAGTTGCTCTTATCGTCGACGGAGAGCGTCTTTTCGCATTCCGTCTTCCCGCTTGCTCTTTGTCTTGCGCTCCGTCCTCGCCGTCTCTCTCTCGTCTTCTACAGCTCTTTCGATGGCGATTGCTCCAGCGCTTCTTGCAGTAGTGAAGTTTGATGCCGGTTTCAGCGTAGATTCTGAATCTGAGCAAAGATCAAGGATTAGAGAAACTCATGTCCTATAGAATAAAGATAAACACTCAAGAGATCAAAGAGTGGGCTTTCTCTTCGTCTTCAACTGACGATTCGATGACTGGAACCATTAGCGGAGAAGAGGTAATATTGACTCCCGCTATTCTGACTGAAATCTTTGGATTGATTAATGGTGAAGAAGAGTATGAGCAAGATGCTCCTGAGTTTGGAAGGATGTTAACTGAGCTGGGACATGCCGAAGGCATTCCCTCTAAGCTGCTCAAAGTGAATTTCCCATTTAAGATTAAGTTTCTTGCGGAAATAGTTGGAAAAGTGCTACTGGGAAAGCACTCCGCCCACGATAATATTACAAGGCAGCAATTTGCACTAATGTGTGCAATAGTGAATAAGAAGCAGATCAATTGGGCAGGCATTATGTTTGATTTAATAAGGAAAAAGAATGGAAAGAAAGAAGTTACCCTAGGAAGGGTAGTTGGAATTTTTCTGAAGGAGAAATACCCCCACCTGCTTGTGTCAGCCGCCACCTCCATCAACGCAAGCAAGAAGATGGATCCATCGCTATTTGCCAAATGGAAAAGGACCTTCCTGAAGCCCGCTCCCGTAGGGGTTGCTCCAGTTACTTCTGAGAGCACCAGGACTGTCGCAGTCACTCCCCCCCTTCTAGCAGCTGGCTCAGCAAATTTATCTCTTCCATCTTCTTCATCAGTTTTGCCGTCTACTTCAGTTGAAGTTCCTTAAACTTCAATTGAAGTACGACATTCTGCTTCTCCTCCCGCATCTCCTCTCCCGACTCATCTTGCTGGGATTTCTCAACCCAGTTTTGATTTGTTGGTGTCTGAAATTTCTACCCCAGTTCACTCTCCAATTCCCTCTCCTGATCACATTGATCACCCTGCATCCACTCATACATCTCCAGTTCCATCTCCAGCTCATTCTCCAGCTCATCTTGCATATACCATCCCTGTTGTTCTTCCATCTTCTGAAATTCCATCATCATCATCTTCTTTTGAAATAACTCCTGCTTTTATTTCTAGCATTGTGGAGTTAATTACCCCCTCAATCAAAACTATGATTGAAGAGGCAATTGCTCCCCTTTCTTCCTCTATCTCCTCTCTGACTGCTGCTATTCTAAATCTCTCAAAGTCTGCTGAGCCCTCTTCTTCTAGGGGCCTGGTTTAAGTTTCTACAGAAATCAGGCAGGGGGAGATGCTTGATGAAGACGTCTCTGAGCAGCCCTTGGCCTCTCCTACAGCAGTTCATCTTACAGTAGTAGAGAAAGCTATAGAAGATTCAGCTCAAGATTCAGCTCCTCCTTCTTTATCTGGAAAGGAAATTTCTGATGCAGTATTGAAATCTGAGTTCATTGTTAAAGCCTGTTTAGAAGAGTATTCTACTCCCTTGGTTGTCCTGTACCTAGAAGGAATCATCACCTCCTTTCTAGATGAATTGTGGGAGTTAGGACATGTTGTGGTCGATTTTGAAGGTATTCCCTTTACTTACTTTTTAGACTTGTTAACTGATATGCTAGTTTGGGAATATCTGGAAGGCATGATTAGATGTCTTTTAGAACAATTTTATTCATAATACTACAGATAAATTGGAAGAAGTTCTAGATGCTCAAGAACTTGTTATCCAAATTGCTCTAGAAGTTCAACCAGAACCAGCAGTTCAAGTATCTGAAGTTGCTCAGCCAGAAGTTCAACAGAACTGGTCACTATGACAGTCTCTGAGATTCAAGAATCAGCTGCAGATGCCTAGATTGAAAAATCTACTGTATGGGATGATTCCCCGGGCTTGGACTTAGATGCTCTCCTGGCACAGGGTGCCATGGAAGAAGAACTAGAAAGAGCTGCTCGAAAGGAAAAAAAGAAAGAGCTTTGAAAGATGCTATTGACCCATATGATATGCCTATCTCTTCTAATTCTGAAGATGAAATCGATTCTGATGAATCTGCTGAAACTAAAAGAAAAAGGATTTCTAAAAAGAAAAGAAAAGCTGTAGCTCCTCCTCCTGCTAATCCAGACAATGATACACCATATTATATACTGAAAGGGATTTATCCAAAGTCAAAAGACTTCCAGCATTGGATGTTATTCTCTAAGAACCAGCAAAAGCAAAGGAAAAAGTCAAAGAGGTATGACTCTCCTGTTCCTAGATGGAATCCTAGAGGTCCTCGTCCTCCACCTCCCGGTGCATGAGCCTCAGGAAACTTATCTTCTAAACCTGCTTCTCAATCTGAAAGATCAAATCCATCTCAATCTGCTCAAAGGAGAAGTTCGCAAGGATTCCAAGGTAAAAGTCAATCTGGACATCAAAGACCTGATGGTTTTATAGAACAAGTTAAGGAGGTAGTGTATCAAAGACCAACCTTCTCTCCTCCTCAGTCTAAAGAAATCAAAAGCTCAATCTCTAAGCCAGATCTTTTTGTGAAGGATGCTCCAAAAGGTAAGCAATTTTTTTTTATCTGAAAATTCTAGCAAGAATTTTGCTAAGTCTGCTCCCTCTTGTTATCTAGTTAATCAGGATAAAAAACCAGTTGACTCATCTTCTGAGAATGTTTACGAAAGCCCAGAGCTTGATCCTAACTTTAGGACGGCTCGTTTTCTTGAACTGGTTGGAGCAGTGCAAATTAAGAAAGTAAAAGCACAAGGAAAGGACACTGCAGGATTGACCACAATGTCTAAATTCAGAATGAAGGAGCTAGATAAGTTCCAGGTCAGACCTGAGAATTTTGACCCTTCAAAGTATATGGAAAAGCATCCTGAGGCAGTGGTCCCAAGGACAACAGAATTGAAAATTATTGGAGAACAACACCTAAAGTTATCGAAAAAAGAAGCTCTAGATCCCACCAGAAAAACTACTTTTGTTTCTAGCTCTTCTATTCCTAAATCTAACTCTGAAGCACCTTAATTTTTCATTAATTGACAGTTAATTTCTTATCTGATTGATTGATGATATCTGCTTAGTTGTTTCTCTTTATGCATTTTATGTTACTTTCAGTAATTAGTCTTGTATGTTTTAATTATTGAGATACTTAACTCAAATAGGGGGAGATTGTTGGAACCCTAGGTTTTGATTTGAGTTCAGTCCTCTCTTTCTGTCTCTTGACCCAAGTTTTATCTATGGTCAAAGGTTAGTTGATAGGTTAGATTCTCTAGGTGTGTAGAATTGCCTTTCCAGATGAATATTTGGTTAAGTAGTTTTTCGTTCGACTATAGTCGAACGTCGCTCGACTATCGTCTATCGGCTGATCGACGATCGTCGATCAGCTGGTCGACGTTCTGTCTGCGTTGATAGCTCGAGTATCTGTTGATAGATCGACTATCTGTTTGCCTTGGTAGTTCGACTATCTGTCCTGATAGTTCAACTATCTGATAGCTCGATTATCTGTTGATAGGTCGACTATCTGTTGTCTTTGATAGTTTGACTATCTGTCCTGATAGTTAAACTATCTGATAGCTCGACTATCTATTGATAGGTTGACTATCTGTTGTCTTTGATAGTTCGACTATCTGTCCTGATTGTTCAACTATCTGATAGCTCGACTATCTGTTGATAGGTCGACTATCTGTTGTCTTTGATAGTTCGACTATCTGTCCTGATAGTTCAACTATCTGATAGCTCGACTATCTATTGATAGGTCGACTATCTGTTGTCTTTGATAGTTCGACTATCTGTCCTGATAGCTCAACTATCTGATAGCTCGACTATCTGTTGATAGGTTGAATAACTGTGTTGCTTTGATAGTTCGACTATCTGCTTGGATAGTTCAACTATCTGATAGTTCGACTATCTGTTGATAGGTCGACTATCTGTGTTGCTTTGATGGGTCGACTATCTGTTGATAGGTCGACTATCTGTTTTCATTGATAGGTCGACTATCTGCTTGATAGGTCGACTATCTGTTTTGTTTGGTAGTTCGACTATCTGTCCGGATAGATCGACTATCTGATAGCTCGACTATCTGTTCTGATAGGTCGACTATCTGCTGAGGTAGTTCGACTATTTTCTTTGATAGCTATCTGGATCGTTCGACTATCTGCCCGATAGGTTGACGATCTCCGTTCGTCGGTCGACGATCTCCGAAGGTCGTTCGACGTTTTGCTGTATGTTTTAAATAGTTTTGTCGTCTTCTATGATAGAACTAATTTCATAATTATTTTGGCATATTTTATAAAAGATTATCTGAGTAAATTGTGATAACAC
Organism: Platanthera zijinensis; assembly: GCA_039513925.1. Lineage (NCBI taxonomy): Eukaryota > Viridiplantae > Streptophyta > Magnoliopsida > Asparagales > Orchidaceae > Platanthera > Platanthera zijinensis. Next base: position 155,649,822 of record CM077080.1, on the reverse strand, counting down.
TTACATGCAATATCTATTCTATTCTTTATGCATGAGCTAATCTTTTCTGACAAAGTTGTTTATCTTATAGCTGAGATATGATTTCTGCCAGGCTGTCCTTTATAGCCGTTAGACTCAAAAAGTCTTCCTTGGCTGTAAAGAGTCTTTTCTGATGTGACTTTCTCTTATATTATTTCATCAGAAGTATTTGCAGCTTCTTAGAAAGCTTTATCCTATTATAGGATATCTGTCTGCAGTATTTTTGTTTTGCTTTATGCTTTTTGCAGCCCAGCTTGCAGAGTTTAGAAGAAGACAAGATTCAAACTCAAGTAAGAGCCGTTGTTGCTGCTGCTATATAAAGACCTTCTTGAGGAAAGAAATGAACTAGTCCACATAGCAAAAATCAAGTTCATCCAGGAAAAAGGAATTCAAAAGCTAACAGCAGCATTCAAGCTTAAGAACTTACAGTCTCCAAACTGCTCTCAGCTCATTCACATCTAACTGAGAAGAAGTTCAAGTTCTTCTCTCTTCTTCAACCTGAGTTCTCCTGCTTACAGGAAGATCTTCACTCAGAGCCTTTTGAAGAAGAAGAAGAAGAAGATAGCTGCCTGAAGAAGAAAATCTTATTTCATATTATTTATCTTCTTGTAGCTTTTTCCTTCAGTAATTTCTGAAGTGTTTCTGCACTGAAGCAAGACTTCACCTGGACATTCTTTTAGCCAGGGGGAGCCTTGATTCTTTTAGAGCTTTCTAGCTCAGTGCAAGTTATTGTGCTTTTCTAATCTATTATAAAATAGAAAAGACACCTTAACCTCCTTTCCCCCTTCTATACAGGGTTATTACTCCCTTTAAAAGTATCCCTTGGTGGCAGGGCACCTGATCAAAAACCTGTGTTGGTTTTTAGACACCTGATCAAAAGTCTAAAGGATTTCTTGATCTACCTGAAGCAGATCTTGTTGGTGGCAGGGCACCTGATCTAAAACCTGAGTGGATTCCTACCTTGTTGGTAGAAGAGTGGACGTGCCCAAGTTGTTTGGGGAACCACTATAAATTCCTTGTGTCATCTGGATTGCTTTGTTTAATTACTTGCATTGTGGCTGTGATTAGATCTTAACTAGGTTTGAAGAGAAGCTAGCCACTAGAATCGAGCAAGAGGGTCTGGAGGAAGTGATGGAAGAAGAGGAGGGTCAAGTGGCGAGAGTTGGACAGGAGGCCCCGAGGTGAGTAGAGGTTCAGCAGCTCCAGGAGGATAAGCCGGAAGAGGCAATGGAGGTTGAAGGAGGGGAGGAGTTAGAGTTTGAGGAGGACGCAAGGGTCAGCTGGGAGCAATTGTTGTTGGAGCTGGTCGAAGAAGAGGAGGAGATTGAGGTCTCCACCAGAGCAAGGCAGGTGTAGAGGGTGTAGATCAGTGGGGGCCTATGTCCCGAGGATCAGGAGCAGATGAGAGCTTGCATCCAGAGCAATGTTGACATCTTCGCATGGATCGCAGCGGACAAGCCGGGCAATGACGCAGATGTGGCTTGTCATCTCCTGAACCTGGATCTTAGGACTCGCCCCATATGTCGAAAGATGAGGACTATCGCCACCAAGCTGGATGAGCCCATCCTCGAGGAGGTCAGAAATCACCTAGAGGCAGGCTTCATCTCGGAGGTTCAGTACCTGGGCTGGATCTCCAATGTGGTAATGGTTAAGAAAGGGGTAGGAAGTGGAGCATGTGTATTGATTTCTCTTTATTAAATAAATCATGCCCCAAGGATTGCTACCATCTGCCTCGAATCAACGCGCTGGTTGACTCAGCCGTCAGTTTTTCTGTCATTAGTTTTATTGAAACTTTTTCAGGTTACCACCAGATTCGCATGCAACCCCCTGACGTAAAAGACATCTCCTTCATCACTAGGGAGGGATGCTTTAGCTATAAGATGATGCCCTTTGGGCTGAAAAACGCAGGAGCCACATACCAACGCATTATGGATCGAGTCTTCCAGGGGCAGAGAGGGAGAACTTGGAAGTCTATGTCGATGAACTGATGGTGAAAAGCAAGTGTGTGAGCTCACACCTGCGGGACCTAGAAGAGACCTTTGCCATCCTCTGGAGGTTCAAGATGAGGCTAAATCTCTTGAAGTGTGTCTTCGGGTCCAGCCGCGGGAAGTTCCTTGGACATCTCTTGACTCTAGTAGGGGTAGAGCCTAACCCAGATAAGGTGAAGGTCATCATAGACCTGGAATCACCTCACAATACGAACGAAGTCCAGCGCTCTACAGGCAAGCTGGCTGGACTAACCAGGTTCCTTTCTTGGTCTGAAGATAAGTGTTCATCGTTCTTCAAGGTGTTGAGGGGTAACCAGAGGTTTGAGTGGACAACCGAGTGTGAGGAAGCCTTCTAAGGGCTGAAGAGACAGCTCTCCCAGGCTCCCCTACTTCAAAGCCCAAAAGAAGGGGAGTACCTAGCCCTGTATCTCAGGGTGGGAGCGGAAGCCGTGAGCTCTCTTCAAGTCAGGGAAGAGGGGAAGAAGCAACTACCCATATACTATGTAAGCCGGATCTTTAAAAAGGCGGAGCTCCATTACCCCATCCTCGAAAAGCTAGCGTATGCTCTGATCGTTTCGACAAGGAAGCTTCGGCCATATTTACAAGCGCACATGATTAGGGTGGTAACCAAACATCCTCCTCACAAGATCTTTAAAGGGGTGTAGCACTCGAGGAGGCTAGCCAAGTGGTCCATTGAGCTGAGCGAGTTCAACATCTCTTTTGTCCCAAGGCTCTCCATTAAGGCGCAAGCAGTGGCGGAATTCCTGGCAGACTATGTTATTGAAGTCGGGGAAAAGGAGCCGCGACAGTAGGGGGTGTGGAAGGTGATGGTTGATGGGGCCTCAGGAAAGCATTCCATGGGGGGAGGAGTGGTGTTGGTAAGCCCCCAGGGGTAGCTATAGAACAGGCGGTGGCCTATCACTTTACGGTGACCAATAATCAGGCAGAGTACGAGGTTGTGATAGCTGGTCTTCGTTTAGCAAAGTAGCTGGAGATCCAGGATGTGGAGGTCTTCACGAACTCGATGGTGGTGGCATCGCAGATTCAAGGAGAGTTTGAAGCTCGGGAGCCTACCCTCATAAAGTACATATCCAAGGTAAGGGAAGTCATCAGAGGCTTCCGATCATTCTCAATCCAGCACGTCCCCAAGGAGGAGAGTGTGGCTGCCGACCGATTGGCGAATTTCGGACCTCGGGGAGAAGGGACCCTAACCAAACTGTTCCGACCAGCGATCGAAGAAGGTAAGTTGATGGAGATAGGTTGACGACCCTCGTTGGTGGACCCACAGGTAACCTTCCTGTCAACCGGAGAACTTATAGAAGAGGTAAAGGATGCAAGGAGTTTCAGGCGCAAGGAAGCTCACTACCAGATGTTGGAAAGGGGGTTTACACTGTAAGATGTCATCGGGATTCCTAGCCAGGTGTGTGACCGAGGAAGAAATCCCGAAGATACTTGGGGAGATACACTCAAGCGAGTGCAGCAGTCACTAGGGGGGAAGGACTTTAGAGGCAAGGGTGGTCAGGCAGGGGTACTTATGGCAGACCCTCAGGAAGGATGCGGCAGAATTCGCAAGGAGATGTAAAAAGTGCCAGCTGTACGCCCCCCTCCAGCTCTTGCCCGCTCAAAGACTAAGGAGCATTACGTCACCATGGCCTTTCGCTATTTGGGGAATGGACTTGGTCGGGCTTTTTCCTCCGGCTAGTGGACAGAGGAGGTTCCTCCTGGTCATGATCGATTACTTCTCAAAGTGGCTAGAGGTTAAGGACTTGGCTAAAGTTACCTCGCAGGTCATAAGGAACTTCGTTTGGGGGGATATCATATGTAGGCACGGGCTACCTCAAGCGATAGTAACAGACAACGGTCCTCAGTTTGCTAGTGAGGAGTTCATCAGCTTTTGCGCCCAGTTGGGGATAGATCTCAGATTTGACTCTGCCCACCACCCCCGGAGCAACAGCCAGAGGAAGTAGTAAACAAAATTATCGTAAACCTGCTCAAGAAAAAAGTGGGGAACCTGAGGGGAAATTGGGTGGAACAGCTATACTCGGTTCTATGGGCCTTGAGAATGACCCCGAACATGGCCACCGGCGAGACCCCCTTTAAGCTCTCTCACGGGTGCGAGGCGATCTTGCCAGTGGAATTCGAAGTTCTGTCCCCTCGGGTCGTAGTGACAGGGGAAGGAGATGCGACTTGGAGGTTTGGAAATGAGGAAGAGTTGCACCTCTCGCCGGACATGGTGGAAGAAGCGCAGGATATCGCGATCATCAGGCAAGAAGAGATCAAGCGATGCATGATGAGATACTTCAACAAGCATATTAGGATTAGGTAGTTCGTCGAAGGGGATCTGGTGTTGAAAAAGGTTGACGCGGCGGGAAGGTCAGCGCCCGTTGGCAAGATCAACCCGAACTGGGAAGGGCCTTACATAGAGAAGGAGGTCCTTAGAATGGGAAGTTACTACCTCCAGGATGTGAAAGGGAGGACCTTGAGCCACACTTGGAGCGGTGGCGATCTAAGGCGCTTCTACCCGTGAGGGGGAGGAGGTGATTGTAATTTTGTTTCTAAATGTTATCATGTTATCATGTGTTACCATAATTCATCTCATACTTTGATACTCTGTCAACTCCTTTCATTTTAAAGGTTAGGATAAGAATGGGTCTTAGTTATTAAATCTTCATCAACACCCCGAGCTCGGCTCGGCCCCAGGTAGATCCGCAGTGCAGGCTATCATCTAGCTGGCAGGTCCGAAGGCTCGCTTGTGGGGAAGAGGTTTGGTTGTTAAATATTCATCAACACCCCGAGCTCTCCTCGGCCCCACGTAGACCCACTGCGCAGGCTCTCATCTAGCTGGCAGGTCTGAAGGCTCGCCTGTGGGGGAGAGGTTTGATTGTGAAATCTTGATCAACACCCCGAGCTTAGCTTGGCCCAGGTAGACCCGCTGCGCAGGCTCTCATCTAGCTGGAAGGTCCGAAGGCTTGCCTGTGGGGGAGAGGTTGGATAGAAAATCTTCATCAACACCCCGAGCTCGGCTCGGCCCTAGGTAGACCCGCTGCGCAGGCTCTCATCAGGCTAGCAGGCCCGAAGGCTCACCTGTGGGGGAGAGGGTTGATAGGAAATCTTCATCAACTCCCCGAGTTCGGCTCGGCACCAGGTAGACCCGCTGTGAAAGCTCTCATCTAGCTGGCAGGTCCGAAGGCTCGCCTGTGGGGAGAGGTTTGATAGGAATTCTTCATCAATACCCCGAGCTCGGCTCGGCCCCAGGTAGTCCCGCTGCGTAGGCTCTCATCTATCTGGACGGTCCGAAGGCTCGCCTGTGGGGGAGAGGTTAGATAGGAAATCTTCATCAACACCCTGAGCTCGGCTTGGCACCATGTAGACCCGCTGCGCAGGCTATCATCTAGATGGCAGGTCTGAAGGATCACCTGTGGGGGAGTTCTGGGATAGGAAATCTTCATCAACACCTCGAGCTCGGCTCGGACCAAGATAGACCCACTACACAGGCTCTCATCTAGCTGGCAGGTCCGAAGGCTTGCCTGTGGGGGAGAGGTTGGATAGGAAATCTTCATCAACACCCCGAGCTCGGCTCAGCCCCAGGTAGACCCGCTGCGCAGGCTCTCATCTAGCTGGCAGGTCTGAAGGCTCGCCTGGGGGGGAGAGGTTGGATAGGAAATCTTAATCAACACCCCGATCTCGGCTTGGCCCCAGGTAGACCCGCTGCGCAGGCTCTCATCTAGCTGGCAGGTCCGAAGGATAACCTGTAGGGGAGAGGTTTGATAGGAAATCTTCATCAACACACCGAGATCGGCTCAGCCCTAGGTAGACACGCTGCGCAGGCTCTCATATAGCTGGCAGGTTTGAATGCTCGCCTGTGGGAGAGAGGTTTGTTAGGAAATCTTCATCAACACCCCGAGCTTGGCTCGGCCCTAGGTAGACCCGCTGCGCAGGCTCTCATCTAGCTGCCAGGTCCGAAGGCTCGCCTGTGGGGGAGAGGTTGGATAGGAAATCTTCATCAACACCCCGAGCTCGGCTCGGCCCCAGGTAGACCCGCTCCGCAGGCTCTCATCTAGCTCGCAGGTCTGAAGGCTCTCCTGTGGGGGAGAGGTTGGATAGGAAATCTTCATCAACACCCCGAGCTCGGCTCGGCCCAAGGTAGACTCGCTACGCAGGCTCTCATCTAGCTGGCAAGTTCGATGGCTCGCCTGTGAGGGAGAGGTTGGATAGGAAATCTTCATCAATACCCCGAGCCCGGCTCGGCCCCAGGTAGACCCATCGCGCACGCTCTCATCTAGCTAGCAGGTCCGAAGGCTCATTATTGGGGGAGAGGTTAGATCGGAAATCTTCATCAACACCCCGAGCTCGGCTCGGCCCTAGGTATACCCGCTGAGTAAGCTCTCATCTAGCTGGAAGGTCCGAAGGCTCGCCTGTGGGGGAGAGGTTGGATAGGAAATCTTCATCAACACCCCGAGCTCGGCTCGACCCCAGGTATACCCGCTGCGCAGGCTCTCAACTAGCTGGAAGGTCCGAAGGCTTGCCAGTAGGGGAGAGGTTGGATAGGAAATATTCATCAACACCCCGAGCACGGCTCGGCCCCAGTTAGACCCATTGCGCATGCTCTCATCTAGTTGGCAGGTCCGAAGGCTCGCCTGTGGGGGAGAGGTTGGATAGGAAATCTTCATGAACAACCCGAGCTCGGCTCAGCCCCAAGTAGACCCACTGCGCAGGCTCTCATCTAGCTGGCAGGTCCGAAGGCTCGCCTATGGGGGAGAGGTTGGATAGGAAATCTTCATAAACACCCCGAGCTCGGCTCAGTCCAAGGTAGACCCGTTGCGCAGGCTCTCATCTAGCTGGCAGGTCTGATGGCTTGCTTGTGGGGGAGAGGTTGGATAGGAAATCTTCTTCAACACCCCGAGCTCGGCTCGGCCCCAGGTAGACCCGCTGCGCAGGCTCTCATCTAGCTGGCAGGTCTGAATGCTTGCCTGTGGGGGAGATGTTTGATAGGAAATCTTTGTCAACACCCCGAGCTCGGCTCGACCCAAGGTAGACCCGCTGCGCAGGCTCTCATCTAGCTGGCAGGTCCGAAGGCTATCCTTTGGGGGAGAGGTTTGGTTGTGGAGTATTCATCAGCACTGCGAGCTCGGCTCAGCCCCAGGTAGACCCGCTGCGTAAACTCTCGTCTTGCTTGCAGGTCTGAAGGCTCTCCTATGGGGGATAGGTTTAGTGTTTAGAAATGTTTCGAAACGGTTGTTCTAGGCTGGGCAAAAGACACACCCTGAAGACAGGCCCAAAAGAGTCTCGGCCATGAGAGGTCCCATCCAAAAGAGGTCTCGGCCAGGAGAGGTCTCGGCCAGGAGACCCTTGGGGGGGATCTCGCCAAACAAAGTTCCCAGCGGGTCTAGGCAAGGAGACCTGATCGTTCACGCAAGGCCTGGAGGGGCGGTCTTCCCTTAGCCTATGAATGACACTCATGAAAAATAGTTCTCGGCAGAACACGGGAATGACGTGTTTAAGCCTTGAGCTCTCAGCAGGTTCTCACCTATCGACCGCTAAGAGAGACTATCCTAGAGGGGGGCCAGGGGCTTCAGCGGAACCTCTCTTGAGAAGCGTTCATTATCAACAAAAAAGAATGAGGGGTGCCAACACTAACAATTTATATAAGCAAATATGGTTACAAAAATCCGCTCGAGCTCCGCTCGAGCTCCCGCTTGAGCTTCTGCAGGAGCTCTCGCCCGAGCTCCCCCCAGATGTCTCGCCAATAGTCGTGGGGGATCTCGGAACGTCCGGGGGTGGAGAGTCAGGCGCACAGGGGGGCTTCGGGATAGGCTCAAATAGCTAGGGAACGAGCTGGGGTGTGATAAGGGTCTCGCCACCCTCATCCAGGCATCCCACATCCCACAGTGTCTCGATCATCAATCTGGCCGTCACCTGGGCGGTTACCTGTAAGTGCTTGTCGATATCATACTAAGAATAACTCCGGCTCTTCAGTCTTTCATCCAGCGTGGGAGGGGGCGGGACCGCAGCTGCCGCTGTCTCCAGTTGCTTGACTTGGTGCTTCAGCAGAGCGTTCTCGCACTCCACCCTGGCAAGCAGCGTACGGAGCACCATGACCTGCGGAGAGTCATGCATAAAAGCATTCTATCAGCAGCGAGAATGAAGGTATGGATCTCATATGCGAGAATGAATGTCAGAAAGGGTCTCTCTTACCTCCTCCGCTGGGCACAGGGACAGAAGGCGCTGGGCGTTATCTAGCTCAGTCTTTAGGGCCGCCGCCCGAGCCACCGCTTTAACTCTTGCCTTGTACATATCGAGGAAGTTCTGGTCCATGGTGATGCTTAGGCGAGCACACATGTGCGAAAGCTCGAACCCACGCATCAGAGCCCGGATGGAGTCAAAAGCAAGGAGTAGAATGGGCAGTTGGTCGTACAGGACCGCAAACTCCCGGCTGTAGAGGCCATAGACTAGCGCGAAGGCCTCGCCGGTGACCTCGTCACGCTCAGCCTAGATTGGGAGCAGCATCGAGAGGGATATTCGGTTGGCCTCCGGGTCCAATTATAGCAAGGGGCTCCCTTCCGCATCAAGGCTCTTCACGCCTAAACCAAAGTTCCTATGCCCCTTCGGCACAGGCATGAACGGGATCTTGGCAAGGCTATCTGTAGCCGCTGGCTCGGCGCCCACCTCGCCACCCGCCTCGATCCCGGTCGGAGGGTTCTCGGCAGGGGCCCCAACACTGCTCCTTGTAACTTCCCTTATCTCGCTGACTGCCACTAAAATCTCGGCGAAGGACTGGCCCAGCGGGAAAGGTCGGGCGGGCGAAGGCACCTTAGACTTCCCCTTCTCGGCAGCGGACGGTTTCGGCCTCTTCATCCGCGGAGACAAAAAGTCACTGGGTTTCTGCTTCTCGGCACCAGACAGTGGAGGCGGAGCTGGCTCATCCCGGCAAGCGTCGACCGCAGACTTCGCGAGAGCCAACGGATCTCTTGAAGTCTGGCCATCAGCAGCTTACGTCTCGAGGAGGGCTTGCGCAAGGGGATCTCCTGCTCTCTTGCAAAAACAACACGGTAACACTGAGCATTGAGGTGAGACGTGTGTACCAGACAAAAGAAAGAAAAGATGAGATCTTACCTTCGCCAGGAAGAACGGGGGGAAGAGAGTCGACGTCCTGCCTAAGGAAGAGGATGTCAAACTCCTTGGTCCCAAAGAATTCGAGGAGCGCGCTCTCGGGGGACCCGAGGTCCGGCGGGTTTTAGGCGGAATCCTCATACTTGATCGGCGCAAGCAGAACGTTCCCGAAGTCACCAGAGACGAAGACAAACTTCTCACCCCAGTGATGATGCTTGTTGGCGAGGTCGGTTGTCTTGAGCAGCTGCCCGGAGAAGAATACGACTCCTCCCTTTGCACGGAAGGTAAACAACTTCCGGAAGATCGAAAGGTTGAACTCTATCCTCTCGGATCGCATGTAGCAGATGATTGCCACAAGGATGGCGACCGAGTTTGGATTCAGCTGCGCGGGAATGACTCCGTAGAAGCGGAGGGCCAGGCGCATCTCCGGCCAAAGAGGGAGGAGAGAGCCCACCTCGAAGTGTTCGTGGGGGATCGCGAGCTCTCCCACTCGCACGATGTTCACCCTATCATTATTTCCTGGGTTTCTCGCGACGAAGCTGGCAGGAATATATTGGGAGGTAATCAGCCGATACTCTTCCAGGGTCAGACGGCACGGCGGAAATTGGTGCTTCCGGAAAGCTTTCGCGCAATTAGAATGTCCCTCGTTCTCGCCCGGCATTGTGTCTAAAGTATTCGAAGGCGAAGTAGCAAGAGAGGAGGCGAGAGGGAAAGACTAGCCGAGAAGAAAGGGAAGGGAGGAGAAAGCAAGATGTTCTCGACAGAACGCGAGAGCAAAAAGAAGAAAAGTGAAGGTTCCGGACCAGGGAAATAAATGTGGTGGGTGGATCCACCTATTTATAGGAAGCCGTGATAAATGATGATTTTCCCAGAAAGGGCGGCGGAGGTATAGCTGTCACGCCCTAGGTCAGCGGCGTCTCGGTTCCCCGACCAAATTGACAGTAACTGATCGACAACCCTAGTTCGCGCAAGCTAGCTGTTAGAATCGCATGGCATGACAGACGCGGAAGCAAAGAATGTTCTCGCTAGGCGAGACCTAAGATAATAGCAGTAACAATAACATTTAAGTAATGAATGCAGTTCACAAGGTAGCAAGCAGTCCAAGGTTCAAGATAAAATTAAAAGACAGGGTACATGACGAGAAGGGAAGGCCAGAGGCAAGAAGGGGCGGGATATCCGGAATCAATAAGGCTCCCAGCGCCAGCGTCCTCGCTCTTGCTGTTGGGTCCTGGGAGGCGCCAGCGGGTTAAAGTAGGAGGAGTGTACGGTGCACCCTAGATTGATCCGATGAGCTTGGTCTTGTATCTGCGCAAGGCACATCCCGGGAGAAGATCCCGCAGTAGGGATGCCCGGCCGCTCTGTCTCGCTTAGGAAGTAATCTCGCTCTAGGGCCTCCAACCTTTGCTCCACCGACCTGCAAAATTCTCTCGCCACATAGGCCTGGGCCTGCTCCCGCCGCGCAAGTTTGGACAGGATTGCCGCAACACTCTTACCTCGTCTTCTCGCGCTTCCCGCCCAGATCAGGATTCCTTCCATTTTGTCAGAAGAAGGGAAGGGGGAGCTGTCGCCGTCCTCCTCCTGATCTCCGTCATCATCCTCATCCTCGTCAGCTCCCGATTACAGGTCCAGATCTCCTGAGAATACAATCTTGCGGTCAGTGCGAGAACAGGGTAAAAGATGTAGCGGTGTGTGGCATACCTGCAGCATGGCGAGAGCCGTCGGCCGGTGGAAGGCGGGAAGGCCCGGGCTTTCCCTCGGTGTCCCTCCAGAACAAAAGATGGAGTGGCTTTCAACAGCCCGGACAGAAGATCTCGCGTGCCGTAACCTCCGTCGAGCCCGAAGTCTTAGGAGGGTCGTGCTCCCTCACGGAAGGGTAGGCCTTCGGCATCAAGGATGTGTCGACAGTCGCCTCCTCTACAAATGTGTGGGGATTGGCTGCTGGATCGTCATGGGGGGCAACCCCTACATCAGTTCCCTATAAGGTAAGACCCGGGCGGGCAGAAGCCAGTGCTGCGAGAGTCCCACCCAACGGGTTAGAGTGACCGAAAAATGGGCAAAAGAGAGGATGGGCTACCTGGAGGTCCCGAATCGTCGGCATGAGCCCCTTCCGGATCCTGTGGTAGATCCTCAGGTAGGCGAGACGTCGATGGGTTCGGTGGTACCGGCGGGAGCCCAGCACCAACTTCCAGGACCACCTGCCAAGAAAGGATCAGTGACCAACTCTTAAGTACATCAGTCCGCTAGTCAGTGAGACATACCCTCTACAGCAGAAGAGGATCGGCCGCACGGCTTGGGTATGGAGTGGGAGAGGCTCTGTATTCTCGCGAGGGGTCCCGATGGATCTATTTCGCCTTCTTCTTCTTCTTCTCTTTCGACGGCGGCGGAGGTTCCACAGCGGGTTCCTCTCTCGCCAGCCAAGGAGACACTAGGGCGCTATTGGCGAGGGCTCGCGCCTGCGCCGCCTTTATGCGGCCCTGAAGGTTTTACGAGAGTGGCTTGCCAACTTGTTTGGGGCGCATCGCGAGGTCGCGCGAAATCCTAGGAGAGCAATAACGACCAGGGGCAGATTTATGGCCGCCTATCAACACATATATATAACCGCGACAGGGCCCACTAAGAGATTCTCTTGCAGGAAGTGACACGTGCCCAACGAATATTCATGGGTTGGATGTGTCATTTCGAGCATAGAGCTAGCTCAAAAACAGCGGGGATTGTGTACAACCCATATTCGCTTGGTAGGACCCGTAGGCATAAACGGTCGGGGTTGGACTAGCCTCGGGCTAGCTTGGGATCGAAGACCAGAAGAGCTCTCGCGCCGGAGGAGCTCCTGCCCAGAAGTGGGCGAGAAGGCGTTGAGTGGTCTCAACACCGTGCGGAGTGAGCTCCACTCACTCAACGCCGTAGCAAGCAGCAAGGGCGTTGGGTGAGCTCCACTCACTCAACGTCGTGGGAAGCAGCAAGGGCGTTGGGTGAGCTCCACTCACTAAACGTCACGCATAGCAGCGACAACGTCAAGATTAGAGGAGCTCCTGCCTGGAAATGGGCGAGAGCATTCACCGTCGGTCAGCCGGAACCATCTTCCGGCAGAGTCGACGAGAAGGATTGCGTCTCGTTGAAGGCGGGAGCCGGCTCAGCTTGAGACTTTCGACACTCCTTTTTAGCTCCAGCCAAATGAAGGCGAGAGGGTTCTCGGAATAGAGTTCTCGCCGAGTGGGGCCCACGGTCTGTGGTAAAATGACTTAATTACCCTTGGATAAAATTACCCTTATACCCCCAGGGTCTGCGTTTAATGCTTTCCGGACAGCGAGATTTGGCTATTGGCAGACCGACCAGGGGTATTTCAGTAATTTCAGGTTAGTAGAAGGCTATAAAAAGACCCATAAGGGCTCCTTAGAAAGAAGACTCTAATTTTTCTCTTAATCTCTAGTGCTTTCTAAGGAGCTCCTAGCCCAGCTTTAGGCTTTGGAGGGGAAGCTCTCAGAGATCTTTTAGGTGTGAGGTGGGAACTCCCTACTGAGGCTTTGGGTCAGTCCTAGGACATTAGCAACCAGTCAAGGGGCAGGGCTTGAGAGAAGTAGGTGTTTGCTACACCCCTGTTTTGAACATTCGTTGAGGTCAATTTTAGCTCCAATAGTATGAGACTTTTTGTACAATAGTAGCCTTGCATAAGATCCTTTAACTTATATGTTTTCATATAAATTAAGGTTACATATTATATATTCAGTCTTTCTTACTTCTATTACTATCACATGTACTCTTAGAATTGATAGATTAGTTCCACCATCACCTGTTACTTCGTTATTCTCCACCCTCATTTCCACTCCTTCCTCCTCCCCGCTCGGTGCCTAGGAGCCATTGGGGAAGGGGAGCTAGATGATAGGACTTAGTCTTTTATACTAATGGTTTTCGAACCACATCATTTTAAGGGACCGTGGAACCCAGCATGGAGGAGTAGCCCCGGAGGTCGGCACGCTTGGAGATGGGACAGTCTAGCACCGGAGTTCAGACAACTGGGATTATGAGTCCCGATCGTTAGTAGATATTTAGCTTTTTCTTCTGCTTGAGTGATTGTAGCAAGGATATTGATGTATCGTACACGAGCCCTATTTTCTGTACCTTTGTTATTTCTGTGGACTCTTCCTTCGTGGAGATATTTACTATATACTTGTTATTCTGGTGGACTTGTTGAGTTTCATTCCTATTCTTATAGTTTTGCTACATTTTATGTGATCGATATGGCCGGCAGGATCGGCGTTTTGTACTGACTACCTTCCCGAGCGTGAAGGTATCACCGCAAAGCGGCGGTTCTAGGCCTAAGACCCCGGTGGTGTAAAAAGGGGGGGGGGTCTTACAGTAATTGTATAGGGAATAGTATAGTAAACTTTTCTAAATATAACTTTATCTTAAAATTCCTCCAATATATCTGTTAACTATCTTTCACTCTTTCTTAGAAATAGGATTATAATCATCCATAACAATTGTGAGGAGAAAATACTAATCTCAATAAGATATGCATTTGTATTTCAAAACTTATAAGTACCAATATTGATAGTCATGAGCTTACCTTTTCACACCCTCTACATGGCACTAGTTAGAATTAGTAAGGTTGGATCCTTAGGACTTTTATTATGGTGCAACATTTTGGCTTAGGATAGAAGATTATAGGTGGGGTAATCAAAGATAAATTCGATGGTTCATATCACACCTAGTTAATGATTGAGCCTCTTGATTTATAAATACCTTAACATACATCAACGTTATAAAAGCACCCCTAGACTATACAATTATTATACTTCCCACATTTTTGATGGATACTCTATATTTTTGTTAATTTTTCTTATCCAAGGGTCCATAGTAGGGATCATTCCAAGTGTGTGTAAGTGTACACGCACTCAGGCCACATATCACTATATTTTTTTTCAAGGGTTCATAGTAGGGATCATTCCAAGTGGGTGTAAGTATACACGCACTCAGGCCACATATCACTATGAACATACTCATTTCAAGAAGATCTCAATGATAGGTGTGATAATAGGTAAGGATTTGGCCTTGTTGAATTTTAGTAGTAGTGTATCAAAAGGCATAGGGATTAGGTCAAAATTTGGTGTGCAAGGGTATAATGTTTAAGGTTTTGGGATTGCAAAGCTCAAGCTATCCAAAAGGAGGCCTAAGTCATTTCCACCCTCACTAATTAACCTATGCAAAAGTTTTGAGGATTGCTAGAGGGTATGTTCTAGACATCAATAGAGAGTATTCTTTATTTTGATTCGCTAAAACAAAATTATCAAAATGTTACACTCATCGACTCACTTTATTATAGATAATTATATTTTCTAAAATAGAGTGATTGTTAGTTAATAATATAGAGGACTATTCTTAAAAAAATTATATAGAGAAAATTAAGCTAATGAATTTCTATACAAAATTACTAATCAACAAATTTTTACACTCAATGAGTCTACATCAATTCATTTTTATCAGTGTGCGAAAGTAACTTAGTTAGTTATAATCCCAAATGACTGAATTAATGAAAGCTTAAAGGAGTAAAAAAATTTGGTAGGGGTGTATAACAACCTTGAGTACTATGATAGCAAAAGTATAACCAATTGTAATCATGTCCATCACTGAAATTATAGAATTGAAGAACATCCACCCCCAGACTTAAAATTTCCAATGTCCTCATTGCAATATAGAGAACTGAGAGAGCAATTTCACCACCAAATAAAGAACTAACTATCATGAAAATTAAGGAGCACACCAATGAAAGAGGAGCAAAATAAAGATTTCATATATAATATCAGATAATACATGTACAAATAAAGGCTGCTGAAATACATGTCCAATAAACTGATACATGTCAAAAATATGCGGGAGGGTCGTCCTGATCGTCCTGGATGTAAGGTGCGCGAGGAGCTGTCGGTGGTGGGCTGGAGATCCCCAAGTGAGTCCTGATCTGAAGGATAGAGTCCTCAGTCCTCTTCTGCAAATCCTCTATATGCTGAAGTCACGACGAGAGCTCGGTCTCATAAAAGAGCTGGAAGTCAGGCGGGTACTGCGTACGCGCTCAAGGAGGAGCAGCAGAAGACTCACCTGAGTGTAAGTGGACTGGGCTGGGGGGATCAGTGGCTCATCGAGGTCAGGATCTACCTCGTCGTCATCGTCATCATCCGCCTGTGGTCCATGCCTCACAAGGGAATAAATAATGCCACCCCGACCCAGACGGGCGGTGATGAGGCGGAGGGATCGAAGTCTGGCCATAGTGATAGGCACCGTATTTGCGACCACAGTCATGGGGGGAAGGGCAGAGAATATGTGCATATTCTTTGCCAGGCGGGTAGTGTAGGGTGCTACACAAATAGACCCTATGTGAGAATTTTCGGCCTAGTGAAGGATGAACTGTACGAGCATATAACCCATATGGATGGGGTAACGTGTCGACATGCTATATAGATACAAGACATCCTTCCTACTAACAACTCTTGAGCTTTCACCCTGGCCACTCAAGGTGTGACTAAGTAGATGGTGAATGTAATGGAGGGCGGGAGTATGCAACATGGAGGCCTTTGACCTCTTGGCCTCATAAGGATTAAGGTCAAAAGTAAGCTGGGCCCAGATGTTGGCTGCATGGTCACGAGTGGGGAGATCAAAATGAAGCTCGGGGTAGGCCGCACTACAGAGGAACGAGACCTGATACACCCATAAGTATTGGGTGAACTAGAGATGGGAGAGTGTATGAGTAGTGCCCACTACTCGAAATGAGATGACCCCATCTTGCCCGTTTTCATGCTCAGTGAAGGCGGGTCTAAGATTTAAGTAAAAAGATGACATGAACTCTAATGTGAGTTCCTTAAATCCTAACTCCTCGATAGCAAAAAATTGTTGCCACCCCACAACAGAGATCAACTCCCTAATATCTCCAGCTAAATTTATTTCCTCTAGGATGCTCTAGTCAATCGATATAATGTCTTAATACTTTTTTGACTGGAAGCAGTTGTAGTGGTTGATGTGTGCTGGATATGTGAATACCAGCAACGCAACAACGTCGTGCCTTTTCGTTGACAGTGCTTGGAGATCCGAGAGACGTCGGCAACCGCCTTGGGAATAGGCTGAAGACATGATCTGAGTACAAATGTAAGGATTTTTAATACATGAAGAAGGAATAAGAGGAGGAAAATGAGAATATGAGAACAAGAAGAAGGAGAAGAGAGTGGTCAAGAAGAAGAAGTTGAATAAGAAAATAACCAAATTTTTTTTTACCTTGGAGTATAGATCGCGACGAGAGGAGGCAAATCCACTAACTTTGAAGGCTAAAAACTCAACCGGCTCTCGGAAGACAAAGTGTAGGAAATGAAGTTTGGAAACCAGGGGAGGAAGATGAAGATGACAAGAAAATGACCATATATAGAGAAGACGAACATGGGTTCACACAAGGCCGTGTGTGCACCCGTGCTAAGGAATCTTTACCACGTGGAACACCGGTATCGACAAGATGTGTTGTCAAACTTCACAGGAAAGCAGCGCGTCAGGAAGATACAGTCAACAACACAGACATATATCGACCCCTCTCCTCCTCGGGCGCAGTGCATTAAAATGCACACGGGTAACTATATGGCTGGGTAGGTAGCCGTGTCCTTCTTGGGATGGACTTCGTCAATCAGCGTCATGGCGGAGAACACGGCCGGGTGGCTACCCGTGTGGTTCTCGGGAATGTACTTTGTCAAAATCAGAAAAGGCATACGACCACCAACATGGGTGTGTGTTTACCCATGTCCTTCTTTGGAACATACTTCATCAAAATTAGAATAGACACACGGGCATCAACACGAGTTTGTATATACCCGTGTCCTTCTCTGGACGATTATGGGAAAAATGAGGTATTATGACACGCCAACACACACGGGTGTGTCTTAACCCGTGTAGTGCTCGGGAAAAAAGTGAGTACCACTCATTTTTAATACAACACGGCTGGGGTCCAAGGGTGAGTTATGGACACGGCAAGGCACACGAGCGTGTGGTTACCCGTGTGCCCTCTAAATTTAAAATTCCTCCTAAGTAATTTTTATTAAAAAAAAAATTTTAATTAAAATCTAACTAGACTTTTACTAAAAATTTTATAAACAAAAAAAAATTATTACATTTTACGTAATCCTAGTCTAGACGGAGGCATGTTTCTTGACGAGCGAAATCTTGAGGAAGTGCACCAGAGTAAAGTTTTAATCGGTACCCATTGACTTTAAATTCTCCCTTCTTAGGGTGTGTTTGCTCGACGGTGCCGTAGGGAAAGACTTCTTTAACTTGGAAGGGTCCAGACCACTTAGACCTTAAATTCCCTGGGAATAAACACAGTTTGAAATTAAAAAGGAGGACTTGGTCACCTTTTTGGAATGTCTTGGGTTTGCGAAGGTGATGGTCATGGAATAGTTTAGTCTTCTCCTTAGAAATCTGAGAGTTCTCATAAGTCATGGTTCTACACTCATCTAATTCGTTTAGCTGAAGTTTTTGTTTCTCCCATATAGAATTAGTATCAAAATTTAAAGAGCGTATTGCCCAATATGACTTGTGTTCTAGTTCTATATGCAGGTGACATGATTTACCATAGACTAATCTAAAGAGGGTGGTCCCTATAAGTGTTTTGAAGGCGGTCCTATATGCCCACAAACAATCATTTAGTTACTTAGACCATTGCTTCTTATTCCCTTTTATAGATTTTTCTATGATCCTCTTAAGTTCTCTACTTGAAACTTCAACTTGACCACTAGTTTGTGGATGATAAGGACTGGCTATCCTATGTGTAACTGCATATTTTTGTAATACTTTATCTAGCTGTAGATTACAAAAGTGTGAACCCCCATCGCTAATAAGTGCACGTGGTGTGCCAAATTGTGCGAATAAGGATTTCAAAAACTTGATTACTACTCTACTATCATTAGTAGACAAAGCTTGCACCTCTACCGACTTTGATACATAATCTACAACTACCAAAATATATTTATTCCCATAAAAAATTGGAAATGGTCACATAAAATAAATTCCCCACACATCGAATACTTCACATTCAAGAATAAATTTTTGTGGAATTTCATGTAATTTAGAATAATTACCTAATTTCTGACAAGAATCACATGAAAGCACATACCTTTGGGCATCCCTGAATAGAAGGAGCTAATAAAAACATAATCAAAAACCTTTTTGGCTGGGCGATTTGATCCATAGTGACCACCAGTAGGGCCTGAATGACACTACTTTATTATTTTCAAACCCTCCTCTGTTGATACACACCTTTGTATAACGGAATCTGCACATATCCGAAAAAGAAAGGGGTCCTCCCAGAAGTAATATTTCAAGTCAGAGAAAAAATTCTTTTTCTATTGATATGAAAATTCTTTTGGAAGGACCTTAGCCACAAGATAGTTTGTATAATTGGCAAACGACTGATAATCAGGATTTATATTTGTAGATAAGGCAAATAATGATTCCTCAGGGAATGTATTAGAAATCTCAGATTCATCTAACATTGCTCGTAGTGGATTTTCTAAATGTGAGAGATGGTCTGTCGCTAAGTTTTTTAGTCCTCGTTTATCCCTAATTTCCAAATCAAATTCTTGCAATAAAAGAACCCAACAGATTAAATAAGGCTTTGCTTCCTCTTTGGCTAGTAAATATGTAAGGGCAGAGTGATTTGTGTATACTACCACCTAAGACAATGTTAAATAAGATCTAAATTTATCAAAGGAAAATACCACTCCTAGAAGTTCTTTTCCCATAGTTATATAATTTTCTTGTGTAATATTAAGTGTTTTGCTAGCATAAAATATAGGGTGAAAGTGTTTGGTTCGGCATTGTCCTAAAATAGCTCCTACTGCAAAACTGCTAGCGTCACACATTATCTCAAAAGGCTGAGTAAAATCAGGTGTGATCTTAATAGGAGAATTAATTAATCTTTCTTTTAAGAACTCAAAGGCATTTAGACACTCTTGATCAAAAATAAAAGGTGTGTCTTTTTCTAAAAGCCTAGTAGGGGGTTTGGCGATTTTAGAGAAGTCTTTAATAAACCGGCGGTAAAATCTGGCTGTCCTAAGAAACTTCTAACTGCCTCAATGGAGGTTGGTGATGGTAACTTTTTTATGGTTTCTATTTTCGCTCAATCTACTTGAATTCCTTGGCTTGAGATCTTGTGGCCAAGTACTAACCCTTCTTGTACCATGAAATGACATTTCTCCCAACTAAGTACTAGGTTTGTTTCCTCACACCTCCTAAGAACTTTCTCTAAATTATTCGAACACAAATCAAACGAGCCACAAAAAATAGAGAAATCATCCATAAACACTTCCATAATATCTTCAACATATTCATTAAAGATGGCTAACATACACCTTTAGAAAGTGGCAGGTGCATTACATAAACCGAATGGCATACGTCTATAGGCAAATATACCAAATGGGCAAGAGAATGTTTTTTCTGCTGGTCTTCTGGTGCTATGGGAATTTGGAAATATCAAGAAAGTCCATCGAGAAAATAATAATAAGAATGTCCTGATAAACGTTCTAATATTTGGTCAATGAAAGGAAGAGGTAAATGGTCTTTCCTAGTGTCATTGTTTAACTTCCTATAGTCAATATAGACACGCCAACTTGTTACTGTTCTTGTTGGAATCAATACATTCTTATCGTTTTCTACCACGGTTAGACCACCCTTCTTAGGAATGACTTGTATAGGACTAACCCATGAACTATCTAAAATAGGGTATATTATACTAGCATCAAACAACTTAACAATCTCAGCCTTAACTACCTCTTTCATATTTGGGTTAAGCCTACATTGCGGTTGAAAAGAAGGTTTATAGTTTTCTTCCAAAAGGATTTTGTTAGTGCAAAAACTAGGGTTGATACCTTTTATACTAGATATTTGCCATGTTATTGCACATTTACATTTCTTCAGCACAGTTATTAATTAAGCTTTTTCAGTATTAGAATGATTAGAAGAAATAATAACAGGGTAAGAACACTCGGTCCCCTACCTGAAACTCCACCTGACGATATCGGGCGTCATAGTACTTAGCTTGTCTGCTCTGCGCCTCCAACATCCTATCTCTGATCAGTCTCACCTAAGCCTCGGTGTCTTCAACAAAATCCGATCCCAGCACCTTCGGATCCTCGTCTTGAACCAAAGAAAGTGGTGTCCTACATTTTCTTCCTTACAAGGCTTCATAAGGCGCCATCCTGATACAGGACTGGTAGCTATTGTTATAGGAGAACTCGACCAATGGCAACATCTTCTCCCACGGCTCCCCTCGGTCCAGTATACACATTCGTAGTAGATCCTCCAACATCCTGTTGGTGTGCTCTGTCTGCCCGTCCGTTTGAGGGTGGAAGGCCGTGCTAAAAGTCAGTCGGGTGCCCAGGTATGCCTGCACTGACCGCCACTCCCTGGATGTAAACCGTCCATCGCGGTCCGACACTATCGTCCGGGGCACGCCATGATATCGGACATACTGCTCCACGAACTTCCGTACCAGCACTCTCACCAAGTCATCTTTCCTGATTGGTATAAAGCGGGCCACCTTCGTCAACCGATCAACAATCACCCAGATCGAGTCAATCCCCGTCCGAGACTGGGGAAGACCATGTATAAAATCCATAGATATATCATCAAACTTCCACTCCGGCACCGGGAGTGGCTGTAACAATCCTGTGGCGTTCCTGCACTCCGCCTTCACCAACTGACACGCCTCGCAATGGGTCACGAAGTACGTAATGTCCTTCTTCATGCCCGGCCAAAACATCGTCTTCTTCAGATCAGCGGTCATCTTTATGATCCCCGGGTGCACAGAGTACCGGCTGCAACGCGCCTCCGTCATAATATCCTCTCGGATCTGTCCTCCTGCGAGTATATATACTCTGCCTCTGAAATATAGCAATCCACCTCTCAGGGAATAATCTCCTATCGAACCCTCCTCCAAGGCACGGAACATCGGCTCTTCCCACGCATCTGTCCTCTGTCCGTCCCGAATGCGATCCCGAATATCGTCTATGGCCACCATCGATGTCAAATACTCTCTATACAGCTCTGGATCATCCTCGGAAACTAGGGATATCTGCATATCTCTGAATGACCGGACTAGCTCCATGGACATAACCTGGGGCCTAGCTTTGGAAGTGGCAGCTCTCCGGCTTAACGCGTCGGCCACCATGTTTGCCTTCCCTGGATGGTAGTGCATTTCATACTGATAGTTTGCTAAGAACTCCACCCAGCACCTCTGCCTGATATTCAGCTCCTTCTGTGTGTCCACGTATTTCAAGTTCTTGTGGTTGGAGTAGATGTCGCAGTGGACTCCATAAAGATAATGGCGCCAGACCTTCAGTGCAAAAACGACCGCTCCCATCTCAAGGTCGTGCACCGGGTAGTTCTTCTCATGGGTCTTCAGCTGGCGGGAGGCATATGCTATGACGTGTCTGTTTTGCATCAGCACTGCTCCCATCCCCTGGTATGATGCGTCGGTATACACCTAGAATCCTTCCTTTCCAGATGGAAGGGCCAGAATAGGGGCTGAGATGAGTCGGTCCTTCAGCTCCTGGAAAGCCGCCTGGCACTGCGGGGTCCAAACGAAAGGTGCCTCCTTCTTCGTCAAAGACGTGAGTGGGAGGGCAATTTGAGAGAACCCCTCCACGAACATCCGGTAATAACCGGCAAGTCCCAAGAAACTTCGTACATCGGTGGCTGTCTTTAACTACGGCCAATCACGGACTGCCTGAATCTTTGCTGGATCCACCGCCAACCCGGCTCCGCTGATAATGTGGCCTAGGAAAGCCACCTCCTTCAACCAAAACTGACACTTGCTGAATTTCGCATAAAGGCGATGCTCCTGCAACCTTTCCAAAGTCAGTGCCAGATGCCGAGTGTGCTCCTCCTCTGTCCTAGAGTAGATAAGGATGTCGTCTATGAATACTATAACGAACACATCCAAGTAGGCCTCGAAAACCCGGTTCATGAGACTCATGAATGCCGATGGAGCATTCGTGACCCCGAAGGGCATCACGGTGAACTCATACAGGCCATATCTGCTACTGAAGGCCGTCTTCGGGATATCCTCCTCCTGGATCCGTAGCTGGTAGTATCCTGACCTCAAGTCCAGCTTCGACAAATAATGGGCTCCCTCCAGCTGGTCGAACAATTCGTCTATCCATGGGAGTGGGTAGGTATTCCGGATGGTCAGCCTGTTTAGTGCTCGATAATCGATACACAGGCGAAGTGTCCCATCCTTCTTCTTCACGAATAGGACCGGGGCTCCCCATGGCGAGGAACTCGGTCTAATAAATCCTGCCTCAACCAATTCTTGCAACTGAGTCCGAAACTCTGCCAACTACTTCAGGGCCATTCGATAAGGGGCCCTAGATGCCGGCTTGGCCCCCGGCACAAGCTGTATCTGAAAGTCCTGCTCTCGGTGTGGAGGTAGTCCTGGCAGTTTCTCTGGAAAAATGTCAGCGAAATCTCACACCACCGGAATGTCTGTCACTGACTACTTAACTTCCGCCATCTCAAAAAGAATCTGATAGACCTCCTCTCCCTGCAGATGGGCCTTAAAGGCCTGTACCGAAGATAAGAGTATACGAGAGGCAGGTCTTATACCTTCGATGACAATGAAAGAGTCCCCGAGTCTCACGGTGATCCTCTTTGCCTGGCAGTCAATCTGGGCATGGTTCCAGTGCAGCCATACCATACCCAGGATCAAGTCGTAGTCTGTCAGCCTCAAAATCGTCGCTGGAGCCTCGAATGCCTTTCCACCAATTTCTGCCTCCATATTGCAGTGATCCGTGGTAAGGACCTCAGATCCATCCGGTAGTCGCACCCTCATCCTCAAGCCTGTGAATCGCTCCACGCCTTCCAGTACTTCTTCGAACGTCTCCGACACAAAGGAGTGAGTAGCTCCAGTATCAAACAGCGTGCGGGCCGGCTTGCCACTGATGAAGACTATACATGGGGTGATTAGATGTCTTAGGATTCTATAATGAGTTTTACTTTCCTTGCTAATCTATCTAGTGCGGTTCAAAGTTTTAACCATTGAAAGGGAAATTCTATGAAAATAAAGAGGCATTGCAGCGTACCTGCTATGACCTGATCCGGATTCCGAGGCTGCGCAAGGTCCAAGGCATATACCTGCTCCCTTTCCTGTCTACGATCTCCCCCTGGTATCCACGACCGCGGCCGCATCCTCGGCCTCTGTAATGCTGAGCTGGTGGGCCACCCTATGGTGCTGGAGGTGGTGCCCCCCTCATGGGGCAGTTCCTCTGAATGTGCCCAATCTGATGACAAAGGAAGCACTCTAGTGGGGGATACGCCATTTCCCTGGGTCTCGGCATCTCCTGCATCCAAAGAGGTTGAGGGCCAATATCACCTGTTCCCTCGGCTCCTGCCTCACGTCCTGACGAGGCTGGTCCTCTGTCCTTCTCCCCTCTGGTATAGCACCTCGCCGCTGGTCATTTCTACATTTCCGTCCCTGATCCTCTGCTGGCCGCTTCCGCCCCGGGTGATGTGCCAAACAGCCTCAATCCTTTTTACCATCTCAAAAATCCGGGAGATAGGCCCATCGGATACAAACAACAAGGCCTCCCTCAAATCCTCCCGCAGGCCCTTATAGAACCTCCTGATGTACCCTGCTTCGTCCAGCTGGTAGGAATCTGTGTATCGAGCCAGATGGTCGAACTCCCGATTGTACTCCACCACCGTCTGGGTGCCCTGCTTCAGCTGTAAAAACCGCTCCTCCAAGTCATCCCTAACCGACTGCGGAATGAAATGCTCCAGCAGCGCGGCCCTGAACTATTCTCAGGTAACCTCCGCAACCTCCCTATCGACAAATGTCATGTCCAACAACGTCTTCCACCACCTCATGGCATGGGACTCCAGGCAAGAGACAACCAGAGCAACCCTCTCCTCCCAGGGACACCGTATCCCGATCAGTATCTAGTACATGATATCCAGCCACTCTTCCGTCCGAACCGCCGACTCTGTCCCCAAGTAGGATGGGGGGAGACAGTCCTCGGAAAATGCTTAGCCAGTTGGCCCCCGGATTTGGCTGCGGGACCGGAACCTGCTGGGCCCTGAAGGCCTCCAGGATGGCAGTCAGAGTATGTCCCATGTTTGACTGATGGAAAGGAGTGGGGACCGACGGAGGTGGTGCATCACCCTGAGCCTGCTGATCTCCGCCTTGTGGCGTAGGCTGTGCTAGAGGCTGCGTAACAAAAACCCATACTGAGAAAACATTCAATCTTAAATAAAAGTGGACAATTTATATGTAATCCCCATATGGGCACACCACTACTTCTGCTGCTTAGTTTGTCCCCAAACTAAACTCGAGCGGGGGTGACCCAGGGATAGTGGACTGCTACCTTTTTTATATCGATGTTTCCCTCTGATACCACTTATAAGACCCCCCCCCCCACCTTTTTTTCTCTCTAAAACCCGGGGTCTTAGGCCCAGAATCGCCGCTTTGCGGTGACACCTTCACGTCCTGAAGGGTCATCACCACAAGGCGCCAATTCTGCCAGCCAATTCGATCACAGAAAGGTAGTACAATAATTGAAGTAATAACAAGTCCACTAAAAGTAAATCACATATATAGAATAAAATCTCCACGAAGGGAGTGTCCACAAAATAACAATAATCAGAGAACTATAAATGCGGGCTTATGCCCGGTACATCATATCCTCACTACAAATCTCTCATGCGGAAGAAAAAATAGAAACTACTCAGGGTAGAGACTCGCGGTCCCTGCTGTATGAACTCCGGAGCTAGACTGCCCCATCTCCAGGCGCACCGGTCTCTGGGGCTGCTCCTCCATGCTGGGCTCCACGATCCCCTAAATGATGCGGTTCGAAAAGCATTAGTCATAAAGACTAAGCCCTATCATCCCCTACCCCTTCCCCCATGGCTCCTAAGTACCGAGCAGAGAGGAAGAAAGGGAAGGACATGAAGGTTGAGATTTAATCAAGAAACAGATGGCAGCGGAACTAATCTAGCAATTTTATAATAAATATGACAGAAATAGAAAGTACGAAAGGTAACCTTAACTTATGTGCGAAAGCGCATAAGCCAAATGATCTTCTGCAAGGCTCCCATCGTATAGAGTATCCCATACCACTTATACGTTGGGGTGTCGGTTATCAAACAGCAGCATATATATATATAGAATTTAACCTTAACTTATAAACTTGCCCACATAAGCTTATAGACCAAGGGGTCGTTTTGCAGGTCCTAATGTATAAGCGTCCCATACCACTTATACTTTAGGTGTCAGGGTTAAATGAATCGATTATGCTATGGCATGCAAGTGGGTATGATGAAACATGTATGTGCAACTCACACACCCGACTCTGTGCACACAGACCTTTAGTTCCCCCTTTCGGAGCCGTTACCTCCCAGGATACCTCCGTAGTGGCAGACGGAAGCGGTGGGTTGGGCCTCGCCCACCTCTAAACCAATAAAGCACTACCGGTTAGACCTATCGTACGCCTCAACGCTTGGTGCACTAAGAGGACGCCTGCGTACTCTTGCCGGCTGTCGCACCGGACTTCTTTTGGTGAAGTGCTAACCACACTTGCCGAGTCAGCGTATTGGCGACGGTGCATCGACCCTCCAATACCGAAGACCCACCACCTTAATTTTCATTCCTTTTATGCACATGCAGATTTAATCATAAACACACAAAACCGAGCCGAAGCTCCCCTGACCAAAACGTCCGTCTCTTAACCAGCCGAGCCGAAGCTCCCCGGACCAACCCGTCCGTCTCTTAACCAACCGAGCCGAATCTCTCATCAATCTTCCTGTGCCACACAGTGTTTGTGAAAGGTGCAGCCCTAGTTACTAAGTTACTCTTGACAGTTTGTTATTACAGTTTACGTTAACCCAGGACTGCCCCTGGTATTCCCCGTGAAGGGCTCTCAAAGGGCACTAGGAACTATGATGGTAGCTGAAGCCCATCGTTCCCTTTCGCAAGGCACTTATTGTTATTGGTTGATCCCCTTTACCCATTCCCTTCTCATATTGCGATAGACTATCCTAGGGTGATTTTTAACCTTCCTCACTTCGGGAAAGACGATCTTTCGTCGAACCCGAGCACCTCTTATCTCTAGCTATCACTACTTCTCTCTACTCTTCACATCATCCTATTGTAATTTCATCCATAATTGTCCACCCAGACAAAATGACTAACTCCAATGACTTTCTCAGATCATGTCCTATTGCAATTCACAAATTTGCTATATGTAGACCAACCTAGACTATATGTCGAACCGGTTATGCAATGATCTCAAGACTCATCCAAATGCCCTAAAATATTTACTGGGGACTTATCATGATATAAATGGCCTAAATCCAGAGTGTGGGAGTTTTCCTAATTTATTTGGCATTTAATTAATTTCTTCGAAAATCCCAAGGGCTACCAGTTTGAACATGAACTATCCTAAGTTCTCTTGCAAGATGTCCAGCAAATTTATGATAAATAGTAGGTTATCTCAATAGGGTAAATCCAAAGTATCATAATTTTTCTATCATCAAAAGGGCAACAAAACTATTTTAGAAATATTTACTATCTTCCATTATTTATGAACCAAGTACAGAAAATATTCTTCCAAAAATTCTAAATAAATTATAATATGCAGATAAAGGCTTAAAAATAGCACTGGCCCAGTTTCATAATTTTTCAGCAATAAAATCATCCCTAAATAATTTTCAAAGCATAGAACCCCTTTTTAACTTTTGTGAAGAAATTACTGGATTTACTTAACTAAAAATTATATAAAAATTCAAGGGTAACCATTCTGTCCTAAAACATTTATTTCCAAAATTTGATGAGACTTCCATTAAGAAAAAGGTACAAATAATTAAAACAATAATTGGGATTATAATCAACTTTATAAACGAAGTGCTAGAAATAAACATCATAAAATTCCAGTAAAATTTCTATATATTCTACCCACTTCAAAACTAACTCTACCCGAGTTTCACAGCCTTTAGATAATTATTAGTGATGGATTGTGCTTAATTAGTATTTTAACCTAAAGCTAAGATTAAGGTTTTGAGGCATCTACTTGTCTCTAAATTTTCCAGGATTCCATCCAGACGATTATTATCATGCTAATATCAACTCTACAGAGTTTCAAGGCAATACGAGGGCAATTGCCCCTTTATCCTTCACAGCCCTCAAAACCCTCCATATAGGGCTTGAGTTTGGATCCTAGGATAAACCAACCCTAAAGCACATCATTTTCTCCAAGTGGGTTATAGTAACCCTTCCAAGTCGGTGGTCAAGATATCAGCCTCAGTTGAGGTGATATGACCGTTTTAACTTCTAGTGCACTTTTTACTCAAAAATGCCTCACTCTTGCCTAGTTAAGAATAGGTGACTCCTTATCCAAAACTCATCCAAATGAGTTGAAAATTTGTACAGAGTTAAATTTTATAGCCAGGAACCACTCACCAAAATTTGGAGGGTTTGGAGGTTATTTGACTACATAAATAAATTCCCCTATCTTATTTAAATTAAAACAAAAACTTTAGGCAAAGTGTCTCCAAAAATTTCCATTTTTGGACTGCCTTTAGATATAGCTATGTTTAACCCCCTGCCCAAATTTCAGGTCATTTGGACAAAGGACAAAGAGTGGGCATCCATTTTAATTTCTGCCCAACTCTAGGTACAGCCCCCACTAAAACAGGTGTTGCGGTCAAACCGCTTACCCAAACGAGTTGAAACTAATTTTTAATTAATCTAGACTCGAAGGGCTACGACTTTCATGACAGGTCATTTTTCCTAAATCGGCCTCTAAGTGCCTCATTTTGCAGCCTCTAAATATACTCAAGTAATATATATTTTCACTATTTATTATATACATTATTTATATATTATAAACTGGTTTTACTGTTCATCTTCTACATGAACCAGAATACAGAACATAGACAACCCATATTTCCTATAGCTCTTTTGTGATCCATCGCCGGTTATCCGGTCACTTCCCTGGCCAACCTCCACCACCACCACCTCCGTTGAGGCAATGGCTATCGGTCGGCGGTGGTTTGGCCGCCGGAGGTGGCGGTTTCCGGCGAACTCAAAACAATATTTTTCCATGGTTTTCCATGAAAACACGAGGTTGGTCCGGCTACTTTGAGCACGTACTTCATTTCGCTGAACCTAAGATCTACCCATAAGAGAAGAAGTAGAGGAGGACCTTGTTCGCGGTTTGGAGGCAAGATGAACGACGGGGTGCCATAGCGCGGTGGTGGCATTGCTGAACTTCTCCTACAGCAAGGTACAAGGCTTCAATCCGTTGGTCAAGAGAGTAAACCTCTCATCCTGCTCTAATGGGGCTTTTATAGATCATCAAGTGGGGAGGGTAAAGGGTAAAGCCTTAATGGCCATGAATGTTCTTCCCTTAATGGTGTTTCGGTTATGGTAGGGGCAGTTGAAACGCTGGAAATGAAGAGATGTTTGCCAGGTGGAGATTTCCTATTTGACCAACATTTCCTTCTTTTATTATATAATTACAGAAGGAAAACGACCCATAATTACTCCTGGTGTAATTTCCCACACCAACGTTTATTACCACGCGTGTTAGAATAATTTCGGGCCTGAAACGTCGTTTCGATCAATGTTACGGGCGTGACACATAGGTCACGGGCGTGACAGGCCCGGGTGGCCAATTCTGGGTTCGACGACCGTCGAACAGAGGTCGACGATCGTCCAAGGGTGGTCACGCCCTAGGTCACGGGCGTGACACATGGGTCACGGGCGTGACAGGCTCGGGTGACCAAATTCTGGGTTCGGCAATCGTCGAACTGAGATCGATGATTGTCGAAGGGTGGTCATGCCCTAGGTCACGGGCGTGACATATAGGTCACGGGCATGACAGGGCCGGGTGACCAAATTCTGGGTTCGGCGATCGTCGAACTGAGATCGACGATCGTCGAAGTGTGGTCACGCCCTAGGTCACGGGTGTGACATATAGGTCACGGGCGTGACAGGGTCATGAGGCAAATTCCGCGCTCGGCGATCGTCGCGCTGAGATCGACGATCGCCGAAGGGGTCACGCCCCTGGTCACGGGCGTGACACCTGGGTCACGGGCGTGGCAGGGCCGGGTTGAAAATTCTGTGCCCGACGATCATCTCCCTGAGATCGACGATCGTCTAAGGAGTCACGCCCTAGGTCACGGGCGTGACGGGTCGGTCATGGGCGTGACCGCCCCTTGACTCAAAATCAGGGTCAGCAAACTTCAATTCCTGGGCTTCCCAGGGTTCTGTTAAGACAAAACCATTCCCAAGGGTCTAGCCGAAAATGGGATGTTACACTCACCACCGCCGCCAGGACGGCAAACCTCGTGAGCATTATAGTCTTTCCAGCCTAAGCAAAAGACCCTCCATCTATGCCAACAGTAAGTACCACGTACCTTAGGTCGCTTTAACATAACCACATAGAGCAGGTACGGTTCTGCCTAACCCATTGCTCACACCGCCATGTCAATTTAAGCCATAGGCGCGGGTCATGCTTCCCCGAGTCCCACATCGATCACACAAATTTTACATAACCCAGTTATGTGCAAGTTTGCTCCAAGGACACCAAGATGACAAAATTATGCTTCTGCCTAGTTTTTCGGGTGAACCTTGGAGTTAGTCCCCAAGCCTCCCTGCTGCAATGTACCGCGTAGAAAACCCAAAAACAACAATCGGAACGGAGTCTTCTCCGACTATTCATGCATAATGAAACATCACCGATCCATACCAACATGTCCGGGTAGGCTTCACACACCATGCTATGTTCGTACTTTGATTCCGGACTCTACATGCAAAACAATGGGGACTATTCATGTCTACCCGAAGGAATATCTCGCACTCACCTCTCACTCGGGAGGGTGTTTCCTATGCAAAATGAAAGAGGACTTCACATGTCCAAGAAGAGAATCGTTACCCTTATGGTTCTCTTTGGCGCCATGAAGATCTAGACGGATGAAAAG
Organism: Platanthera zijinensis; assembly: GCA_039513925.1. Classification (NCBI taxonomy): domain Eukaryota; kingdom Viridiplantae; phylum Streptophyta; class Magnoliopsida; order Asparagales; family Orchidaceae; genus Platanthera; species Platanthera zijinensis. The sequence goes on along the minus strand of CM077080.1, from coordinate 155,619,709 downwards.
CACTGCAATGGCCTCGTCTCCGTAAATCTGGACTCGGCTTGCAATTTGGGGCTCCGAAGCTCGTCCATTTTCCAAATCTCTCCTTCTCCTTCTTCCTTGCTCTCACCTCTCTCTAAAGCTTTAAAAAGAGATAGATTGATGAGGAATGAGGGTTTCAAACCCTATTCCCAGACTTAACTAAGCAAGGACCAGCTTGGGCACTTGGATCCCAATAGAAGGAAACGAATGGCCGCGATTCGTGCTTAAAACAAATTTCCTTGGCTGAACACGGCTTGTGACACGCCCATGTACAAGGCCGTGTTCCAAACTCGCCGTAAACCCGAAAATACAGAACAGGACACGACCTATGACACGGCTTGGGACACGCCCGTGTAAACCATGGACACGCCTGTGTCATGGGCCATGTGCCTCAATCGACGTTGTAACCGTCGCCTCCCGAACAGGACACGGCCATGTGACTTACCTGTATCACATGTTGTATGCAAGACACGCCCTGGGACATGCTCGTGTCCCAGGCCATATAACTTACTCGACACAGCCTAACTAACAGCCCGTACAGGACATAGTTCTGGAAATGCCTGTGTCTCAGGCTGTGTGCCCGAGCTCCAATGATCGTTGACTGTATTTCGTCGACCATGCGAAAAATCGTCCAACTTATAGAAGGACACATCCATGGACACGCCCGTGTCCAAGGCCTTGTGACCCTTATTAGGTACAAGATTGGCCTTACGACGCTACTAGATAATTTCTGAATTTTGGGGCTTTACAATTCCACCCCCCCCCCCTTAATTGAATTTTGTCTCGAAATTAAGGAATAGAAAGAACTCAAACTTAAACGGTACCTGAGAAAAAGAGCTCGGGATACTCCTCAAGTATGGTCTGCTCTCGCTCCCATAAAAGCTCCTCACGACCGCAGTTGTCCCAACGGACTTTGACCATCCTGATGTCTTTGTTACGAAGTTGCTTGACTTCAAAGTCCTAAATGCGAACGGGTTTGATCTTCGTCGTCAACCCATTATCGACGCATACTTGATTGGCTGCAACAACTTGTGACAGCTCTTGCACAACCTTCCACAACACTAATATATGGAATATGTCGTATAGACCACTCAATTTCACTGATAGTTTCAGTCGATAATCTGCTCACCAATTCGCTCTAGAATTTCAAACGGTCCAAGGTACCTCGGGCTTAGCTTCTTCAAGCATCGTACCCGCGAAACACCTTGAATGGCTTAATCTTCAAATACACCCATTCTCCCACAGCGAACTCAACCTCCGATGCTTGTCATTATCGTATTTAGTCTGCCTGTCCTGAGCGATCTATAATCGTTCTCGAATTATTAGTACCAACGAAGTGGCGTCTTCCACATCTTCTCGTTTGCACAGCTTCGATTCACCCATTTCCAACCATGACAATGGCATGCGACATTTTCTACCATATAGGTCCTTGAAGGGCTCCATTTGAATACTCGCTTGGTAGCTGTTGTTATAAGCAAACTTCACCAAGTATAGGTGATCTTCGCACTGCTTTCCGAAATCTAAGACGCACATGCGAAGCATGTCCTCCATCGTTCAGTTGACCCTTTCGGTCTGACCATCTGTCTACGGATAAAAGGTCGTGCTTAAACTCAGCTTGGTTCCCAACATTTGTTGTACCAACCTCCAGTCATTGGATGTGAACCACCCATCTCGGTCACTCACGATGCTGTGGGGCACACCATGCAGTCGAACCATGTTATCCATATAGAGTTTTGGCAATTTATCCATCGAATCATCCTTCCTATTCGGAATGAAGTGCGACACTTTCATTATTCGATCTACGATCACCCAGACGGCGTCGTTTCCCTTCTACGACCTTGGCAACCCATGCACAAAATCCATTGAAATATCATTGAACTTCCACTCCGGGATCGGTAAGGACTTCAAGAAACCTCAAGTCTTCTGGCATTCTGCCTTCACCAAGGTGCACGTTTAACACTTCGCCACAAAAGTGCCACATTTTTCGTAAGTCCTTACCACAGGAACAACTTTTTCATATCACAATACATTTTTGTGCTCCATGGGTGAATCCAGTACTTAGTATGATGAGCCTCGTACATCAATTCCTCCTGCAGTTTACTCACATTTGGGACACACAGACGACTGTCTTTCTATAACATTCCATCAACAACACAAATTTGGAATTTGACCCATCAAAGCCTCATCCATGATCTGCTTCATATTGTTATCAATAACCAGAGCCTGTCGAATCCTATCAGCAAGGTCATACTGCACCTCTGTCCAGTTCAGCTGTGCTTCGGCACTAGTCTGCTTGTCAACACAAGAGATCTCCAATGCCTCTAATTCATGAACCAATCACTCATCATGTATTGACAACCAGTTGGCCTGAATGGAATCCCTGCGACTCAACGCGTCAGCAACTACATTGCCTTTAACAGGCACATAATGAATCTTAAATGTGTAGTCCCCTAGGAACTCCATCCATCTCCATTGCCGCATGTTTAGATCCTTTTGATCCAACAATTATTTCAGGATATTGTGATCGGTGTAGATATCGACCTTCACACCGTACAGGTAATACCTCGATAGCTTCAGGGCAAATATCACGACTGCTAACTCCAAGTCATGGACCGGATAATTCTTCCCGTGTACCTTCAACTGACGCGAGCCATAAGCTATTACACTCCTATGCTGTAGTAGAACGCAACCCAAACCACTGCCTGAAGCATCACTGTAAATCTCAAACCCTTCGGTCCCACTCGACGAACATAGAATAGGCGTCGTGGTCAATTGTCATTTTAGTTCTTTGAAAGCTTGTGCGCACTCAGGCGCCCAAAAATTTTTTTTATCCTTCCTTGTCAAAGTCATGAGGGGTAATGCTATCCACGAGAAGTTCTCTACGAAGCGCCTGTAATAGCCTGCAGGCCCTAAAAATCATCGAACTTCCGCTATCATAGACAGCACAGGCCACTCCCGTATCACAACTATCTTTATCAGATCCACCGCAATTCCCTCTCTACTAACTATGTGACAAAGGAACGCTACCGAGGACAACCAAAACTCGTATTTGGAGAACTTGGTGTACAGTTGGTTCCTCCTCAGCGTCTCCAACACCAAGTGCAGATGTTTAAAGTGATCCTCCTCACACTACGAGTACACAAATATATCGTCGATAAAGAATATCACGAACTGGTCTAGGTACTCTTTGAATGTTTTGTTCATCAGATCATAAACACGGATGGTGCATTAGTCAGCCCAAAGGGCATGACAGTGAACTCATAATGGCCATAATGCGTACTGAAAGCTATCTTGGGGATGTGACTTTCTTTTATCCTCACTTGGTAATATCCGGAATTAAGATCCAATTTCTAGTACACCGATCACCCAAATAACTGATCGAACAGATCGTCAATCATTGGGATCAGATAATTATTATTCTCCATTAACTTGTTCAGCTCTCGATAATCAATACAAAGTCGCAAACTTCCATCATTCTTCTTAACAAAGAGGACCGGTTCGCTCCAAGGCCACGAACTTTGACGCTCATAACCCTATTTCAACAGCTCTTCAAGTTGAACCTTCAGTTCTACCATCTTCTTAGGAACTAAGTGATACGGAGAGCGTGACACAGGTTTGGCACTTGGAACTAGCTCAATAGTGAAGTCAATCTCTCGCTGATGTGGGGCTCCAAGGAGATCGTCAGGGAACACGTCAGGGTACTAGGATACCACTAGGATACAGTCCAAAGTAGGCTTAGGCTTCGAAGCCTCCACTAGTGTGAAGAACAGCTCTGCACCAGCACGAACTTCCTTAACCACCTGAAGAGTAGGCATCCAAGTCTTGCTCGACCCTTTTAAGACTGTAAATTTCATCTCTCGACTAGTTCCCAATTTAACCTCCTTGCGATTGCAATCAATGTATGTCTATTGCTCCGAGTATGATGCTCTAATCTAGTGGAAAGCAAAGAGAACTGACTTCAAGATGCACAACGGCCAAACCATGAGTTTCTATGGTTTTCATGGCAAGGGTCCATCCTTTTTCTACGGTACGTGCTTGTTGAGCTCAATAGTTTGGTTGTGAGGCATTTCATGTTTCTATTTCTGCTCTGGAAACAACTTTTATTACACCACGTCTTGAGTTATCTCAGTGGTGCGAGAGTTTCCAGATGTCTTCCCTAATAGCCTTCCAGGACTTCTTCCTGAGAGAGATGTGGAGTTTATGATAAACTTCGATCCAGGTACTCATCCTATTGCTAAGGCACCGTACCGTATGGCTCCACATGAGCTAGAATAGTTGCGAACTCAGCTGGATGAGTTGATTCAGTGTGGTTTTATTAGGCCGAGTTCTTCCCCATGTAGTGCCCCTGTTTCGTTCGTAAAGAAGAAAGATGGTTCCATGAGGCTCTGCATTAATTATCGGAAGTTAAATAAGGTAACCATCAAGAACAGATATATGTTGCCTCGGATTGATGATCTATTTGATCAGTTGTGGGGATGCACTGTATTTTCTAAGATTGACCTTCATTCAAGCTACCACCAGTTGAGGGTCCATGAGGCTGATATACCACATACAGCTTTTTGTTCCCGACATAGGCATTTTGAATTCTTGGTGATGTCCTTTGGTATGACAAATGCCCCGTCTACTTTTATGTACTTAATGAATAGAGTGTTGAAGGATTTCTTGGACCACTTCGTGGTCGTGTTCATAGATGACATTCTTGTGTATTCCCGTAGTGTTGAGGAGCGTGCTCAACACTTGCGCTTAGTTTTGTCAACCCTGAGGGAGCACAAACTCTATGCAAATCTGAGTAAGTGGTAATTCTGGTTACCCCAAGTGTCCTTCCTCTTCCATGTTGTTGGCAAGGACGGTATTTCCGTAGACCCTACCAAGACTTCTGTTGTGATGGAATGGAAGAGATCTTCTACACCTAAGGAGATTAGGAGCTTCTTAGGTCTGCCCGGATACTATAGAAGAATAATGGAAGGGTTTTCTGTATTGTCTACATCTCTAACTAGACTTATATAGAAGAACATTGCGTTCATTTGGAGCGATAATTGTGAAGAAGCTTTTCAAGAATTGAAGAAGAGATTGTGTACTACCCTTGTTTTGACTTTGCCTACCGAAGGAGTTGAGTACGCTGTGTATCTGGATGCATCACACATTGGACTTGATTGTTTCTTGATGCAAGAAGTAAAGGTGATCGCGTACGGATCAAGACAATTAAAGATTCATGAAAGGAACTATCCTACACAAGATTTGGAGTTTGTTGTTGTGATTTATGCATTAAAGCTTTGGAGACATTTATTGTATGGTGCATTGTGCAAGATCTACAAAGACCATAAGAGTTTGAAGTACGTCTTCACTCAAAAGGAGATAAATCTGTGTCAGCGTAGGTGGTTAGAATATGCAGTCGATTATGAAGTGGAGATTCTTTACCATCAAGAAAGGCTAACGTAGTAGCCGATGCTTTGAGTAGGAAGAATGCCAAAATCTTCAATCAATCATTACAGTCCTTGGTGGAAGAATTCTTGTTGATGGAAATTGAAGTTGGGAGCAGTATTCTGCCTGCTAGTTTGGAAGTAAAGAGCCCTCTTGGATTTCCCTTACTAGAGTGCACCAGAAGGATGATTCTAATTTTTTGCATCTCCGAAATAGAACTGAGAAGGGAGAGCTACCTTATTTCTCGTTGGATGAGTTAGATACTCTGAAATATCGGGTAGGTTTTGTATCCCCGCTTTTGTGATATTCGGGCTAAAATTTGTAACGAAGTTCATGGTTCCAGTGTTGCCTACAATCCCTGTTCCACCAAGATGTATAAATATCTGAAGCAAATTATTTAGTGGTCGGGAATGAAGAATGATATAGCAAAGTTTGTGTAGGAATGTTACACGTGTCAGCGTGTTAAGGAAGACCACAGAAGGCATGGTGGTAACTGACATCGCTTGATATTCCAAGTTGGAAGTGGGAGAGTATTTCGATGGATTTCATCAGCGGTTTACCAAAATCTCCCCGTGGGCACAATTCTATTTGTGTGAGAGTTGATAGATTGACTAAATATGCTCAGTTTGTGCCCTTTAAGATTGGGTATTCTATGAAAAAGAAAGCTGAGTTGTACCCTGATGAAGTCATCAGATTGCATGGAGTGCCTGTTCGTATTATATTAGATCGAGACTCTAGATTTACGTCTCATTTTTGGAAGAGTTTACAAGAGGGGTTGGGTACCAATTTAAGGTATTCCACCGCTTATCATCCGCAGACAAATTGTCAGACGGAAAGAGTAAATCAGATCGTGAAAGACATTGTAATGTGTTATATATTGGATCATGGTGGTGCCTGGGATGAACGCCTCAGACTCATGTAATTTGCTTATAATAATAGTTATCAAGAGAGTCTGTAGATAGCCCCCTTTGAGGCCTTGTACGGAAGGCATTGTAGGACACCTCTATTTTGGCAGAGGTTTTGTGAGAGACAGCTGTTAGGTCCTGAAGTCTTTGAAGAGATGAATTGTACTATGACTCATATTCGAGGGAGGCTCCGTAAAGCAAAAGAGCGTTATGAGAAATATGCTAATCGACGAAGGGTCGATCTGGAGTTCGTCGTTGGGGAATTGGTTTTTTTGAAAGTCTCTCTGATGTCATGTGTTAAAAGGTTTGGAAGGAACCACAAGATAGACCCCCATTATGTGGGACCTTTTTAATTGTTTAGTGCATCAGAGTGTTAACTTATAGATTGGATTTTCCTGCTACCTTCCCTGGTGTCCATGATGTGTTCCATGTGAGCCAGTTGCGGAAGTGTATTCGTAGTGATCATCAATTCCTTGACTCGGTACCTCAGATTCAGCCCAACGTTTCGTATGTGGAAGAACCTGACCATGTTTTAGAATCCCAAGATCGAGTGTTATGAAGAAAGATCATCCCTATTGTCAAGGTTCTTTTGATAAATCAAGACGTTGAGAGCGCGATGTGGAAATTGGAGTCGGTGTTGAGGGAATCTCATCCGCACCTCTTACCTTAGTTTCTGTTATGTCTCCATGCTTTTGGAAGTGTTTGATTTTCTCATTTTGGTTTGATTTTTGAGTTTTGTTAAGTTTTGAGACGATACTTCTTTTTAGGGGGAGTGACTGTAACGCACCCGATATTCTGATCATATTATTTGTTTTTGTATCGTCATATTTATGACATCAATGCGTTACTTTTTACGTTATTGGACGGCACTACACCGTTAGTGCGTTTTTGCGTCTGTTTGGTCTATTTGACCAGATTTTGGGATTTTAATTGAATGTTTTCCTCGATTCAAAAGGATGAAGTTTTGAGGTTTTGGACTTGTCCAGTTTTATTGTTATCCGAGCATTTTGGGCCTCGGCGCGTGTTTGGATCTTTGTGATGATTTTTGCTTGTGTAAACATTTGATGATAGTGTCTCAGGAATGGTGCATCGGATTCTAAGGTTGTCTCTCCTACTAAATTTTTAGAGTCGCTGTTTTATCCCAGAATTTAAGAGAATCTGAATTCTCGAATTTTATCCTGCTTAGTTCTTGGGAGGTTTGTTGTGTTTCTGGAGAGACCCCAGAGTAAGTTATCGAGAAGAGCTTCATTTCTCGAGAAAGCTCTTATTGATCTCGAGATATCTGGTTTAAGCTCTCGAGAAGTGCCCCCCTTATTCTTGAGTGGTCCGGTAGTACTCGAGAAATCCTCCGTTTGTTCTCGAGATGACCTAGGAATCTCGGAGTTTTCAGTGTAGTTATTTAGAAGGCCATTAGTTCTCGAGAAGTCTTACCATGTTCTCAAAAAGCCTGATGCCTTGGTTTTTGTCAAAGCGTCGAACAGAGTTTGACAAAATTCGAACGTAAGGCACTGTATGGGATTTTGCTAATCGTCGAGCAGAGCTCGACGATCATTGAACGGAGCTCGATGATAGCCGATCGGAGTTTTCCTTTGAGCTCGACGATCGTCGAACGGAGTTCAATGATAGTCACTCGGAGTTTTTCTTTGATCGACGAAATTCGGTCGGATTTTTCCTTTGTGCTCGACGAACTCCAAACAGCTTTCTTCGAACGGGTTTTGTATTCGACGAACTTCGAGCAGAATTCGTCGAACGGATCTTTCTTCCCTCTTGTTCTCGAGAAGCCCTGTAGTTCTCGAGAGGTCTTTTTCAGTTCTCAAGAATCCTACTTCATCTACACGAGTAATCTTCTTCCCTATTCTCGAGAAGTATCTTCTACTAGAGAAATATTTTTCTTCCACTCAAATAGTCCTTGACTTCTTCTTGAGAAGCCCGGTTCAGCCTATTCCGGTTTATTTTCTTAAGTTAAGTTATTCTAAAATCACACCTAGTATATATATAAAACCTACTTATTCTTTCTCCTCTTTCACTTAGACCGAACTACTGTTCATCTCCCGAACCAGAGCGGCGTGAACGTAGGAGAGGAAGTGTTTCCGTGAACCTTCCGGTCGCCTCCAACGGTGCTTCAGTGCTCCAAATCTTGAACCGATCATAGATCCTGAAAGCTCTCAGCGAGAGCTTTGCCTACGTGGTAATGTTTTCCCCATTTCTCGACTTCTTTCTCGTTAGGGTTTTTGGCCCTAACCTCTTATTTTGTCCATTCGTGTTATATTTCGACTTCCCTCGTCTTCTTTAGCCCCGATCTTCGACAAGGAGTGATTTGAGATTTTTTTCGGCAAAATCATGGCAAGTGGTGGTTTTCCCTTTTCCTTCTCCCTTCCAATCTTGATGATAACTGTTAACCTTATTTTCTTTAATCTTTCTGCACTATTGTCATTTCGATTTGTAGATATATTTAATCTTCCTTTTAAATCCACTTGGATTATTAGTTTTGATATGATGATTTAACCTTGTAGCGTTATAGTGGTTTGATGGAAATGTTAAATTGTTGGATTTAATCGTTCCTAACTATTATGTAAGATGTGTAAAGAGTTATTTAGGATTGTGAAATCCTTCCTAAGGTTGATCAACAGTTTCTTAAATCTAGAATGTCCAGTAGAATCCGATGTGCTAAGTCTTTAGATATATCACGATCCTCTTGTTTGTTTTAGTTTGTGGGCGTATCCACCTCCACAAGGTATTGAGACTTATTAGTACCTTGTAGAACTCTACCGTGTGTTTGGGCGTCTGCGGTGAATGGTGGAGTGTATGAGTCTCCCCCACAGTTTGATGGATATTATATCAGTGAGGGTGTGTCAAGATGAGTGACCACCTCGCCCGTGTTTTTGGGTAGAGTTGACTACATGTGGCTAATAGGGTTGCAGTTATATTATTGCTTATGATTTAATCATGCTTTCCACCTTTTTAGCCTTGTGTATTTTGATATTTGTGACGATTCACGTAAGTTCTATTTACTGATTCTTTTGTACTTTACTTCAGTACTTTCGGTCTTGGGTTGGTACCCCTATTGACCTTTGTTTCCTTTTTTTGGCTTACTTTTTCTGCCACCGCTTGTACCTTCTTGTTGAGGTGTTTTGTGTTTGGGATGCCTCAGGTTCGGAGCTTTAGCACGTAGTGGAGCTGGTTTTGGAGTTCCCGAGCAGCAATGTTGGTTCGGGTTTTCACCTCGCCGTAGCACGGTAGTTATTGTTTCAGTTTACTTTACTTAGTTCAAACATACTTTTGTTTTATGTCGTTTCGTGTCAGATTGTTGATGCCCTAAGGGTTATTGATTTTGGATACTTGTTAGCTGCTAGTTGTTTTCTTTGTGATGAATTGGATTACTTGCTCTATGGGATGATTTTTGCTAGGAATGCATGTTAGGTATTTTTCAAATATAAATTCTACTATTATTACTTCATGCATTGCATATTTTAAAACTCTAACCAATATATTTAGCAACCGTAAAATCTATTTGTACTACTATTATAAATCTAGATTCTTGTATACCATGAGTTTTTCCCTTGGGAACGTTTGCACTCATGTAGGATGTGTAATTTCTTAAATGAAGTAATTTTCTGCAGCGTATGAACTATTTTTCTTTCTTGGACTTGATGAGCCACCAAGCCAAGGGATACGGTTAAATGCTTAATTTAAATTTGATTTTTCTCTAAATCACTTAAAGATCTCCCTTTTGTGTCAAGTAGGAGTTTTGCCTGAGCGTCCGCAGTTATCCCTTGCTGACGTGGCATCATGACGCACATTTTCCCTTACTCTGATATACCCCTTCTTGAGGAGAAAATGCGGGTTGTGACAACAACAACAATGATATAGAATCTTTGGCTTATGCTGGAAGCAACTAGCAGATCTGTTTCTCTACTCCTTTCTAAACTGATCTAACTGCTTAGCTCCAACTTCTTCTTCATAGCTCCTCAAGTGTATGTTCTTTTAGAAAGTATTGGTTGGATCTGTGAAGCTCCAGCAGCAAGGGTTGGCTCTTGTTGTTATCTCTTTCTCAGAGAATCACCCTGAGCTTGTTTGCTGGTGCAGATGAAGATGGAACCAACAAACTTGTCATTGAAGATGTTGATCTTAACCGCTAACTTGCTCTTTTTCTTTCTGAATTGAGCATCATGTTCTTTAGCACCATAATAATGTCGGAGAAGAAGAAAAACTATCACTCACTCTTTTTCTGTAAAGAGCACTTCCTTTTATTTATTGAGACCCAACGTCTCTTTTAGCAGTGGGTCCCACACATTTAATGTTGGCTGTAATTTTGCTTTAACGCCAACTGTCGTATAGTAGGTCTGCGGTAACCTTTGTCGTGTACTGTAGCCATCCCGCCACTTATTTGAAATATGTTTACTTGTTGACTTGTTGACATCACCAACTGTGGACTTATCCAAAAATCAAACAACATTAGCATAGGCGTCGAGTGAGTAAGCATCACTCAACGCTAAAACACTTGGATAGATTTACTGTCTCTTGGCGTTGAATCAGAAGCCTTCACTCAATGCCAAAATACTTAAAATATAAATCTATTTCTAGGCATTGAGAGAGTTGAGTGAACAACCCTCACTCAACGCCATCTTACTTAGGCATATATCTGCTTATTTAGCAACTGAAGCGTTGAGAGTGCTGAGAGTGTTGGAAGCGTTGAGAGCATTGAGTGAGCACGCCTCACTCAACACTTTTTCTTTAGCCAATGTTCTATGTTTAAAACCACCTGGCTTAGACTATCTTACTTTGAACTGAGTTCGACAAATGTTGAATCTGAGCTCGACGAACTTTGAACTCAGTTCGAAGAAATCTCAACTAAGTTCCTCGAACTCAGAACTCAAGCTCTGAACTTACCTCGATTAAATGTGAGCTGAGCTCAACAAACTCTGAACTCAGTTCGACAAAATCTCAACTGAGCTCGATGAACTCAGAACTCAAGCTATGAACTTAGCTCGATGAAATTTGAGCTGAGCTTGACGAACTCTGAACTCAGTTCGACGAAATCTCAACTGAGCTCGACGAACTCATAACTCAAGCTCTGAACTTAGCTCGAGAAAATGTGAGCTGAGCTTGACAAACCTTGAACTCAGTTCGACGAATTCTAATCTTTGTTCAACTTACAAACTTTTTGCTGAATGGCATTGAGTGTGTATTCATCACTCAACGCCAAAACATTTAGCAAACTTTCTCTTTAGTAGCATGACATTAAGTGAGTTGACTTCACTCATCGCTTGTGGACTTAGCCACATTTCAGCTCATTCCAGCTTTAGACTTTTACCCATTCATCCTATCTCACAGCTTTTTGATGTATGGCATTGAGTGAGTTGACTTCAGTCAATGCCTGTGGACTTAGCCATTTTCTCAGCTTACCACTGCCTTGACTTTGATAGTATAGGCTTCGCTCAGCGCTATAAGTCATCTGGAGTTGAGTGACTGATGTTCACTCAACGCCTGTGGACTTAGATAGTTATCTGTCTTTCCACCACTTAGGTAAGAACTTACCAGTCTTAGCCACTTAGGCTAAACTCAAGTTAGATCACAACATGTGTATACATTGTTTTGCTGGTCCTTCTTCAAATTCAGGACATTGGGATCAATGGACCCAACAGTAGTGCTAAGAGGGGTTGGACATGGGTATTTACCAAAAATAATAAGTATCTTGCGAAAGGGAGCTTTGGGCTTCAGCCCATCGTAGTTCTTAGTGCCCTCAAGAGTCCTTCATAGCGAATGCCCTGTGCAGTCCAAGGTTAACACTAAACTGTAAGGCTAAACTCTTAGTGCAAGATTAATTCTATGTACTTAACTTTAAATCACCCCGTACTCACAGGAGGCTCGTTTGGTTCAGACTCATGAGAGGTAGGCTCGGCGGTGGTAGCTACAGACTGGTTAGTCCGGGTATCCAGTGGCTTGGAAGGTTATTGTGACGGATGGGTTTGTCCGGGGAGCCGATCGTTTAGAGATTCATATTTATCATAATTTCATGTGCAAAAAGGTGGTGGGTCTTCGGTATTAGACGGTGGATCGCACCGACATTGATACGTTGACTCGGCAAGTGTGGTTCTTACTTAGCCAAGAAAAAGACTGGCAGGTTTGTCAGCATTAGTACGTGGTGACTCTAGTGTGTCCTTATTGGGTCCACTGATTCAAATGTCCCTGATTTGATGATGTCAAACATGTCAATGAGATAGACATAGTTGTATTTGATGTATGTTTAAGTTCATGCATGTCGAATTGTCCTTGTCACAATGATTGGACAGATAGTTCAAGAGACAATGACAGGTCGACTCAAGGTGAGGCTGGAAATTCAGAAAAATGCCCAAGTCTAGAAGCGTTGAGTGAGGCAAGCTCACTGATGTAGGCTTATCCTTTTTGGACGTTATGGTGATCGACGTAACTAACGAAACGCTCTCCGACAACCCTCCCGCCACGCTCAAGCCTTAAATGCAGCATTGAAACAATTTGTATTTTCAATATTCAGAAATTACGGAGGGTTCACAAAGTCCTTCAAGATAATACCAAGACGATAGGCCAAGGTCCTCTCAAGCGAAAGGAACCCATACAGTTCCGTCGAGCGTTGTTGTACCAAAGAGAAGCCACCGAAAACAAAAGATTCGGATAAGGGTGGTTCTCTCCCAACAAAATAAAACAAAGGCCGCCACACCTCACGAACTTAAACGGAAAAAGGAAAAAACCAACAAGATCTATGAAAAAATTAACCACAAAAATTCAAGCATTTCCAAGCCACGCAACACTCATATGCCACAAAATCTATCAAGAGGGAAAATCACAGAGTAGAAGATATATTCGTTACCCAATCAGAATGGATGATTCTGATTACTCTCTACTTGGATCGACCTTCAACGGCTCCACCGGAGTCACGCCGGATGGAGAGGAACTTTTCCTCCTTCGCCGCTTCACGCCGGGGTTTAAGAATCCACAAAAGGAAAGCCCCTTGCCTTGGCTGAATTTATTCTAGGAGGGGGTTGATCGGTTTTTAGTGAGGGGGAAGGTGGTGGTCGGGTTTGTATTTAGGAGGATAGCCGGCCTTGGTGTGGTTGATGAAGGGGTCGGTTTTTGGAGAGGTATTGAAGGCTTTGGTTGAATATTGGAAAGGAGGAGGAGAAGGCAGAGAGGGTGGAAAGAAAGGGGGAGGCCGGAATTTTGGAGCGGAGGAGAAGGAGAGGAGGAGGAGGAAACGAATTTTCCAAGAGGGGAAGAGAGAGGAGGGGGGAAATTTAAATTTTGAATCCTTTGTTTTCATTTTTTCATTCTCTACTCAATCCTTCATGAAAAGGGCTATATATAGGCTACACCACTCAATCTCCACCATACAATATTAAACCACTCATGATGGCTAATGGCACGCATCATGTCATAACAAAATAATAATTAAAGACATTAAATAAAGATAGCAATTGATGGTTATAGGCACCCATCATACATGAAATTAAATAACATTACAAAATAAAATAATAATAAAATAAAACATAAAAAGTGACTTAATAATTAATAATAATTTATTAATAATTATTAATAATTATTAATATAATTGTTTGCGCCGCAGGCGGATATTTTGGCGTCGCTCTACATGGTCGTCATGGTGCCGCAAGTCTTTATCTGGAGGCAGAGAAATATCTTCCGTAAGCACGTCGTCATCGTCTTCAACATGTTGAGGGCCGTCGTCTCCATCAATCCTCCCCCGCTCAAAAGTACTCATCACCGATGAGTAGATCCGATTGTACAGGTGCGGGAAATCATCATCCATTAGAACTACGAAGCGGCACACAACATCACTAGGAGAGGAGGGCACAACAACCTGGAGTATCCTTTCAAGCAAAAATGTGTTCCTAGGGAACCTTGGCAACGCATTAGGCAATAAAGGAAAACAAAATTCATCATCAACAACCAACGTACCTCCAGTGAAGACCGATGAAGATAGCGGTCCAAGCATAAACTCACTACCCAGACCCAAAGAGAACAAAGTGGAAAGTATATTCTAAAAGGTAGATATTTCAAGTAGCATAGAAGCATAAAGCGTAAAATATGAAATGATAAAAATAAAAGCTATGCCCCAATCAGTGGAAAATTCTAAAAGAAATATCATGTTTCCAAACTCCCTTAAGATTCGCAAAGGGTGGACTTTCTGATTCGTTAAAATTTTTAAGGTTCCCGGGGCATCTGTTATGGGGTGAGACACGCCAAAACCAAATCATCCACATAACGGTGGAAGACTCTCTAATACAAACTAGCAAGGAATTTAAAGGATGCATTTTGATAAATTAAGACATTAAGAATGCGCCTAATTAAATTAAAATTGTGAGGGGTGAACCCATGTGCAACATGACTTGAGTTAATAGTAGAAAATAACCGGAGTAAGTCTGGTGCCACGGGTGCTTTAAATTCATTCACGATTTCCGTGGAGTCCAACGTTGTAGTTTTAAATTTAGATTTAAATTTAGATTTAAAAATTTCACAAAGAAATGCCTGCGGAAAACGCTCATCACCAACAATAGAGTTGGACGCTCCCGGATTTGAAAGGTAGTGCGGGAGACACAACTCAACATACCCAACTACGTTCACTAATGTTTGCATGCACGGATCATCAAAAGGCGGAGGATAAATGCAAGCGACCGGGCTTGGCAAATAATTGTGTCTAGGGGACACCACATCAAAACGTACCATCGCCATGGAATCACTAGAAGTCCAAAACGAAACCTTACCCAACGGTAAGAGGTCAAGTGAACGGTCCATCCTAGGAACAACATAGTCAAATCTATGAAAAGTAGTGGAAAGATCGAACGCGACAACTAACAAATCTCTCACACACATCCGTCTGGGTAAGTCTAACAAGGGAGCTGGATAATTAAACATCTCCAGATATCTCGAGCTAGAAATGATAAGTTCATTCACTAACAAGTCATCTAATCGAGCCAAGTGAACCGGAGGAGGAGTCGACATAGTCGATCCCGGAGGAGGAACTAAATCATACTCACCTTCAAAACATTGATTCAACATCCAAGAAAAACCCTCCAATGCAAGCCATCAAAATCAAAGGAAAAATCAAACAGTAGATTCGTCCTTACCGAAAACTCAACCGACATGTCTTCCAACACACTAGATAATTCGTCAAAATCAGAATAAGTATTGGTCTCAAAAGTAGGCAAAATCGTACTCGACAAAATTTCTAATCCATTTTGGGCTTCTAGCGAAGGAGCTAACATCAAAGAAATGTTTATCGTGTCCTCAGTGCTGCCGTAATCAACAAATGGCCTTCCCACACAGGGTAAATCTTCCAAAACATCACATCCTTCGCTAACCAAATCTTCCCACGAAGTAGGTACATTGTCTAAATCAGGATGAAAGGTTGGGAAAATCGAATCCCTGGGTGAATCTAAATTTGTATGACCCTCAAGCAACGATGATAATATCAATGAACTATCTCCCGGATGTGCACCACTAATATTATCCCAAGATAAACATCAATCCCAAGGTGACTCTTCCAACACCGTTTAAACATCTACCAATCCTGGATCAATCATAATATTATTGTGATCCTCACTCGCACTTATCCGGTTGGATTGATCTAACGAAGAAGCTAAATAAATGGGCACCTCAATTTGTTCGGGATTAAAGGAACTAGCTCGTGTTCTAGCAGGTCATCACCAAAATCAGTAATAGGTAAGCTCTCAGCATAGGGTGACTCTACAGACTCAGTCGGAATGTCTTCTGACTCAGGGTCATCAGAAGACTCCATAACTATCAAGGGAGACGCCTCAGATACATTGCCGAAAGGAAGAGGAGATGATTCCTGAGAGGAGAAGTCCGTGTCCAGGTCATTAGGGTAACTAATCTCCTCATCATTACTCAAATCGCCAGCGTATTCAGCCTCGTCCTCATTAATGGGCACAGTCCTAGAAACAACCCCAAACACAATAGGAGAGTCAACGACTAATTCAGGCAACTCGGGGAGAGACTTAATAGGGCCTATGGGCATAATTGGGGTAGGATTCTCAATAGAGACAAGATTAGGTGCACCACTTGACATATATGTCGCAATCATTTGCCTACCTTGACAGGTATGATTACTCTCACCCCGCGGGCTCATGGCAGTCTTAGCTGTCACATGTACAGAACTCGGGATAGGGGACCTCATTGTTTCCCTTCCTCTATAGGTGGGTGCAGGTACGCAAGGGGTAGCTCTACCAACCTTGGGAAAGGACCTATCTTGGTATAATATGTCACTCCTATGATCCGGCTTGGTTCTATCTCCATAACAATACAAGCTATCAGATGTCAGGCTAGTACTAAGGCGGTAGGGGGAATCAAATTTTGCTGAGAGAATTCTTCGCATGTGCGGCCAAACATAAGGATAGCTACCAGCACCGCGCTCTTTCTCTTCGTTCAGCCAAAACTCACGGGCTCGACCTCTTAACCGCTCTTGGACTACACTAACCTTTTGGTATTCCCCCAATTGGTTATATTCGAAATAGGTTTCTATCCTCTCAAGCCAGTATCTTAAATACTTGGGATCCCCATAACCATCATAGGTAAAAATATTATTGTGTAGATAAGTCAGGGGATGATTGGAAGCGTTAACGTCGAAAGCCATTTCAGTGTGAACCGGAGAGGACACTCGATCCGGATTTTGTGCGAATGCAAAGAAAATGGTACCTGAATAACTAATTCTAGGAAAGATGGAATTGTTCCCGCTTAGTTACTAAGGTTATAATTATATAAAATAGATGTTCTTGCTAGAAAAAATAAGAGGATTATTAAAAAAAAAAATTGAATTCGACTGAAAAATAAGAAATTAACAGCGCTATTGGCAGACCACAAAATTTTTTTTTTGTTAACTTTTCAAATAAATGGACAAGAAACGTGCATGCCGAAATGATAATAAAAGGGGAGGGTGCCAATTAAGAAATTGACGTGAACCTCCCTCTGATACCAAATTTATGTAGGCTTATCCTTTTTGGGCGTTATGGTGATCGACGTAACTAACGCAACGCTCTCCGACAACCCTCCCGCCACGCTCAAGCCTTAAACGCAGCAACGACACAATTTGTATTTTCAATATTCATAAATTACGGGGGGTTCGCAAAGCCCTTCAAGATAATACCAAGGCTATAGGCCAAGGTCCTCTCAAGCGAAAGAAACCCACACAGTTTGGTCGAGTGTTGTTGTACCAAAAGAGAATCCACTGAAAATAAAATATTCAGATAAGGGTGGTTCTTTCCCAACAAAATAATACGAGGGAAGCCACGCCTCACGAATTTAAACGGAAAAAGTAAAATACCAACAAGATCTATGAAGAAATTAACCACGAAAATTCAAGCGTTTCACAAGCCACGCAACACACATATGTCACAAGATCTATCAAGAGGGAAAATCACAGAGTAGAAGATATATTCGTTACCCTATCTGAATGGATGATTCTGATTACTATCTACTTGGATCAACCTCAACAGCTCCACCAGACTCACACCGGATGGAGAGGAACTTGTCCTCCTTCATCGCTTCACATCGGGGTTTTAGAATCCACAAAAGGAAAGCCTCTTGCCTTTGACAAATTTCTTCAAGGAGGGGTTTGATCGGTTCTTGGTAAGTGGAAGGTGGTGGTCGGGTTTGTATTGAGGAGGATAGTCGGCTTTTGTGTGGTTGATGAAGGGGTCGGTTTTGGGAGAGGTATTGAAGGCTTTGGTCGTATATTGGAAAGGAGGAGGAGGTAGAGAGCGGGGAAAGAAAGGGGGAGGCTGAAATTTTGGAGAGGAGGAGAAGAGAGGAGGAGGAGGAAATGAATTTTCCAAGAGGGGAAGAGAGGGGGCGGGGGAAATTCAAATTTTGAATCCTTTGTTTTCAATTTTTCATTCTATACTCAATCCTTCATGAAAAGGCCTATATATAGGCTACACCACTCAATCTCCACCATACACTTTTAAACCACTCATAATGGCTAATGGCACCCATCATGTCATAACAAAATAATAATTAAAGACATTAAATAAAGATAGCAATTGATGGTTTTAAGCACCCATCATACATGAAATTAAATAACATTGCAAAATAAAATAATAATAAAACAAAACATAAAAAGCGACTTAATAATTAATAATATTTTATTAATAATTATTAATAATTATTAATATATTGGTTTGCGCCACGGGCGGATATTTTGGCGTCGCTCCACATGGTTGTCATGGCGCCGCAAGTCTTTATCTGGAGGCGGAGAAATATCTTCCGTAAGTACGCTATCATCGTCTTCAACATGTTGAGGGCCATCGTCTCCATCACTCACTCAATGCCATACAGCTAATAGTGCTGAGAGAAGGCGGCCATTCAATGCTTACAGTATTATAAATGCAGAAATATGGCTAAGTCCACAAGCGTTGAGTGATCAAAACTCACTCAATACCATAAGGCCAGAAATGTTGAGTATTAGTTATCATGTCAAAGCCTAAGTAGTGGAAGCCAAAAAATTGACTAAGTCCAGAAACATTGAGTGAAGCTTCATCACTTAACGCCATGCTAAGTCTGTCAACTATAATGTATAAGGAGATAGAAAAGTGAACAAAGTACAGAAGCAATGTGTGAAGCTTCATCACTTAATGCCATGCTAAGTCTATCAATGCCAATGTATAAGGAGACAGAAAAGTCGACTCAGTACAAAAGCGTTGAGTGAAGCTCACTCACTCAATGCCAAGCTAAAAGGCTTTGAGTCTAGTCATTCTATAAAGAAACCAGAATTCGGCTAAGTCCAGAATCGTTGATTGAGGCAAGCTCACTCAACGCTCTCAACACTTTTTAGCAGAAAGGAAAGCAGAAGAATATGGCTAAGGCAGATAAAATTGAGTGAGGCATATACACTCAATGCCATCAGGAAGAAAGTTGAACAATTTGACTAAGGAAAAAGCGTCGAGACAGCTGAGACAGCTGAGAAGAATGTCTCAGCATAACCGGTGAGATAGAACATAGTCACAGCTATGAAGAAGAAATCTCTGAGATAGTTGAGAAGGAACCGCTAAAACCTAGCAGAGCAGAAATATTACAAAGTCCAAATTCTTTGAGAATGGCCTTTTCACCCAATGCCACTCAATGCCTAGCAGAGCTAAAGAAAATTCAAAGTCCAGAATCATTAAAGTATTGCTTTTTCAGTTTTCATCGAGGTAAGCTTTGATTTTGTTGAACTGAGTTCAGAATTTGTCGAACTCAGCTTTCATCTGTAAGAAGAACTCTGCCTTCAGAATCGTCGAACTCAGCTTATTCACTATTCATCAAGCTAAGCTTTGATTTCATCGAAAAGAGTTCATAATTCATCGAACTAAGTTTTCATCTGTAAGAAGAACTAAGTTTTCATCTGTAAGAAGAACTCAGCCTTCAGAATCGTCTAACACAAGTTATCCACTATTCATCGAGCTAAGCTTTGCTTTCGTCCAATGGAGTTCAGAATTCATCGAACTTAGCTTTAATCTATTTCACTATTTCGTCGAGCTAAGCTCAGGATTTGTCAAACTGAGCTTGGAGTTTGTCAAACGAAGAACTTCTAGAAAGATAGTTGATTTTGGCTAAGTCCTGAATGATGATGACGTCAAGAAGGTCAAGAAAGTCAACAAATTTCAGATTAATTACAAATCGATATTAACGTCATCGTCAGTCTACAGTGAATCTCAATTTGATTAAGCTGAGGTGTTAACCGTGTTAAATATGGGACATGTGTCGATCATCTTGCTAATTGACGGAGTTTTAAATTGCAGCTAAGATCGAGATCAAATAGTTTTCTGATCAAAGAATTAATTCATTCTCAAAAATGAGAAGCGGAGTTTATCGTCTTCTTCCGCCATTATTACAGAGCCAAGAAATTCATTTTGAAAATCTGAAGGGATTCTGAGTTCGCTGAGGCACTCAACATCTGCTACAAAGAGTTCAGAGTATTTCTTTGAGGAAGATGAATTAGTCTAGGTGAGCCCTAGTTGAAAGTATCTTCACGATCCATGTCGTGCCAAATCTTAAGATTATTCGCTGGATCTTTGAAGAAAAAGTAGAGAGGGTTGATATCTACTCAGTCCTGATCGGGATTGATTCCTAAAGAAGAAGAAGCAGAGTGTTGGTTTCCTAGTTTTGATTTGGGCCATGTCATCTCAATTAGGCTTAATTGACCAAAGAATTATCTATGGTCAATGGTTAGACTAAAGGTTAGTCTACCCTTAGGTTAGATTAGTTGAGATTGAATTGAAATGAAAATGGTTAAGTAGAATTGTGATCGACGATAGTCGATTGGAGCTCGACGATCTTCGATTGATGATCAACGATCTCAGAGTTATATCAACTCTGAAGCAGGTCGACGATCTGCTTATTCAGATCGAAGATCGTGTAGCCTTGGTCGACGATTTCTGTGAAGACATTTTTTCTTCAGGTCGACGATCTGCTTGTTTAGATCGACGATCTTCGATCTCTGGTCGACGCTTCTTGTCTGCTTTTATCTATAGCTATTTAATTTGATCTTTTGTTTATTTCCTCTTGTTTAAGACATGTTTTATTCAGTATATTCTACTCAGTTTAATCCTTATATTCTTTTGCTTATTTGCAATTTTCCTTTTGCATTATTTGAGAGATTTGGCAGAATAAAGCCGTTTGTTTTATCAGAGGAAATCGTGCTTTTCTACAGCTGTAATATAGCCGTTTGGCTGTGTTTACCGTGTCAATTTGTAAAGTCAAATTGAAAGGATATTTTTTAATATCCTTAATTCCTTTTTGGGAATGACATAAAAGATTGCAGGTGCAGCTTTCCTTATTTTGTTTTATTCTATTATTTGGAAAGTTTTTCTAGTGCAGGGCTTGAGGCTTTTTCATAGAACAGAAGTTCCTATATTATCAGTGCAGTTGGCTGAAGACAATAATACTCACTCACTACTCAGAATATAGAGAACAACTCATACAAACTCTCAGCAGACATAGAACCAGATAATCTCAAGAGAAAAAAAAAGTTCTTCTACTTCCTGAGTTCATCCTGTCTTCAGGAAAATCAATACTCAGAGCTCAAGCTTTCAAGAATAAGAACTTCCCAGATTGCTGAACATTTCATTGTTGCAAACTCTCCCAGATTGCAAAAGCTGCTGAAGAAGAACATTCATTCAAAATCTAGAGTCTTCTTAAAGGCTGCATCAAAAAAGTCTTCTCAAGCAATTTGGAGATCCTACACCCTGAAGCAAAGCTTCTTCCTGGACATTCTCTAAGCCAGGGGGAGCTTTGATATATTCAGAGCCATCCACAAGCTTCTCTGAACACAGAGAAGTCATCTTATTTCTTTCTTTCAACCTCCTATAAAGGGTTATTACTCCCTTCAAAAGTGAACCATTGGTAGAAGGGCACCTGATCAAAAACCTATGTGTTTGGTTTTTAGGCACCTGATCAAAAGCTTAAAGGGTTTTTAGATCTACCTGAAGCAGATCTACTGGTGGCAGGGCACCTGATCAAAAACCTGTAGTGGATTCCTACTAGGGTGGTAGAAGAGTGGATGAACCCAATTGGGGAACCACTATAAAGCTCTTGTGTTGTCTGTTTCTTATTTTAATCATTGCTTTGTGGCTGTGATAGTGATAACTAGGTTGCTAGTTGTTATGTTAGGTTAAAAGTTCAACTGAAAATTCAGTGAGCTTCTCTTTTATTCACTACACTCAGTTAGGCTTTAGGTTTAAAGCTTTCATTTTTATATTCCGCAAATAGCTCTAAGAGAAGTGTTTAGAGTCTCCTTAATTTTTGAATACTCTATTCACCCCCCCCCCCTCTAGAGTATTAAGTATATCCCCTCACTTTCAATTGGTATCAGAGGGAGGTTGGTTATTCAACAACTAAATCCTTATCAGATTGATTGGTTGAATAGGAAAACACCTGAACCATAAGATCTTGTTAAAAGATACTTTGATACCATATTCACTCACTTTTGATTCATGACCCAGTACAAAGATTACTCTAGCACCAGACCTCCAGTATGCAACTTAGCCAAGTTTGGCATCTGGAAGGCAAGAATTAGACTTTACATGAACTTTATTGATGAAGATATTTTTTCCTCTATCTTAACAGGTCCACCAACACCACCTGCTGCAGATACTGCTACAACATCTGCAAATCTCAGTGCAGTGCGACCTCCTGACTATAATGAAACTTACAAGAAGGCAAAGATAGCTGATGCCAAAGCTATGAATATTCTGGCTCAGACTATGTCTGATGAAACATTCCAGAAAGTGGTTGATTGCACCTCAGCAAAAGCCATGTGGGACTCACTGAATCAGATTGTAGCTGGTTCAGCTGATGAGAGGAAGGACTGAAGGTCCAACCTCATATCCTAATATGAGAACTTTAAGAAGGAAGAAGCCGAGACAGTAGAAGCTATGTACACAAGGCTCAGCTCCATTATCAATGAGCTGAGGACACTTGATAAGGAAATCACATTGACAGAAGTCAATGATAAAATACTGATGTGCTTCCCCAGCACATGGGATCTCAGAATCTGGCCAATCAAGGAGTTCAGAAGTACAACAAAGATTTCAACTGATGCTCTCCTTGGCAAGCTCAAATCATTTGAGCAAGTACTGAAGACCAGGGAAGCTGAAGCTGAAGCCAAAGCATCTACTCCAATAAGGAAAGAGCAAACCCTTACTCTTAAGGCTGATGATGAGTCCAAAGTGACTCGATCAAATGAAGAACTGATGGCACTCTTTGCCAAGAGGTTTTACAAGATGGGCAGAAAGGACAACAGAAGAAAGTCATCAAAATATGATGACAAGCCAAGGTATGATAAAACCCCATCTAAAGAAATTGTTTGTTATGGATGCAGGAAGCTTGGACACATTCTCCTTGAGTGTCCAGAGATAAAGCATAAGGAAAGGAGAAAAGGGAAATAACATGAAAAGCATTATTCCAAGACATCTTCCCACAAATATAAGAAGAAAGAGAAAGGTCTTGTTGCAAAGACCTGGAGTTATACTGAGGAAGACTCCTCTTCCTCCAGCTCCAGTGAAGATGATGAAGAAGAGAAGAAAGCTAAGGAAATTTACCTTATGGCAATCAATGCCTGCAGCAATAACTCAGCTGTAGAGATGACTGAAGATGAGGAGGATGAATTATCTGATGAAGACCAGGTAATTGCATCTTATGATTTTACCTCTGATGAATTTAAGCATAAATTTAAAACTCTTTGCCTAGATTTACTTAGCTCAGAAAAGGAGATTAAGTGTCTTAAAGATAAACTAGCTGGATCAGAATCTCTATCTAATGAAAACTTTAGGTTAGAATCTGAACTCACTAGAGCAGCTGAAGAAATAAAATTTGTTAAATTAGAACTATCTAAATCTAAGAGGTTAGAAGATTAACTTAATGGCAGAAGCCTTAAGTTGCTAGAAATCACAAGCACTGCCAACACTAGGAAAGGCAACAATAAGTTAGGCTTAGGTGCCTCACCTAGTGAACCCCCATTGCTCCTTGAATACAATCTATCTACTCCAGTAAAGTTTGTTTCTGAAAAGGGAATACACAACACTGAGGTTATTCAAAAGGCTAAGAAAACCTTAAATATGATTAAGAGAGACAAAAGGAAACAAAAATTCATAGAAATTCAAAAATCGTCGAACGCCCATCTACGATCGTTGCACCCATCGTCGAACGACAATCGACGATCTCTGAACTCAGTTGCTGAGTATAACAACTTAGCAATGAGTGATCGACGATTTCAGCCTGATTCGTCGAACAGAGATCGACGATCGTGGAATCCATAATCCTTTTCTGTAAACCAAGATCGACGATCTGGGTACCGATCGTCGAACATCGATCGATGATTAGAATTAAATTTCCAGAATCACAACAATGCTCACAGAAACAATAAGTTTAATAGAAACCCTAGGTCTGCTAATTGGATTATCCCACCTAGGAGATCTCATCCATTAGGATATCACCCTCAACCTACATATTCTTTCATTTCTTGTTTTTCCTATGTGAAGAACAATAGACCCAAGGTTACCTGGGTCCACAAAGTTTAACTTATCTTATTGCAGGTGAAGACCTATCCTATCACTCAGGACAAGTGGTATTTGGATAGTGGATGCTCACCGCATATGACTGGAAACAAAGAGAACCTTTCAAGCTTCAAAGCCAAGTTTGGACCAAAGGTAGTCTTTGGTGATTCCAGCTGTGGTCAGACTGAAGGATATGGTAAATTCACCATAGGGTCAGTGAATTTCAAGAAGGTAGCTTATGTCACAGGACTGAAGCACAATCTCATTTCTGTAAGTCAGCTTTGTGATGGTGGCTACCAGGTTTGGTTTTCTTATACTCTGTGCAATATTACTTTGAATATAAAAGTTGTATTAGTAGGCATTAGGCAAGGAAATATTTATCTTGTAGATTTTAATTCCACCTCTTCTGAAATTTGTTTATTTAATGAGGTGACTAGTAATAATACTTTATGACATAAGAGGCTAGGTCATGTTAACCTTAAGAATATATCTAGGTTATCTAAATACAACCTTGTCAGAGGTTTGCCCTCTTGCCCCTACAAGAAGGAAGGCCTATGCAAGGCTTGTAAGCTAGGCAAGCAAACCAAGAATAGTTTCAAAGCTGTAAATAAAAGTGATTCACCTAGAATCCTGTACCTATTTCACTTGGATCTCTTTGGTCCAATAGTTGTACAGAGTCTAGGAGGGAAATTATATACCCTAGTAATGGTAGATGATAACTCTTGGTTCACTTGGGTGTTCTACTTGAGAACTAAATCTGATAACTTTAAAGTTCTTACAGATTTTCTACTTTGTATACAGACTGAGTACTCTACTCAAGTTGCCTTGATCAGAAGTGATCATGGTACTGAGTTTGAATCTCTTCTTATGCAAGAATTCTGTGAGAAAGAAGGTATCAGGCATAGCTTCTCTGCTCCTAGAACTCCTTAAGAAAATGGGGTAGTGGAAAGGAAAAACAGAACCCTGATTGAAGCTGTAGGAACATTGTTAGCAGATGCTAATATGCCTCTATCCTTTTGGGCAGAAGCAGTTAGCACAGCTAACTATATACTGAATAGGAGTCTGATACATAAACTAAAGGGGAAGACTCTTTTTTAATTGCTTAAAGAAAGGAAACCTAAAATAGATTATTTTAGAGTTT
This sequence comes from Platanthera zijinensis, assembly GCA_039513925.1. Lineage (NCBI taxonomy): Eukaryota > Viridiplantae > Streptophyta > Magnoliopsida > Asparagales > Orchidaceae > Platanthera > Platanthera zijinensis. Next base: position 155,594,183 of record CM077080.1, on the reverse strand, counting down.
TTGGCTGTGTAGTTTACATTCACAATAATAACAAAGATTACATTAGAAAGTTTGAAGCAAAGGCTTCAATGGGAATCTTTCTAGGATATTCCCAAGTGTGCAAAGCTTATAGGGTATTTAATAAATCCACTTTGAAAATTAAATAGTCAGTACATGTGTCTTTTGATGAAACTAAAATGTTTTACAGAGAGAAGAAAACTTCTTCCAGTAACTCTTTGCAGGTACCTGACTTGTGCAAGAATTTGGATGAGCTGAAACTCACTCAGGAGATTAGACCTCAACCATCTCTTAAGACAGCTGATTCACACAGTGATGAAGACCTAGTAGAAGTGATTGCAACTCTACCAACAGTCAATCTAATTCCACCTGAGGAATTGATTCCAACTGCTGTTGAAGATCATATACCACCAACTGATTATGTCACACTTAGATATCATCCTACCTTTTAAGTGATTTGAGACATTTCAACTGGTGTGCAAACTAGACATCAACTAAGTCAAGATGTGATGCTTGCTTGTTTTCTCTCTCAGATTGAGCCCCTAACCATAAAAGATGCTGAGCAAGATCCCCACTAGATCATTGCTATGCAAGAATAGCTAAACCAGTTTAAAACGTGTAAAGTTTGGAATTTGGTCCCTAGATCAAAAGGTCAGCTGGTTATAGGCACCAAATGGGTGTTTAAAAACAAGTTGGATGCTCAAGAAATTATTATAAGGAATAAAGCAAGGCTTAAAGCACAGGGCTACAGAAGGAAGAAGGCATCGATTATGGTCAGACATTTGCTCCTGTTGCAAGGCTAGAGGTAATAAGGATCTTTCTAGCCTATGCAGCCTACATAAAGTTCAAGGTGTTCCAAATGGATGTAAAGAGTGCATTCCTGAATGGAGAGCAAAAGGAAGAGGTATTTGTTGAACAACCCCCTGGTTTCATTTCTTCAACTTATCCCTCACATGTTATTAAGTTGCAAAAAGCTCTGTATGGACTTAAGCAGGCTCCTAGAGCATGGTATGAAACTCTAGCTAGTTTCCTACTAGAACATAAATTTGTTAGAGACATAGTTTATAGAACCCTTTTTATTAAGCACCACAAGGAAAAGATCCTGTTAGTTTAAATTTATGTGGATGACATTATATTTGGTTCCACTGATCCCAAACTATGCAAAAGGTTCTCAGACCTAATGCATTCTAAGTTTGAGATGAGTAGTATGGGTGAGCTGTCTTATATCCTTGGTCTTCAAGTGAAACAAGATGCTGATTGCATCTTCATCTCCCAATCTAAGTATGCCAAGGAATTGGTAAAGAAGTTTGGGATGGCAGATGCTTCAGCAATGCACACTCCTATGGATACTAATGTAGTTATTGATTCTGATGAAAAGGGAAAGCCTGTTGATCAGAAATATTATAGGGCCATTGTTGGTTCCCTATTATACTTAACTGCAAGTAGGCCTGATATAATATTTTTCACATGCCTCTGTGCTAGATTTCAGGTCAACCCCAAGGAATCTCACTTAACTCTTCTTAAGAGAATCTTAAGATACTTGAAGGGATGCCCAAATTTAGGACTTTGGTACCAAGCTGAATCAGAATTTGAGTTGATTGGATACTCAGATGTTGACTATGCTAGCTGTAAGGTTGATAGGAAGAGCACCTCAGGGACTTGTCAGTTCCTAGGTGAGAGATTAGTCTCTTGGTTTTTCAAGAAGCAGTCTTCTGTTTCAAATTCAACTGCAGAGACTGAATATATAGCAGCTGCTAGTTGCTGTTCACAGATACTGTGGATTCAAAATCAACTCTTGGATTATGGGTACACACACAAAAACACCAAAATTATGTGTGATAGTACTAGTGCTATTTCCATAGCACAAAATCCTGTGCACCATTCTAGAACTAAGCACATAGACATTAGACACCATTTTCTTAGAGACTGTGTTGACAAGAATAAAATAAATCTCGAGTTTATACCCACAGTTCTTCAGAGAAGTGATATATTTACAAAGCCTTTAGATGAACAGAAACATCTATTCTTTTTGAATCAACTAGGCATGATGAATGGATCAGACTAAGTGTAAAAAATCTGCTAAGTTGAAATCTGTCCTGAGATCGTCGAACATTGGTAGAAGATCGTCGAATAGGTTGAGCTAAATCGTCCACCCTTGGTCTACGACAGCTCTTTGCTTTTAGAGACAGAAATCGTCGATCGACGATCGACGACTCTAGCTTCGGAAATCTATCGTCGATAGACGGTCAACGACCGATTCTCCTGATATTCATTCAGAGATCGACGATTCTAGTCTATTTCTAGACGATCGTCTATTTAGGTCTGAAGATCGTCGACGGAGCTCGCCGTTTCATATTCTGCATTCAGGACTGTTTCGAGCTCTCGTCCCGCGCTTTCTCTCTCTCTCTTGCGATTTCTCTCGTCAACTCCATGGCGATTTCCTCTACAACCCTGTCCGTGATGAAGTTCGATGCTGGTTTCAATGTTGATTTTGATTCGTTCAGCGACTGCAAACAATTTTTCTCGAGAGATGCTGCAGTTATGTTATGATCAAGGCCTCAAGAAACTCATGTCTACAAAAATCAAACTCCACCTATTAGAAATAAAGGAATGGGTCTATACATCTTCTTCAGATGACAAAGCAATGACAGGAACCATAAATGGTGTGGAGGTTACTCTTACTCCCAAAATTCTGACAGAAATCTTTGAGTTAAAGAATGGATCTGATGAGTATGAACAAGATTCTACTGAGTATGGTAGGATGGTGTGGAGATGGGACATGCAGAAGGCATTCCATCTAAGCTCCTGAAAGTAATCTATCTGTTGGTTTTAAGTTCTTGGCTGACTTGGTTGGAAAAGTGCTGCTTGGAAAGCATTCAGCCCATGACAACATCAATAGGCAACAATTTGCCTTGATGTCAGCAATATTGAATAAGAAATCAATCAACTGGGCTGGATTGATATTTGAATTGCTCAGGAAGAAGAACAACAAGAAAGGGGTAACTCAAGGTAGGCTAATTGGGCTCTTTCTATCTAAGAAAGCTTCCCAGCTGTTAGGTTCTGCTCCTACAGCAATCAATGCTAGCAAGAGAATTGATCAGTCTCTGTTTGTTAAGTGGAAAAGAACCATCCAGAAATCATCAAAGGCTGGGTCTGCCCCTTCAACATCTGAGGGCACAAGGTCTCTTGAAGCCACTTCCCACCCTAGTGAAGAAATTCCTGCTTTATCCTCCTTGCCATCCACCTCAATTGCAACTCATTCTTCTCCTGTGAACCATCCATCACAATCTTCTTCTCCAACTCCAGCTCATCAAGCTGAGATACGCAACTTCAGTATAGATTCCATGTTCAATCTACTCACTCCATCTCCTCATAAATCCCCATCTACATCAAATCATCAATCACCCATAAATGATCATCCATCTCATCATAATTCTCCAATTGATGAAGCCCCAGTTCAGAAGACCATTAATTCTGATGATGCCCCTTCTATCATTCCTCCATCATTTCATATTACACCAGAATTCATTGCCAATATCCTAGACCTCATTACTCCATCCATCAAAACAATGATAGCTGAAGCCATTGCCCCCCTTGCTAACTCCATCTCTTCACTTGCTGCTTCCTTCACTGCCATCTCAGCCCTTTCTTCATCTAGGAGCCTGGGTTTAGTTACCACTGAACCCAGGCAGGGGGAGATGTTCGATGATGATGATTCAGGCTCTACTTTGGATCGTAAGGTTGTGCAATCTCTAGCAGTAGTAGAGCTAGAAACATGTTCAGATACAGTTCCAGATGAAGTCCAGAGGATATTTGTAGATTTAGATGCTCCAGTAGTTCCAGATGAACTGGAGGCATTTCTTGATTCAGATGATGAGTCCTCTCTCTCTTCCCTTAGAGGCCATTATATCTGTCAGTCCTCCCCTTGTTCTTTTGATCCTCTTCAGGCCATTGTGTGCTTTCAGAGACCAATGTGCCTTCAGTTTTTGGACAGTTTTATTATTTCTGAAGCAATAGCCGAAGCAGCCTTTGCCTTCAAATTTTGTCTTGAGGAGATTTCCACTCCTGTAGTTGCCAGACATCTAGAAGGGATTATTACCTCCTTCTTAGAAGATAAGTGGAATTCAGTAGAGTCTTCAGATAAAGGTGTGCCAGTTTCTGTTCCAGAGGTTGTATCTGATGTATCTTCTGCGCCCTCTACTCTTTGGGATGACACCCCAGGTCTAGATTTGGACTCTCTCTTGGCACAAGATATACTAGAAGAAGAAAGAGAAAAGGCTCTGATGAAAGCTAAAGAACAAGAGGAAGCTATGCTAAAAGATATTGATGATCTGTATGCAAGACCTCAGTCCTCACATTCTGAGGATGAGGATGAAGATTCTGATGATTCAGAAGGTTATAAAAAAAGAAAAGGACTGCTCAAAAGAAAAGGAAGGCCATTTCTCCAGCACCTCCTAATCCAGACCATGATATTCCATACTATATTCTGAAAGGAATTGATCTTAAATCTAAGAATTTTGAGGCTTGGATGTGGTACTCTAAAAATGCTCAAAAAGTAAGAAAGAAGAGCAGGAAGAACTCTCCTCCTCCCAAGGGGATTCAGAGAGGTCCTACTCCTCCTCCCTCTGCCGGTGCTTCAGGGAATGTTGCTCCCAGATCTTCTGCTCCTTCTACAGGACCAAATCAACCATAAACCTATCAGAGGAAGGGCAGGCAGCCTCCTCCCAGTAGGTCTCATGATCAGAGGTAGACTAAGCATTCAGATAGTCAAAGAGAGCAAGTAAAAGAAGTTGTATTTCAACAACCAACTTTCTCTCCTCCTTCAGCTCCTAGGTCTCCTCCCAAAGCAAAGTTCTCTCCATTAAAGGAAAAACTTGCTCAGGTCAAGCTAGCAGATGTCAAAAGAAAAAGAGTTATATATTCTGACAAATCAAGCAAGAAATATGCTGAGTTTGCTCCTCCATCCAGTCTTATGATTCAAGACCCAAAAGATTGAAATATCAAGCCATATCAAGAGCAAACTGAGAGTTTTCTAACTCAATCAGTAAAGTTTAAGGCTATAAATCTTTTGAATCCAGATGATGAAAATAATTATGAAAGTCAAGAGCTTGATCATAACTTCAAAATGGCTAGACTTTTAGAATTGGTGGGAACTGCTCAGATCAAGAAAGCTAAAGCTGAAGATAAATATATCACAGGATTGTCTACCATGTCAACATACAGAAAGAAAGAATTGGACAGATTCCAAGTAAGCTCAGAAGTTTTTGATGCCTCAAATTATATGGAGAAACATCCTGAAGCTGTTCTACCCAAAGCTGGAGAATTAAAGATTATTGGAGAGCAAGATTTTATGTTATCAAAGAAGGATGCATGTGATTCTAGAAGAAAAATCACTATCTCTCCTGCTACTTCTATTCCTCCTTTAGACTCTATTGATAACTGTTTGTGATGTTTGTTCTGACCATCTAATTTATTCTAATATGTTTGCTGATGGTTATTCTTATCTGCTTGTAGTAGATTTGTTTTTGTTTGAGTGACATCACCCAAATAGGGGGAGATTGTTGGTTCCCTAGTCTTGATTTGGGCCATGTCCTCTCAATTAGTCTTAATTGACCCAAGAATTATCTATGGTCAATGGTTAGATTAAAGGTTAGTCTACCCTTAGGTTAGATTAGTTGAGATTGAATTGAAATGAAAATGGTTAAGTAGAATTGTGCTCGACGATAGTTGATTGGCGCTCGACGATCTTCGATTGATGATCGACGATCTCAGAGTTATATGAACTCTTAAGCAGGTCAACGATCTGCTTATTCAGATCGACGATCGTGTAGCCTTGGTCGACGATTTCTATGAAGACAGTTTTTCTTCAGGTCGACGATCTACTTGTTCAGATCGACAATCTTCGATCTCTAGTCGACGCTTTCTGTCTGCTTTTATCTATAGCTATTTCATTTGATCTTTGGTTTATTTCCTCTTGTTTAAGACATGTTTTATTCAGTATATTCTGCTCAGTTTAATGCTTATATTCTTTTGCTTATTTGCAATTTTCCTTTTGTATTATTTGAGAGATTTGGCAGAATAAAGCCGTTTGTTTTATCAAAAGAAATCGTGCTTTTCTACAGCTGTAATATAGCCGTTAGGCTTGGTTTCCTATTCCAATTTGTAAAGTTAAATTGAAACGATATTTTTTAATATCCTTAATTCCTTTTTGGGAATGACAGAAAAGATTGCAGGTGCAGGTTTCCTTATTTTGTTTTATTCTATTATTTGGAAAGTTTTTCTAGTGCAGGGCTCGAGGCTTTTTCATAGAAGAGAAGTTTCTATATTATCAGTGCAGTCGGCTGAAGACAATAATACTCACTCACTACTCAGAATACAGAGAACAACTCATACAAACTCTCAGCAGACACAGAACCAGATAATCTCAAGAGAAAAGAAAAGTTCTTCTTCTTCCTGAGTTCATACCATCTTCAAGAAAATCAATACTCAGAGCTCAAGCTTTCAAAAAGAAGAACCTCCTAGATTGCTGAACATTTCATTGTTTCAAACTCTCCCAGATTGCAAAAGCTGCTGAAGAAGAACATTCATTCAAAATCTAGAGTCTTCTTCAAGGCTGCATCAGAAAAGTCTTCTCAAGCAATTTGGAGATCCTACACCCTGAAGCAAAGCTTCTTCCTGGACATTCTCTAAGCCAGGGGGAGCTTTGATATATTCAGAGCCATCCACTAGCTTCTCTGAACACAGAGAAGACATCTTATTTCTTTCTTTCAACCTCCTGTAAAAGGGTTATTACTCCCTTTAAAAGTGAACCATTGGTGGCAAGTCACCTGATCAAAAACCTGTGTGTTTGGTTTTTAGGCACCTGATCAAAAGCCTGAAGGGTCTTTAGATCTACCTGAAGCAGTTCTACTATTGGCAGGGCACCTGATCAAAAACATGTAGTGGATTCCTACCAGGGTGATAGAAGAGTGGATGTACCTAATTGGGGAATCACTATAAAGCTCTTGTGTTGTCTATTGCTTATTTTAATCATTGCTCTGTGGATGTGATAGTGATAACTAGGTTGTTAGTTGCTGTGTTAGGATAAAAGTTCAACTGAAAATTCAGTGAGCTTCTCTTTTATTCACTACACTTAGTTAGGCTTTAGGTTTAAAGCTTTCATTTTTATATTCCACAAATAGCTGTAAGAGAAGTGTTTAAAGTCTCCTTATTTTTTGAATACTCTATTCACCCCTCCTCTAGAGTAGTAAGTATCTTATCCCCTCACTTTCACAGAGGTTTCTTCTAATATCTTCTAGAACAAGCCACGCTTCAAATTAAGATTGCTTTCTCATCTTGTTGCTTTGAAGACGAAGATAGGGATGGCATCTGCTCGGTCTAGGTAGACAGACACAAAGAATTTTCTCTAGTGTCTGTAATTCATTTCTTTGAAATTTTGTGTAGTATTCATATTGAATCTGAGTGGTAAGTCTAAGTGCCTGAGCTTTAAGCTTGTGTTATAAAGGATGAGGTAGGGAAAGGGTTGCCTTAGTTATAGGAGTGTTGATCACTCTGAGGTGGGGTAGGATTGCATGAGGTGTAGGAGCGTAGATTCACTCTGAGATAGAGTTCTTGGAAAGAACTTGAGCTATTGGATCTTAGTGATCTATGTGGTAAGACTTATATTGTCTGAGTTGTAGGAGCCAGTTGGGCTCTGAGCTGTAAGATCTGAGGATCTGAGAAAGAAAGAAGAGGGTGTTTTGCCGAATCTAGTCTATTACTAGATAGGTGAATGGGGAAAGTTTATATACCCATCAATTGGGGAACCACTATAAATCTGTGAAGACTGTGTTGTGATGATGTGCTATGATTGTGTTATAATTACTGAATAGCTTTCTTATCTTATCTGACAGAGATAGTAATAAAGATAGAGAATCATATTTAAATAACTTTAAGTAGCCTATATTTAAATTGGACCTATTCACCCCCCCCCCCCTCTAGGTGTTTAGTTGATCTTGAAATCAAGACTTTTAAGTGGTATCAGAGGGAGGTTGCTTTTAAAAAGTACTTAATAGTCTGAGTTAATCTCCAGGGCAGCTGTCAGAAGGTCAAGATGGGTTCAGGAGAGAATCACAAAGAGCTTGGATCCATGAAACTTCCTCTTTATAGGAAGGAGACTTTTTGAATCTGGAAGGAAAGGGTCAGATTGTTCAAGTAGGCATCTGATCCTAGGATTTATATCACAGTACAAGAAGGATCCTTCATCCCAATGAAGACATCTATCCTTGATACAAATCTAAAGACTCCAAAGATATAAACTGAGATGTCTAAGGATAAAATCATCTTAGCTACACTGTATAAGAGGGCACAAAACATTATAATTAGTGTAATAGATGACTCAACCATCCAAAAACTTGTCCACTACAAGAAATCTAAGGAGATGTGGGACACACTAATTGTCTTCATGGAGGGAACAGAAGAAGTGAGGGATGACAGGAAGTCCATGCTCAATCAAGAGTATGAAAGCTTCAGGCAGAACAAGACAGATGGCATAGTTGAGTGCTTTGAAAAGTTCTTCAGGATTGTAAATGAGCTGAGAACATATGGAAGAGTTTTCAACACATAAGAATTAAATGACAAGTTTCTTAGGTCTTTGACTAAATACTGGGACACAAAAATCTTTGTCATCAGATAAGTGGCAAAACTTGCAGACACTCCACCACCAACCCTATTTTGAAAGCTGTTGTTTTATAAAATACAACTGACTGTCAGAAAGGAGGATAAAATCAGCAAGTCTGCAGTTAAGGGCAAGTCAGTGTCCTTCAAAGCTAAAGCCACAAGGAGGAGCAGGAGAAAGACTCCTTCTCCACTAAGGAGAGATGCTGAATCTGATTCAGAAAGCTCAGAAACCAGCACATCAGACTGCCATATATCAGAGGAAGAGTTTGATGTCTTCTCCAGGAAATTTTAGAAATTCATGAAGAAGAAGCACTAGAGAAGCAGGCCATCTTCTTCTTCTTATCCCAAGGAAGATTACTATAAGGGCAGGAAGAAATCCTCTAAAGAGGAAAGGTATGGCTCTAAACCGAATAAACATGCTTCTTCTAAAGTGGTTTGTTATTATTGTAGCAAGGCAGGGCATGTTATAGCTGACTGCCCTGTCAAAAGGAAGGGTGATGGAGAAAAGAAGGAACATCATCGGAAGAGAAAAAGGAGAAATCCTTTATTGCCAAGAAGCAAAAGAGCTGGATTGAATCTTCATCATCAGAGTATGAAAAGGAAGATGTAGATGAAGCCTACATTGGGCTATTTACTGCTGAAGAATAATCTGTAGAGGCAGACTTCCTAGAGATGCTGGCTACTATTGCTGGAGAAGCTGATGATGCTTCCAGGTTTGAAGAAGGAAAAGAAGACAGCCATTGCCTTGGGCTGATGGCTCTGACTGAAGAAGGACCCATCCAGGAGCAGCCTGGTCCAAGCAAAGTACATTCTCTTTCCTCTGTGTCAGATTATGTGATAAGTCCAGAATTAAAGGCATCGACATCAAGAGATAAAGATGGCTCTGAATATTAAGGAGATGTCAATCAATTGATTGATAACAATGGTAAACTCCTGCAAGCACTGAAGAGAAGCAGGTTCTTGGCCAAAAAGCAAGCAAAAGGAGATTGCCTCTCTACAGCTTGCTGCTTTAGACTCAACAAACATGCTGAACCTAAAGATGAAAGAAATCAAGAAGATGAAAGACATCACTGTCATTCAGATGGGCACAATCACCTTCAAGAATGACCACATCAGGAATCTTGAAGAAAAACTCCAAAAGGAGGAGTTAGTGGCTAAGTTTTCAAAGCCATTTTCTGTATTGCCCTTGATAGATTCCTTCTCCTCCCAAAAGGGTATGAAGGGGTTAGTCTTCAAAGAGAAAACTAGAGTTGCCAATTCCTAAAGGAAGGGCAAAGCTCCAGTGCAGCCACTAGTCTCCAAGCCTAAAATTTTGAAAGTGAGGGGATAGATCCTAATTACTCTAGAGGGGGTGAATAGAGTATTAAAACTTTTTAATAAATTTTTATAGCGGAATTAGGATAAGTGTTACTTATAAGTAAGAGAAGAAAATAAATCACAAGCAAACACAGCACAGCAGAAAATAAAAAAAGATGATCAACAAGACGTCACAAGAAAATTATAGTAGTTCCCCAAATCTGGGTACATCCACTCTTCTACCACCATAGTAGGAATCCACTTAGGTTTTTGATCAGGTGCCCTATCACCATAAGATCTTCTTCAAGTAGATCTAGAGACCCCTCAGGCTTTTGATCAGGTGCCTAAAACAAATAGGTTTTTGATCAGGTGCCCTATCACCAATGAGTTCACTTTTGAAGGGAGTAATAACCCTGTATAGGAAAGATAAAAGGTTGATGGCAGTCTTCTCTTTCTCAAAGAAAATGAGAACACTAAGTGGATTTTTATGATGCCAAAGCTCCCCTTGAGATATTGATTAGGTTAAGGAAGATAGAAGGTTTGTTCAGGGTGTAGGTCTTCAGAGGACTAAAGTTCTTACTCTTCAGAATCTGTAGATTGATGTGAATTAACTGTCTCTGTAGATTCCTAAAGATGAAAACTTAAGAAGACTAAAGATAGAGGTTTGATGTTCTTCTTCTGTTTCCTGAGAGCAATGAAAAATTCTGAGAGCTGAGAGAAATCTTCAAAAGAAATTTTTGAGCTGTCCCAGGAATGTTCTCTCTGTGTGTATTTCTCTATATATTGATCAGTCTGAATGTCTGTCCCTTTTGTCCTTGAAGAATAGAATAAAAAATGTCTCTTTTGAAATTCAAAGACATTCCTAAAATTACTGCAGAAATCGAGAAGAGAAACAACACAATTTCTAGCATTTAATTGTCTCCCCAACTATCTTGCAAATAAGTCAAAATAATAATTTTGTTAATACCATAGTTAATGTTGCAGAAAAACGGTTATATGCCTTGAGAATATCAACATTAACTACCAGAGATTATTTGACAAAAATAGAATCAATAAAATAGGAATTAAATCTTCAAGACAATTATTGGAAAAATTGTCGAACACAAAATATGATCGTCGATCTAAGCTTGGAGATCGTCGAGCTGAGTTCAGCTATCTTCGATCTGAGAATACTATGAACAGATATGAAATCGTCGACCTGAGCTCGTGTCATTGAGCTCACTTCAGAGACTAAACTCTGAGATCGTCGATCGGAGATCAACGATCATTGAGTTGAGTTCGAGGAAAGTCAAACTGATATGTATTTCACTGATTTCTTTTAAGTCTGAGTTCTTGAGTGAAATCCAATGCTGGTCTTGTGAAGACTGACCTATAGAGACTAACTTAGACCTAGACCTTGACCCTGGCTATACATGTGGGTCAACAACCTATGAGTGGACCAAGCCCAAATAGAAATAAGTGTTTCAACAATCTCCCCCTATTTGGGTGAGGTCACTCAACATAGAATAAAACAAAAAATACAAGGACATAGATATCTGATAGAAATTAAATTATCTGCAGATATAATATAGCAATGTGAAGCACATATGGTTTAGGTAAAACAGTAAAACAGTAAAGTGCAGAAAATAAATAAAGGATTAGTAGGAGGAGAAGCAGAAGGAGTTTTAGAAAAAATAATCTTCCTTGTTGGGTCTTCTTCTTCCCTTTTTGACATCTTCAAGTCTTGCTCACCAAGTGTTTTCTGAGAAGCAGCTCTACGTACAACATCTTCAGGATGAAGTGTTATATATTCTGCTGGATTGAATACTTTCTTGCTGACCTACAGTCTTTCAAGTTCCTTTTCTCTATAAGATAACATAGTAGTAAATTGAGAGGAATCTTGGCCTTCTGCTTTGTCTTTCTTCATCTGAGATAATCCAATAAGTTCATTTAGCCTAGCCATTCTAAAATTGGGATCCAGCTCTAGATCAGCAAGAGGAGAGGGAGGTCTCTCTGGATTAGTATCCTGAGATATCTTCTGAGAAAGATTCCTGAACTGAGTGGACTGAGCTTGGAAATTAGTTGAAATAGGATTCTACTGCTTTTGACTGTAGTAAAGAGATTTAGGAGGTAGAGCTTCACTGAACTTGCCTTTAGGCTAATGAGAGAAGGCAGGCCTCTGAGACTGAGAAGAGGTTAGCTTCTAGGCTAGAGAGGGAGCTGGCTTCTAAGGATGAGAATCTACTGATCTGGATGGCTGACAGATATTTGAAATTTGAGATACATTCCCTTAGGCTCCTTCAGTAGGAGGCGGAGGAGGAGGATCTTTCCTGAATTTCTTGACAGGAGAGGATCATGACTTCTTCTTCTTCTGTGCTTTAGCTTGATTTCTTGACAGTTTCATCCAATGAGGCATACCTGGGTAAGGTTGGATATTATTCAGAATATATTATGGTATATCATTTGAAGGATTAGGTAAAGGAGTAGCCTTGGGAGGTGCTTTTCTCTTCTTTCATACTTTATTTTTCTTGAAGCAGGAATCATCAGACTCATCTTCATCCTCATCATCATAAGATATAGGGGGATGATCTTACAAATCATCAAGCTATTTAATAATCTTGGATTGACCTTTATCTTGAGGATTCTCTTGAGCAATGTCCTGAGCAATCAAGTCATCTAGACTTGGTATGGGACTATCATCCATAAAATAAGTTGGGCCAACAGGTTCCATAACTATATTAGTAACAAGGCTTGCCTGAATAGCCTGAATAGTTTCTGTACTAACTGAAACTGTACAGCAAATGATATCTGAGCAGTACTTGGGAGAAACAAATAAGAAAATATTTATATATAAGAGATCAAAAGATTTAAGAATTGACTTCAGCTCAAATGCTGGAGAAATACTGCTGTCTTCAGAAAGAATATCCAAAGAAGAAACTAAATCAACTGTCTCAAAATTAATATCCAAAAACTCTGTGAGATTTGCATCTGATATCTTAGTATTAACAACCTCTATCTCTGATGTTGTTCCTGGGAGGTTCAATGCAGGAACTGAAACTGCTGCTGCTGCTGGAAAAAGCACTGGAGCTTCTTCGTTACATATCTCCCCCTACTTGGCTGCAGAGGAATCTGTATCCAGGCCCCTAGAAGAAGGGACAGAGGAGAGGGCAGCAACTCTAGAGAAGAGAGTGTTGATGGAGGCAGAGAGAGGAGCTGTAACATTTTCTATTAGTTTCTCTAAGGAGGAAGAAATAAATTTCAAGAGGTCTTGAGCAATTACTGAAAAATTTAGATAGAGGGGTGCAGGCTCAGAAGAGGAGTAAGGGGTTTGATGGCCACAATTGGAACATATTGTGAAGGCTTGAGAGAGTTTTATATGGTGGAACTCTGGAAAAGAGGAGGGAGCATCATGTTGGATAGGCTCAGATGGAATCTGAGTGGGTATGGATGGAGGGATGATGGGAGAAGCAATGGGTTGAGGAGACGAAAGATGAGATCGCAAATAAACATTTGAGGTTGATAAAAGGTTGGAGGAGGGAGAGAGCCTCAAATAAGGTGCAACAGGAGATGAAGGAGGAGTTGGATGAGAGTCTAGCATTTGCTCATCTGGAGGGGATGGAGAATGACTAGGGGATGAAAGAAGATTGAATAAAGGTAGGGAGGATAGATTTGGAAGAGGAGGAATTAAGGTGGATGGAGGAGTTAAGGAAGGAACATTTTTTAGGGGTGGAGGAGCAGCTGTAACAGCTCTTGTATCTACAGAAGTCCTAGAGGTGGAAGAGGCACTGAAAGGCATAGGGATAGTCCTTTCTCACTTACCAAACAAAGAGGAGTCCAACCTCTTACTGGCATTAATAAATATGGTCTGAGAGACCATTAGTTCTAAAGCCTTAGACTGGAGGAAAATTCCCAGAATCCTCCCAAAACAAACCTCCTTCTTGGAGTTCTTCCTTTTGATTAAATCAAAAATTAACTCAGCCCAGTAGTACCTCGCCTACAACATCTGCTAAGAACTTGTATTCTATGGACAAGTTCTTCTTAAGCAGCTTAGATTGTATTCCCTTAGGATGACCCATCCTAACTAGCATACTGATAGATTCAGAACTATCATGTTCTAGACTGTTCTCTCCATTTACTAACTCAAACGGTTCAGAAATAATTGATGTTATAAGAAGAACCTGTTGTCCTGACATGGTCCCAACCATGGATGAGTCATCAAGCGTTGTCGATGTATAGACCCATTCTTTGATTTTTGTTACTTGTAACTTGATCCTTTGAGTCATAATCTTCCTTAGACCCTGATATTCACAAAGCTGAAGAATATTTGGGAAAATCTGATCGCAATTCTTGAATGATTCGATGTTGATATCAAAACTGGCTTCGAACTTCATTGCTGAAAGGATAGCCGCTGGAATCGCCATAGGTTTCTGTAGACTCAAGAAAAAGACGATCAAGTGCAAGAGAAATTGGAGAGCACGGGGTAGAGATCGAAGAGAAACCTCAATATAGGTTTTTGGAATGCGAAAGGACGAGCTCTGTTCTATAATAAAATAAAGAAAAATTCGATCTTAGGTCGACGACAAATTATTAGACAAATACTATTGTTGGCCTCTGAATGAAGAGGGGAAAACAAATCTTCGATCTCAGGTCGACGATTTATTTTCTGAAGTAAAGTCGTCTAACTCCGGTAGACGATTTTTAACTTCACACAAAGCTATCGTCGATCTCAGGTCGGCGATAGAGCTCAAGAGGAGGTCGCAGATCGTCGATCTCCATTCGACGATTTGTGAATAGATGTTCAAACTTAGACATAAATTAAATTAATCCATCCCATTTATCTTTCCAAGCTTATTTAGGAAGAATAGATGTTTCTTTGCATCTAAAGCCTTGGTTAAGATATCTGCTCTTTGAAAATCAGTGGAGTTAAAGTTAAGATTAATTTTCTTTTTGTCTACACTATCTCTAATGAAATGATGCCTTATTTCTATATGCTTGGTTCTATAATGATGAACTGGATTCTGAGCAATAGAAATTCCACTAGTACTATCACAAAATATAATTGAATTATTTAGATCTTATCCATAATCCAGTAATTGGTATTGAATCCACATTATTTATGAACAGTAACTGCCAACTGCAATGTATTCAGCTTCTGTTGTTGAAGTGGACACTGATGTTTACTTCTTACAAAACCAATACACAAGCCTATCACCAAGGAACTGGCATGTTCCTGATGTGCTTTTCCTGTCTACTCTACATCCAACATAGTCAGCATCTGAGTATCTAATTAACTCAAACTCTTACTCTGTTGGATACTAAAGTCCTAGATTAGGGCAACCCTTTATATATCTTCAAATTCTTTTTTGCAAAATTAGATGAGATTCTTTAGGGTTCACTTGGAACCTAGCACAAAGACATGTAGAGAACATGATGTCTAGTCTACTTGCTGTGAGGTATAATAGGGATCCAACAATAGCCCTATAAGTTTTCTAATCAACAGGTTTCCCTTTTTTATCAAAATCAATCACAACATTGGAAGCCATTAGTGTTTTCATTGCTGAGGCATCAGCCATCCCAAATATTTTCACTAATTCCTTAGCATACTTGGACTGAGATATGAAGATGCCATCAGGCAATTGCTTTACTTAGAGACCAAGAAAGTAAGAGAGTTCACCTATGCTACTCATTTTAAACTTAGAATGCATCATGTAAGAGAACCTTTTGCATAGTTTGGAATCAGTAGAACCAAAAATAATATCATCTACATAAATTTGTACTAACAAGATTCTATCATTATGATATCTAATAAATAATATTCTATCTACTATGCCTCTAGAAAATTTATGCTCTAAGAGAAAGCTAGCTAAGGTTTCATACCAAGCTCTTAGAGCTTGCTTTAGACCATAGAGAGCTTTATGCAATCTAAAAACATAAGAGGGATGAGTTGAAGAGATAAAACCTGGAGGTTGTTCAACATAAACCTCTTCCTTTAGTTCTCCATTGAGAAAGGCACTTTTGACATCCATTTGATATACTTTGAACTTTTTATAGGAAGTATAAGGAAAAAAGATTCTGATTGCTTCCAGCCTTGAAACAGGAGCAAAGGTCTGATCATAGTCTATTCCTTCCTCTTGCCTATATCCTTGAGCAACTAGTCTTGCCTTGTTTCTGATAATAGTTCCTTGTGCATCCAACTTATTCCTAAAGGCCCATTTGGTTCCAATGACTGGATTATTTTTGGGTCTTGGAACAAAATCCCAAACTTTACATCTCTCAAATTGGTTGAGCTCCTCTTGCATTGCAAAAATCCAGTGTGGATCTTTCTCAGCATCTTTATTGGATTGGGGCTCAATTAGAGATATGAAGCAGGCATGCATCAAGTCTTGGTTGAGTTGATGCCTTGTCTGCACACCAGATGATATGTCTCCAATCACTTGAGATGTATGGTGATCTCTAAGTGTGATAGGTTTAGTTGGTGGAGTTAGTTTGGCAACAGCTTAGGGAAACAATTCCTCTTGTGGAATTGTATTAGCTGTTGGAGGAAGTTCAGCCACGTCCAAATTTTCTTCTTCACTTTCTTCATCAAATTGTGAGGAGAAATGAGATGTAACCTTTGAGTAAGGTTGAGATCATCCAATTTTTCAAAAAGTTGGGGTACCTACAAAGAGTTACTGGTAGAAGCTTCCTTCTCCTTGTAAAACATATTAGCTTTATCAAAAGAGATATGAACTGACACTTCCATTTTCAAGGTCGATTTATTAAATACTCTATATGCCTTGATGACTTGAGAATATCCTAGAAAAATTCTCATTGCAGCTTTGGCTTCAAACTTTCTAAGAAGTTTCTTGTTATTGTTGTGAATATAACAAATGCAACCAAATACTCTAAAATAATCTATTTTAGGTTTCTTCCCTTTGAGCAATTCATAGGGAGTCTTGCCATTAAGTTTGTGTATCAAACTTCTGTTCAGGACATAGTTTGATGTGCTCACATCCTCTGCCCAATAGGATAGTGGCATGAAAGCATTAGTAAGTAATGTACTTGCATCTTCAAGTAGTGTTCTGTTCTTCCTTTCAACTACCCCATTTTATTGAGGAGTTCTAGGAGCAGAGAAACAATGCTTGATACCTTCCATCTCATAGAATCTTTCCATGGGAAGAGATTCAAACTAAGTACCATGATCACTTCTGATAAAAATAACTGGAGTAGAATACTCAATCCTTATGCCTTTAAGAAAGTCTGTAAGAACCTTGAAGTTATCAGACTTATGTCTCAAGAAGAAAACCCAAGTGAACCTTGAGAAGTCATCTAATAACTAAAGTATAGAACTTCCCTCCTAAGCTCTGTACAACAATGGGTCCAAAAAGATTCATATGAAGCAAATACAGAATCCTAGGTGAATCACTCTTATTAACATATTTAAAACTATTTTTTGTTTGCTTGCCTACTTGACAAGCCCTACAAAAGCTTTCCTTCTTGTAGGGGCAAGATGACAATCCTCTAACAAGGTTGTCCCTAGATAATTTAGAAATATTTTTAAGGTTTACATGACCTAGCCTTTTATGTCATAATACATTATTATTGCTAATTTGATTGAATAAACAAATTTCTGAGCTAGCAGAATTAAAATTTACTAAATAAATGTTACCTTGTCTAAATCCTGTTAGAACAGTTTGGTTGTTTAAAGAAATAATATATTGGGATTCAGAAAAGCAAACTTGATAGCCAGCATCACATAGTTGGCTTATTGATATGAGGTTATGTCTCAAACCACTCACATAAGCTACCTTGCTGAATGTAACAGCTCCAATATAGAAATACTCATATCCTTCTGTCTGACCAAAGCTTGAATCACCACAGATTTACTTTGGACCTAGCTTGGACTAATAAATGATCTGCTTGTCCTTGCTTCCTGTCAAGTGCTTTGAGTACCCACTATCCAGATACCACTTATCCTGTGTAGTAGGATAGTTCCTCACCTACAAGAAAACAAATTATTTGTTCTGGACCCAGGTAACCTTGGGTCTTTGTCTCTTTTCATAAATAAAATCGGAAATGAAAGAGCATTCAGGTTGGAATTCATAACCTAAGGGGTGAAGTTTTCTAGGTGGGATTACCCAATGTGAAAATGGATTGACATGTTTTGGTTTCTGGTTATTATTAATAAGATTTTTGTTACAGTTATAGTTTTGGTAAAATTGATCTGGGTTTGACAATTTATATTGAGATCGTCGATCTTCGTTCGACGACAATTTCTGATCTCGTCGATCTCGGTCTATAGAATAATAGTGGCTATTATCTGTGTTCCACGATCGTCGATCTCTGCTCGACGATGTTTGATGATATCGTCGATCACCCTTTGCTGAGTAATTAAACCCAAACTCTAGGTTCAGAGATCGTCGATCGGCGTTCGAAGAATAGTACTACGATCGTCGATCTTGGTTTGATGATTTCTGTTTTGACTTATTTTTCTGAGCTTGTTTCTTTTTCCTTTCTTGTTCAATTTGTTCTAATACCTTATTAAAATTTTCTACCTGCTTTGTATTCTTTTTCCCTTTATCTGAAATAAAATTTTAAGGTTGAGATATTATATTTTTCTTGATTATTTGTGGTTCACTAGATGATGCACCAAAACCTATTTTACTCTTGTTTAACCTAGTATTTAGGGTACTAGTGATTTCAACCATTTGTAGGCTTCTTCCATTTAGGGGTTCTTCAAGTTGTTTAGCTTTACTTAGGTCAGTTTTCAGAAAAATGATTTGATTGCTATACTCAATTAATTCATCTTTTATTTTTGAATTTTCAGAGATTAAATTTTCATATTCAAGTTATCTATCTCTTAGAAGTATGATTTCCTTCTCAGATTTTATAAGATCATTACACAGTGATTTGAATTCTATTTTAAAATCTTTAGAAATAAAATCAAAGGATGATATTACCTGATCACTGTCTGAGTCTTCTCCTGAATCTTCTGCTTCTGATTAAGTGCTAGAAGAATTGATGGACATTAGACATAATTCTCTGGCCTTGGTTTGTTCTTCATCCTCACTAGCGCTAGAGGAAGAAGATTCTTCTTCTGTCTCACTCCAGGTGTCAGTTATAAAGCCCTTTTCTTTCCTCTTGTGCTTGCTGGAGGATGGCTTGCTGAAGTGTTTCCTGGATTCCTTTTCTTTTCTCCTTTCTTTGTGTTGTTTCTCTGGACACTCTGGAAGAATGTGTCCAGGATTCTTGCAACCAAAGCATATAATTTCCTTAGTTGGAGTTTTATCATACCTTTGCTTGTCTTCATTCCTGGATGACTTCCTCCTGAAGTCTTTTCTGCCCATTTATAAGAATCTTTTGGCAAACAGACTCATCAGTTCTTCATTTGAGGGTGTTGCTTCTAATTCTTCAGAGGCTTTGAAGGCTATGCTTTATTCCTTCCTAGATGGTGTAGAAGTTCTCTATTCATCTGACTCTCTTTTATTTAGGAGCTGCACATAAGACTTGAGCTTTCCTAATAGAGATTCAGTTGAAAACTCATTTAGACTCCTGTCTTCTCTGATTGGCCAGATTTTGGAATCCCAAGAGCTGGGGATGCACATAATAATCTTGTCATTAATCTTAGTTAGTGATATGTCCTTGTCCAAGATTTTCAGCTCATTTATAATTATGATGAGTCTATTATACATCTCAGCTACTAGCTCCGTTTCAGCTTTCTTGAAGTTTTCATACTGAGAGATAAGATGAGCTCTCCTATCTTTTCTTTCATCTGTAGATCCAGCAACCATCTGGTTTAAGGAATCCCAGATGGCCTTGGATTAAGTGCATTCAGCAACCTTCTAGAAGATTTCATCTGACATGGTTTGGCCCAGAATATTCATGGCTCTTGCATCAGCAATCTTTGCCTTTTTTCTGTGCATCAGTATTATCTGGAGGAGGAACAACATTCAAGCTTATTGATGTTGTTGATGTAGTTTCCTCTGGAGATGGTGGACCTATCAAAATAGAGTTGAAAATATCCTCATCAATAGAATTCATATATAGTTTGATTCTTGCCTTCCAGATATCAAACTTATTCAAGTTGTAGACTGGAGGTCTAGTGATTGCATAATCTTTATTCTGTGTCATGGAAAAATAAGGAGAGGAAGAGATCTATCATGGATCTTTAGGTTCAGGTGTTAGCCTGTACAACCAAGAGAAACCTCCCTCTGATACCAATTGAAAGTGAGGGGATAGATCTGATTTACTCTAGAGGGGGGGGGGGTGAATATAGTATTAAAACTTTTTAATAAAATTTTATAGCGTAATTAAGATATGTGTTACTTATAAGTAAGAGAATAAAATAAATAACAAGCTAACACAGCACAGCAGAAAATAAAGAAAGATGAGCAACCAGATGACACAAGCAAAATTATAGTGGTTCCCGAAATCTGGGTACATCCACTCTTCTACCACCCTGGTAGGAATCCACTTAGGTTTTTTATCAGTTGCCCTATCACCACAAGATCTGCTTCAGGTAGATCTAGAGACCCATCAGGCTTTTAATCAGGTGCCTAAAAACTAATAAGTTTTTGATCAGGTGCCCTATCACTTATGAGTTCACTTTTGAAGGGAGTAATAACCCAGTATAGGAAAGATAAAAAGTTTATGGCAGTCTTCTCTTTCTCAAAGCAAATGAGAAGCCTAAGTGGATTTTGATGATGCCAAAGCTACCCCTGAGATATTGAGTAGGTTCAGGAAGATGGAAGCTTTGTCCAATGTGTAGGTTTTCAGAGGACTGAAGTTCTTGCTCTTCAGAATCTGTAGATTGATGTTGATTAACTTTCTCTGTAGATTCCTGAAGATGAAAGCTGAAGAAGACTCAAGATAGAGGTTTATTGTTCTTCTTTTGTTTCTTGAGAGCAATGAAAAATTCTGAGAGCTGAGAGAAATCTTCGAGAGAAATTTTTGAGCTGTCCCAGGAAAGTTCTCTCTGTGTGTATTTCTCTATATATTGATCAGTCTGAATGTTTGTCCCTTTTGTCCTTGAAGAATAGAATAAAAAAATGTCTCTTTTGAAATTCAAAGACATTCCTTAAATTACTACAGAAATCGAGGAGAGAGACGACACAATTTCTGGCATTTAATTATCTCCCCAACTGTCTTACAAATAAGTCAAAATAATAACTCTTTGAATACCATAGTTAATGCTGTAGACAAATGACTATATTCCTTGAGAATATCAGCATTAACTACCAGAGATTATTTGACAAAAATAGAATCAATATAATAGGAATTAAATCTTCAAAACAACTGTTGGAAAAGTAGTCGGACACAGAATATGATCATCGATCTGAGCTGGGAGATCGTCGAGCTGAGTTTAGCTATCTTTGATCTGAGAATACTGTGAATAGATATGATCGTAGACCTGAGCTTGTAGATCGTCGAGGTCAGTTTAGAGACTAAACTCTGAGATCGTCGATCGAAGATCAACGATCTTTGAGCTGAGTTCGACGAAAGTCGAACTGATATGTATTTCACATATTTCTTTTAAGTCTGAGTTCTTGAGTGAAATCCAATGCTGGTCTTGTGAAGTCTGACCTATAGAGATTAACTTAGACCTAGACCTTGACCCTGGCTATACATGGGGTTCAACAACCTAAGAGTGGACCTAGCCCAAATCCAAATAAAGGGTTCCACAAAATTCCTTTCAAGAAAGTGCTGCTACCATCTAACAGGTATGACCATGAGAGCATATATGGTCACTAGGAGTATGGTGTTATGAATAGCAAGGGTGCTAGTGCCTATAAGACAGCCCATGGCAAAATCCAAATGGCCCATCCTGGACCATTTTTGCTTGGTGTACTAGCCCCAACACTAAAAAATAAGGATGTAGCCCATTCTCAAAGTCTCTCACTCCACAATCAGATCAAAGGAAAGTCTGTCAGAAAACCTTACTTGGGTATATCTGAAGCCATCAGGAGCATGGACTCTAAAAATAAGACAGCTGCTGATAGGGTCCAAGATATCCCAAGAACCTCTACTTCAAGACATATCCAAAATCAGGTTATGGTTGGAAGACATAAGAAAAAGGCTGCTGCTGTACCAGCTGGACTTAGAAATTCTGACAGCAATGCTTATAAGCCAGCCCTTAAGAGAAGGTACAACATTTATGAGTGTTAGTGTTGTGGAAAAGTGGGCCATTATGTTATTGATTGCTGACACAATAATAGTGTCCAGAGAGATAATGCTTGCTTACCTATCAGAAGAGCTGCAGGCAGGCATGTTCATTTTCAAACTAGCTTGCACCTAGGACCAATTATAAATTGGGGTCCTAAGGATAGATGATTTATTTGTTGCAAGTGAGTTTAAGTGGTCATACCCCTATATGGTACTTGAACAATGGATGATCCAAGAACATGGCTGGAACAGGAGCATGTTGAAGGAATATACTCTAGTAAAGAATAGACCCAAAGTCATCTTTAGTGGTTCAGAAAAGGGAGTAACCAAAGGGTTTGGTAAGATTTCAAATGGAATAATCACTATCACACAAGTAGCTTATGTGAAAGGTTTGTAACATAACCTGATAAGCATAAGACAACTATATGATCTTAGTTATGACATTTCTTTCCTCAAGGATGAGTGCCAAACTAGGAGGTCTAGTGACCAAGGGGTCATCTTGACAGGCACGCAGAGAGGAAATGTTTATTGTCTTAATTTTGTTTGTAAGAGTAAGGACTCTCCTATATGCCAAGTTGTAGATGAGAAAGCCTCACATTGTGTCCAATGGCACAAGAGGCTAGCTCACCTGAATTATAAGAACATATGCAAACTCTTTAGTGAAGCGTTAGTGAGAAATTGTCCTAAGCTAAAGTACACCAATGAGGGTATCTACTCTACATGCCAAAAGGGAAAGCAGACCAAGACCTCCTTACAGTGCCTTGGTACCAAAGACTCAGTGAGATATTTATACCTCCTGCATATGGATCTATTTGGTTATATGCCAGTTCATAGGCTAGGTAGGAAAGTCGACACGCTTGTGGTTATTGCTGATTTTTCCAGATTTACCTGGGTGTTCTTATTAAGGAAGAAATCTGAAACCCATAATGTCTTCCAGACATTTGTTAAGCAAATTGAGATGAATTTAACAGTATTGTGGTCAAAATCATAAGTGACTATGGGACTGAGTTTCAGTCTGAGTGCATGACAAATTTCTGTGAAATGCATGGGATTCATCAAGAGTTCTCCTCTCCTAGAACACCCCAGCAAAATGGAATTGCTAAGAGGAAAAACATAACCCTCATAGAGGCGGGTAGGACCTTATTAAGTGACACATCTCTCCCAGAATATTCATGGGCTAAGGAAGTAAGCACAATATGTCATGTCCTCAACAGGGCTTCCATCATTAAAAGCCACAATAAGACTCCCTATGAGATTCTGAAAGACTGAAAACCAAACTTATCTTACTTAAGGATTTTTGGTAGAAAGTGCTATATACTGAACAATGGTAAGTCCTATGTGACTATGTTTGTTGCCAAGTCCCAAGAAGGGATCTTTGTTGGGTACAACAATAATAGTATGACATATAGGATCTACAATTTGACTAGTCAAGTTATAGAAGAATCAGTCCATGTTTTCTTTGATAAGTCAAACCTGATTAACTTTGAGATGCCTAGCTCCTCTTCTAGCTCTATAGGTTTGAAGGAGGTGATGGACAAGCTTACCATTAGGGAACATGATTCAAAAGTTCTAGATAACAAAGGATATGGCTGTTGTCTAGGGGGAGTTCAAGACTCACAATATGAGGATGAAGAATAGTAAGCTGAAGATAGTGAAGTACAACCAACTGAGGAAAATGAAGAACAGCAAGCTGAAGCAAGATTGCCTCCTACTGAGAGATATCTTAGGGACCATCCAGCACACCAAATCATTGGTGATGCAAGACATGGAGTCCAGAAAAGAAGCAAGAACTTCAATACATCTCTCTGTTCAAGCTTCCTATCTCAAATAGAGACCAAGAAGCTTGAAGAGGCAATCAAAGATCCTTTCTAGATCGGAGCAATGCAGGAGAAGCTGAACTAGTTCAGAAGGTGTAGTGTATGGAAGTTGGTTCCCAAACCTAAGGGACATAATGTCATAGGAACTAAGTGGATCTATAGGAACACGTTAGATGGGAATGTCATTATTGTCAAGAACAAGGCTATATATGTTGGAAAATGATACAGGCAAGAAGAAGGAATAGACTTTGACCAGACTTTTGCTCCAGTAGCCAGGCTGGAAGCAATAAGGCTATTCCTTGCATTTAATGCCTATCAAGGATTAAAAGTCTACCAGATGTATGTGAAGTCAGCATTCCTAAATGGGGACTTAAAAGAGGAAGTATATGTGGATTAGCCACCAGGTTTTGTAGACCCTCACCTTCCTGATTCTGTTTATAGGCTTAGGAAAGCTCTATATGGGTTGAAGCAATCCCCTAGAGCATGATAAAAAACATTATAAAATTTCATCATTGAGAAAAATTCTCAAGGGGGCAATAGACAAGACCATATTCCTAAGGGAATATAAGGGAAAGATCATCCTAGTCCAGATATATGTTGATGACATTATCTTTGGATCCAATGAGGAGAACCTTTACAGGAAGTTTGCTAAACTTATCCAAGGGAAGTTTGAGATGAGCAGCATGGGTGATCTCAAGTTCTTCTTGGGACTCCAAGTAATACAGACTAATGATGGCTTGTCCATATCCTAGTCAAAGTTCACCACAGAGTTGATTAATAAATATGGTATGGAGAATGCCTCCACCAAGAGAACTCCAATGGGATCAAGTATGCCTATAGGCAAAAATGAGGCAGGGAAACCTGTTGATGAGTCTTTGTATAGAGGGATAATTGGCTCTCTTCTATACTTGACTGCTAGTAGGCCTGACATCATGTATGTTACACGTGTCTGTGCTAGGTATTATGCCTGCCCTAAAGAATCTCACTATTCTGCTACAAAAATAATTTTAAGGTATCTTAAGGGCACACTAGATCTTGGTATATGGTATCCTACGAATATAAATTTAGAGCTAACTGGATTTTTAGATGTAGATTTTGCAGGCTGCAAGGAAGACAGGAAAAAAAAACTACTGGTACATATCAATTTCTAGGTAGAAGACTTGTACCATGGAGCAGCAAGAAGCAAACCAGTATGGCTATCTCAACTGTAGAATAAGAGTACATTTCAGCAGGCATCTGCTGTGCACAATTGTTGTGGATGTAGCATCAGCTTGAAGACTAAGCAGGACTCCAAGTAGAACTCCTCTTTATTGTGATTCTACAAGTGCCCTTTCTATTGCTAGGAATCCTGTTTAACACAGTAGGACTAAGCGCATAGAAATTAAGTATCATTTTATTAGGGAGTGAAAGATAGGGGATAGACCTGATTTACTCTAGAGGGGGGGTGAATAGAGTATTAAAACTTTTGGCTGTTTTTAATTTTTATATCAGAGTT
This sequence comes from Platanthera zijinensis, assembly GCA_039513925.1. Classification (NCBI taxonomy): domain Eukaryota; kingdom Viridiplantae; phylum Streptophyta; class Magnoliopsida; order Asparagales; family Orchidaceae; genus Platanthera; species Platanthera zijinensis. Next base: position 155,568,800 of record CM077080.1, on the reverse strand, counting down.
GAAAATAGGTGATACCAATAATAAAGAAGGAAATAAATAACATGTTAAACTAATCTATCTATCACAACACAGCAAGAACAGAAAGAAAATGAAAACAACCAAACAACACAAGAAATTTTATAGTTGTTTCCCAACCTGGGTACATCGACTCTTCTACCACCCTGGTAGGAATCCACTAACAAGTTTTTGATCAGGTGACTGCCACCACAAGATCTATTTCCAGGGAAATCTCACAACCCTTTAGGCTTTTGATCAGGTGACCAAAAACCAAGAATAAACTTTTGAAGGGAGTTAATAAACCTTTTGTACAGGAAGTGAGAGAAGGGGTGATAAGGTCTTCTCTTTTCTCTAAGCAGCTGAGAAGACTTGTTGATTCTGTAGTTGTCAAGACTCCTTCTGAAATGTAGAATTGGTTCAGAAAGATGGAGCCTTGCTCAAGGTGTAGTTCTTTGGCCTTGTCTGAAAACAATCCTGGAACTTTCTGACTGAATCAAGATGAGTTGTCCTTGAATGTTCCAGGAGGAGAAGGTTGAAGAAGACTCTTGATAGTGATGGATGTTCTTCTTCAGTCTTCAGAATGGACAAGGAAGAAAACAGAATGTTTTCTACACAGGGAGAGAGTTCTGAATGTTCAGTTTATGTCTCTCTGTATTCTTGTGTGTTGTGTGTTCTCTTCTAATGTCTGGCTCAGTGTATTGTCGACTGAAAAGAGAAAATATCTTTTATATTTTACAGACAATAATTTTTCCTTTGAAATTTTAATTGCTGGCATTAATTGTTGATTGCCCTAGAGAAAGAAATGGCTGGAATATTGACTTAAATGAGTTTCCCCAACTGTCCCTAATAAAATAAGCAAGTAAATTACCTGATGAAGACAATAATTAATGCAGCCAATAACCGCTATATTCAAAGGAATATGAGCATTAATTACTCAGGACTATTACTGCTAAATAATATAGAAAGTAAGGGACATAAGTAAGGAAAACTTCTCATTCTGGCTCGGTACAGAAATCGTCGACCTCAGAACAAAATTCGTCGACTGGAGATCCAAGTTCATCTACCTGACAATTCATGTTCGTCGACCTAAGCTCTGCGAATTGCATACTGAGAATAACTTGCCAATTCTGTGCTCTGAGTTCATCGAGTTGAGAATCTGTCTGAAAGAGTCGATCGTCGACCTGAGCTCGAATATCGTCGAGCTCAGCTTAGAGAAATAACTCTTAGTTCATCGATCTGAGATCGACGATCGTCGAGCTGAGTTCAAGAACTTCAAACTGATCATTCTGTTCTCTGAATCTTCTATGTCTTGAGACTACTGATGTCCTCTGCTTGTTGGTCCTAAAAGGTTGAACCTAATGACTAGCCTAAACTCTAGGACTACCAGACTTCACCATGGCTAATTTAGTGAACCTAGTCCAAATCCAACTAGGGATCCAACAATCTCCCCCTATTTGGGTGAGGTCACTAAAAAACAAATAATAGAATTAATCATAAAGCATAAACACATGTATCTGACAGAAATAAAACATTGAGCAGATATTTACAAATAAGTGCTTCATGATTAGACACACAGAGTTTTAATAAGAAACAAGAATAAAACATAAACAAAATCACTTGTTCTGCTTAGATTGTTCTTTATCAGGCTTCTCAGAAGGTTGTATGAAAATTATTTCTCTATTAGGATTGGCGGCTTGTCTCTTTGACATGGTCATGTCTGATGCACCAATTATATTGAGATATGTTGCTCTTGGAACTAGAGCTTCTGGGTACAATTTCATGTAATCATCAACATTAAAAAATTTGTTTGCCTTGTCATACCTTTTAAGTTCTTCCTTCCTATATGAAGACATAGTTGAAAATTGAGAGGAATCCTTTCCTTCAGCCTTTGCTTTTTTAATTTGAGAAAGTGCTACAAGTTCCTGAAATCTGGCCATTTTAGTTGTTGTTTCCTGCTCTGTATCTACAAATTGTATTATAGGAGATGCTGGCCTTTTAGGACTTGATTCGTTCTGTGAATCATCAAAGGAGTCTGGAGTACTTCTCTTATACATCGCTGGAGGAGGTTTTCTTTGAGATGACTATTACTGACTGCCTGGCTTGGAATATCTTTCGTAGGTTTTTGTGACAGGTGCAGATCTTTGAGATACATTTCTAGAGGCCCCTGAAGATGGAGGAGGAAGAGGAGGAGGGTCTTGTCTAAATTTCTTTGGAGGAGACCTGCACCTCCTTCTCTTCTTCCTTTCTGCTCATTTTTATATAGCCATATCCACTGTGGAATCCCTGGGTATGGAGTAATCTTTTGCAAGATATAGTATGGAGTATCATTAGTGGGACTTTGCATAGGAGCAGCCTTTAGAGCAAATTTCCTCTTCTTAACAATCTTATTTCTGGCCTTGGAATCATCAGATTCATCAGAATCTTCTTCATCAATATCATCAAAAGATTCTTGAGGATTGTCATACAAAGCATCTATCTCTTTTAAAGTTTCCTTTGAGATTTGTTTTTCAGCTTGAGGAAGTGCTTGAGGTTCAGCAACTTCAGGTGGAGCAAAATTCTCAGTGATCATCTGATAATCTTCTACATCTTTTTTAGTCAACAGAAATTCATTCAAAGTAGGATCATTCTGAATAAGTGTAAGTTCTTGTGCCACATCTTGGGCAATCAAACCATATAATTTTTTGATTGGGCTATCATCCATAGTATAAGTTGGGACTGATGGTTCCTCAATTATTTTAATAGCAAAAATTGCCTTCAGTTGATTAACAACTTCAGGACTTATTGGATGAGTGTAACACACTATAGCCAAGGATGGCTTTGAGCAGACTGCTTGAAGATAATTTATATATCCATAAACAAAAGATTTCAATAAATTAAACAAATCTATTGTAGGATTGATAAAATATTCACCAACAGTCACAATCTCTGGGGGAGCAACTTGCTCATCTACACTCAATATATTATAATCAATTGATTCAGCCTCTATAATCATCTGTACATCTGTTGCTGTGAACTCAACTATCTGCAAAACAAGAGCTTCGTCTACTGCTTCTGTTGCTGCTGCTAGAGGAGGAGAAACTAGATCTTCTTCCCTGGATATCTCCCCCTACCAGGCTTCAGAGGGTCCTGTAGCCAGTCCCCCAGAAGAAGGGACAGAAAGGGCAGTAGGCAGAAGAGCATAGAGGGTGGAAATGGATTCAACAAGAGGTTTAATAGCCTCTGCTATGAGTTGTTTGAGTAGTGGAGTGATTATTTGTAGAAGAGAGGAAATGGAAGGGGGATCCATTTACATGAACTCAGAGGGTGTCTGAATTGATAAAGAAGGATTGATGGATGAGGTTGAAGGGAAGGGAGTGGAATCTGGCATGGGCTCATCAGTAGATGATGGGGAATGGATGGGGGATGATAACAAATCAAATGATGGTATGGATGATATATTGTGTAGGGGGATATCAACAAGATGTTTAAGAAGAGAGGACTGAGGAGGAGTGACATGCTCTGGGGTATGAGGTGGAGTTGCATGCACTGAAGATTGGGGTGGAGATGGTTGATGTTCAGGTGAGTGAATTGATGTTGGTTGATGGACTGGAGATTGAAAGTGGGAAGGTTAATGTACTGGAGATGTGGGTGGTGTTGGGATATGAGCTTGAGATGTAAATAGTTGTTACAGGGTTGAGGAAGGAATTGAGATTTGTTGAGATGTAGGTTGATAATAGGGAGGTGTGGGAATGTTGCTGGAAGGAACATCTTCAGGGGGTGGGGGAGCAGCTGATACAGCTCTAGTATCCTCAAATGCCCTTGAAGAGGAAGGAGCCTTTGATGTCTTTTGGATATTCCTCTCCCACCTACCAAATAAGGCACAAGTGAGCCTTTTGGAGGCCTTAATGAATATGGTGTGGGAGACCAGGGATTCAACAGCCTATGCTTGAAGGAAGATTCCAAGAATCCTTCCAAAGCACACCTCTTTCTTTGTATTCTTTTTCTTAATAATCTCAAACATTATTCCAGTCTAGTTCACTGGCTTTTTGTTGACCACTGCACACATCACTAGGAATTGTTGCCTGGTGATATAGTCATGGGCAATATGCGTGCCCAGCAGTACCTTGCCCACCACATCAACTAAGAATTTATAATCGGTAGACAGGTGTTTCTTCAGCAGTCTATTAGAGTTGTCTCTAGTATGACAAATCTTAATCAGCATTTCATCATATTCAGCACTGTCTATTTCCAACTCTTCTTCCCCATTTACTAGTCCAAATATTTTAGTTAGAACGGCGGGGGTGAGAGAGACAATGTTACCCGTTATTATTCCTGTCATAGTATCAGTATTTGGTGAGGAGGAGGTGAATACCCATTTTCAAATTTCTGTTGCAGCAATCTTTATCTGTGTTGTCATAAGATTCTTCAACTGCTGATCTTCAAACAATTTCAGAATATGAAAAAAGATTTGATCTGAGTGCTGGAATGACTCGAAGTCTATATCAAATCCCATGTCAAATTTCATCGCCGCAAGAGTGCTCGCTGGAATCTCCATTATCACCTGTAAAAGGAAAACAGAGAGACCAAGTGCAAGGGAAACAGAAAGCGCGAGATGGAGCTCGAAGAAAAAGTATATATAAGGTTGTTCAGAATATGAAATGATAAACTCCATCCTGCGAAATAAAGAAAAATTCTTCGATCTGAGGTCGACGAAATATTTTATTAACAAATGTGTTCATCGAACTCAGTCTTAAGAAGGGAAAACTTTTCGTGATTCTCAGGTCGACGAAATTTTATGAAGATAAATCGTCAATCTTCGGTCAACGAAAACGACTCACACAGAGAGTTCGTCAATCTCAGGTCGACAAATTTTCTCAAGAACTTTCCTAAGTTCATCGATTTCTCGGTCGACGAACTATGGAAAATTCTTCGATCACAGACCGAAAGTTATATTAAAGTTTCTCCATTGATCATACCAAGCATATTCAAAAAGAACAGATGGTTCCTCTCATCCAAGGGTTTGGTGAAGATATCTACTCTTTACAAATCAGTGTAGATGTAGATAAGATTAATTTTCTTTTTGTCTACAAACTCTCTAATGAAATAATGCCTTATCTCTATATGCTTAGTTCTACTATGATGAACTGGATTCTGGGCAATAGAAATTGCACTAGTATTGTCAAAAAGTAGAGTTGAATTATTTAAGTTAAAACCATATGAAAGTTAGGGTTTGATCTGATATACTCTAGATTAGGTACTATATCACAGAATACCAAATGAAATAAATGAAATCACAGGAAGAACTAAATAACACAGCCATAACAAGAACAAAAATAGGAAAACCAGACAACACAAGATTTTATAGTGGGCCCCCAACCTGGGTACATCCACTCTTCTACCACTCTGGTAGGAATCCACTCAGGTTTTTGATCACGTGACTGCCACCAATTAGCTTTTGATCAGGTGCTAAAAAACCAAACATCAAGACTTTTGGTTAGGAGACTTGCAACCAGGAATCACTTTTGAAGGGAGTAGAGAACCCTTTTTACAGAGGGGGTGAGAGAGTGATGGTGCCTTCTCTTTCTCAAATAAAGTTGAGAAGACTAGTGGAATTGATGTTAACAAAAAGCTCCTCCTAAAATATTGAGTTTATTCAGGCAGGGATGGAACTTTTTCTTCAGGGTGATAGGGCTTCAAGCTTTCAATTTTGACAAGAAGAACTTCAGGAACTATTTTGACAGATGCAGTATTGTTGTCCTTCTGAGAGTTCCTGAGAGTATGACAGAAGAAGATACTTGATTCGGAGGGATGTTCTTCTTCTTAAAAATTGTTCTTCTTCTTGTCTAGCCGCTGTTGATTCTTGACTGATCGATTTTCAATCTCAAGAATTCTGTATATCTCTCAGAATGTTATTTTTGTATCTCATATACTTGAAAGGAATAATAATCTCTATTTTTATATTTCCAACGTGAATGTCCATTTGAATTTTTAAATTCCTTCTACAATTAATACTGACGGTCTTGGAATATTTTTTGGCATTAATTTGTTTCCCCAACTGTCCCTTATAAAAATGGCAGGCAGTAATCCTGATGAAGACCATAATTAATGTTCTTGTCTAAAGGTAATATTCAGAGAATATTAGAGCATTAATTACTCAGGAATCATTGCCACATAATAAGGACAAAAGAGGAAAAAAGCCAAGACTGGATTCGTCGACCTGAGTCCACAGTTCGTTGAGCTAAGAATAGCTATTCGTTGAGCTGAGATCCAAGATCGTCGACCTATGAATGCTGCTTGATAACTTTCTTCTTCAGTGCATCAAGTTTGTCAAGCTGAATCTAAGATCGTCGAGCTGAGCCCTAAGAACAAAGTTAGTCCAGTTGGGGTCCAAGATCGTCGAGCTGAGTCTGCAGTCTGGACTTAGAATATTTTCTAATGTTGAGTGTTGAATCATCTTACCTAGAATTATTCGACCAGAGAACAGAATTCTCCTAGTTGATTTTCTTAGTTCGTCGACTAAGGTTTGACTTAGAGGATTTATTACTTTATCCAGAGTTCGTCGAACTGAGAACTAAGTTCGTCGAGCTGAACTCAGAGAATTGTCCCTGAGTTCGTCTAGCTGAGCTCAACTTTCGTCGACTAGAGATCGACGAACGTAGAAATCCTTTTTCTAATTCTTGAATTCTCTAAGTCTTGAGTCTCTGACTTTGTTGAAAGTTGGTCCTTTGTACTGTTGACTCAAAAGACTTAACCTAGACTCTAAGACACAACCATGACTCTGATCTATACATGTTGGGTCATATCCTAACTTACTGAACCTAGCCCAAATCCAACTAGGGATCCAACAATCTCCCCCTATTTGGGTGAGGTCACTAATAACAGACTCAATACAAGAAAATGTACAAAGCAAGAACAAAATATATATCTGGCAGAAAATTTAACAGTAAATGCAGCAGATATAATTGCATAGTCAGCTTTGTAACAAGAAAACACAGTTTATCAAAAATATACCAAATAGCAGTTCAGGTTTTATTTTTTCTCTTTCTTCTCCTTTGGCTGAGCTTCTTTGTTCTTATCCCCAGGCTGAGTAAAAATGATTTTCCTGTCAGTATTAGCAGCTTCTTTCTTTGATATGTACATATCTGCTGCTCCAGTCACTGTTAGGGTAGAGGTTCTGGGAACTACATCCTCTGTGTGTCTAGCCATATAATCTGCAAAATTAAATACCTTCTTGCACACCTGAAGTCTTTCAAGTTCTTTCTCTCTATATGAGGACATGGTAATGAACTTGGTTGGATCTTCTCCTTCTTATCTATCCTTCTTTATCTATGATAGACCAATCAATTCTTGAAGCCTAGCCATCCTAAAATTAGGATCAATATCCTGACTGACAGATGATTGATCATCTTGGGAGGGTAGCAGAATAGCAGGCCTGAATTGAGTTGACTGTGCTTGAAAGTTTGTTGCATTATGGCTTTCATCACTCTGAATGTATAGTGACTTTGGAGGTGCAGTTTCACTATATTTTCCTTTAGGTTTGTGTGATACTGAATGCCTTCTTTGTTCAGCTTGTTGTTGGGGAGGAGAGAACTCTAGCTTCAGATAGACTACTTCTTTTATCTGCTCTGTATTACCCATACTTCTTTGTTAGTTGCTTCCATAAGATTGATATCTAGATGGCCTTTCCTACCTCTGATAATTTCTTGTGAATATAGGATTGGAAGGTGCACCTGACCTTTGAGAAGTGGTTCCTAAAGCACCAGCAGCTTGAGGAGGAGGAGGAGGATCCTTCCTGTATTTATGAGCTGGGGGAGGAGAGTATCTTTTGCTTTTCTTTCTAGCCTTTTGTTTATTCTTTGAAAGCCACATCCAGGCTGGCATCCCTTAGTATGGGTTTTTTTTTGTAAAATATAGTAGGGAGTGTCATTTGTGTTTCTAGGCTTGGGAGCAGGAGGAGGAGGAGCCTTCCTTTTCTTAGAGATTTTCTCCCTCTTTTGATCCTTATTAGAATCATCATCATCAGAAGGTTGAGGATTGTCATACATATCATCAATTTCTTTTAGTGTGTCCTCAGAAATTGTTTTCTTTTCTGTCTGAGATTGAACTGGAAAGGGGACTGAAGAACTGTGTACATCTGTACTTTGAGCAGCTAACTTTTTTTCTTCCTCTATGTCAGCCAAGATCAAGGCATCTAGATCTGGCACTGGAGAATCATCCATTATAAATACTGGAGCCATGGGAGAAGATACAATGGGAGAAACAATCTGTGGAGATGATGAAGTGGCAGGGATAGCAAAGTTGGCCTTGAGTTGTTTGACAACTTCAGGGCCTATTGGAGAAGAATAAGGGGTAATAGCCAATGATTTCTTAGTACACTCAGCTGGAGGGAGACATAGATAAGTTGTAACAAAAGATCTTAACAGACACATCAAGTCTACTGTGGGATTAATAAAAATATCACCAACAGTGTTTATTTCCAGTATAACTGACTCATCTATTTCCATATCAGTTTCAATAAAATTAATCAAATCAAATAAATCAGTATCATCTACTTCAACTTCTACTACTGTATACATTACTGTTGTATCTGCTGTATCTGAGACCTGTACAACTGGTTCTGCTGCTGCTGCTATAACTGCTGCTACTTCTTCATGAAGTATCTCCCCCTGCCTGGTTTCAGTAGACACTGAAGCCAGGCTCCCAAATGAAGAGGGAGCAGTAGTGAGGGCAGAGATCTGGTAAGCAAGAGAGGATATGGAGATAGCTAGGGGAGAAATGGCCTCTACTATAAGAGATTTGAGTAGAGGTGTGAGGAGAGTAATGAGTGGGGTGACAAGGGATGGATCCAGGTTTGGAGAAGTGGATGGTGGGGTAGTAGCTTGTTTAGTGGAGATTGTAGTAGCTGAGGGGCAGATAGGTGGAGGTGAAATGAGAATGTCTAGGGGGAGTTATATTGAGTAGAGGGAGTGTGCAGTGGAGGTGATAATAGGTTAAAGGATGGGAATGAAGAGAGGTTGATGTGGGGGATATCAGTAAGATGAGATGGAAGAGGGGATTGAGGTGGTGTAGGCATGGATGTATCAGGCTTAGGTAATTAAGGAGGGGATTGTATATGTGTAGGGGAAGAGGGAGTTGGAGAGGCTGGTGGTGTTGGGGTATGGAATTAGGGTGGTAGTGGAGGGTGGAGTTGGTTGGGCTTGTGATTGGGATGGAACTTAAGGGGCAGGAGGTGGTGGAGGGGTGGAGAGGATCCCTTCAGTGGGGTGGGGAGAGGCTGGTGCAACCATTGTACTCTTAGAACTTTAAGTGGAGAAGGAGGTAGCCTTAGTTAGCTTAGTGATGGTCCTCTCCCACTTGCTAAAAAGAGCACAGGTGAGTCTCTTTGAAGCATTGATGGATATGGTCGAGGAGACCAGGGATCCTGCAGCCTTTTCCTTAAGGAAGATCCCTAGGATCCTTCCAAAGCACACCTCTTTCTTATTATTCTTCTTTTTAATCAAATCAAACCGAATTTGACCCCAGTTCACAACTTTCTTATTTACTATGGCGCACATAACCATGAAATGATGCCTTGTGTTGTAGTCATGTGTTGTGTGCTTCCCGAGCAACACCTTCCCAGCTATATCTGCGAGAAACTTATACTCGGCATATAAAAGTTTCTTAAGTAGTTTGTTTGGGGTGTCTCTAGAGTAACCCATTGTACTCAGCATCAAATCAAACTCTTCAAAATAAATTTCTAATTCGTCCTCACAATTTTTAAATCTAAAAATCTCAGTTAGAATGTTGGGGGTAAGAGAGATGCGTTACTCGCAATGGTGCCAGTCATTGTGTTCTCATCTGTAGTAGCTGTGTACACCCACTCCCTGATTTTTTATCAGATATCCTGATACGAGTTTAAAGTAGAGTTTTTTGTTGTTGATCTTCAAGAAGTTGAAGAATGTTCAGGAAAACTTGTTCAGAGTACTGGAATGATTCAAAATCCAAGTCAAAACCAGTATCGAATTTCATAGCAGTAAGAGATCCAGCGGGAATTCACCATTGAGAGCACCTGCAAAGGAAAAATGACGATCAAGTGCAAAAGAAATGAAAGCGCGGGACGGAGGTCGAAGAAAACCTAGATATAGTGTTTTCTAGAATATCGACAGACTCCGTTCCATGAAAAAATGAAAAGATCTTCGATTTGAGGTCAACGAAATAGTTTTGAGTTAAACAGTTCGTCAATCTCAGTTTTAAGATTTGAAGACATTTCGTCGATCTCTAGTCGACAAAATTTTTCTGAAGTAAGTTCGTCGATCTCAGTTCAAAGAAACTAACTTCACTCACAGAGAGTTCGTCGATCTCTGGTCGACGAAAATCTCAAGAACTTTTCCTAGTTCGTCGAGCTCCGTTCGACGAACTCTGAAAAATTCGTCGATTGCAGACATAGACTAAACTAAACCTTCTCTATTTATCATTCCAAGCTGATTTATAAAGAACAAGTGATTTCTTTCATCCAGGGGTTTCGTGAAAATATAAGCTCTTTGTAAATCAGTGTAGATATAGAGAAGATTGATTTTGTTTTTGTCTACACATTCTCTAATGAAATGATGTCTTATGTCTATATGTTTAGTTCTGCTGTGATGGACTGGATTTTGTGCTATAGCTATAGCACTTGTGTTATCACATAATAGAGTTGAATTATTTGAGTTTAATCCATAATCTAGGAGTTGGTTCTGAATCCACAACATCTATGAACAACAACTGCCAGCTGCAATGTTTTCTGCTTCAGCAATTGATGTGGACACAGATGATTATTTCTTGAAAAACCATGACACCAATCTCACACCAAAGAACTGGCAGGTTCCTGAGGTTCTTTTTTTTTCCACTCTAAATCAAGCAAAGTAAGCATCTGAGTATCCAGTTAACTCAAACTCTAACTCAGTAGGATACCAGAGACCTAGACTAGGACAACCCTTTATATATCTTAAAATCCTTTTTAGAAAAACTAGATGGGATTCTTTGGGTTCACTTGGAATCTAGCACAAAGTCATGTAGAAAAAATAATATCAGGTCTGTTAGCTGTAAGGTATAGTAGGGACCCAACAATGCCCCTATATAATTTCTTATCCACAGGTTTCCCATGCACATCAGAATCTATTACAGCATTTGTAGCCATGGGTGTTTTCTTTGCCGAGGCATCAGCCATCCCAAACTTTTTAATAAGCTCTTTTTCATATTTAGCCAGGGAAATGAAGATGCCATCATGGAGCAGCATCACTTGGAGACCAAGGAAGTAGGAGAGCTCACCCATACAACTCATCTCAAATTTTGAATGCATTAGATTAGAAAATATCTTGCATAATTTGGGGTCAGTAGAACCAAATATTATGTCATCTATATATATTTGTACTAACAATATTTTATCATGATGCATTTTAGTAAATAAAGTCGTATCTATTATGCCTCTTGAAAAACCAGGCTCTAAGAGAAAACTGGCTAAGGTCTCATACCAAGCTCTTGGAGCTTGCTTTAAACCATAGAGAACTTTATGCAATTTAAACACATAAGAGGGATGAGTTGGAGAAACAAAACCTGGAGGTTGTTCAACCTAAACCTCTTCTTTGAGTTCCCCATTTAAGAAAACACTCTTCACATCCATTTGATAAACTTTGAACTTTTTGAATACAGCATAGGCCAGAAATATCCTTATAGCTTCTAGCCTGACAACTTGAGCAAAGGTTTGATCATAGTTAATCACTTCCTCTTGCATATACCCTTGAGCAACAAGCCTCGCCTTGTTCCTCACAATCACACCTTGGGCATCAAGCTTATTTCTGAATACCCATTTGGTTCCAATGACTGGATAGTCTTTTGGTCTTGGAACCAAAACCCAAACTCTACATCTCTCAAACTGATTAAGCTCCTCTTGCATTGGAATGATCTAGTGGGGATCTTGTTCTGCATCATTTATGCATTGAGGCTCAATTTGAGAGAGGAAACAGGCATGCATCAAATCTTTGTTGAGGTGATGCCTTGTTTGTACACCTATTGTTATGTCTCCAATCACTTGGGATCTGGGGTGATCCCTCAGTGTGAGAAAATCAGTGGGTGGAGTTTGTTCTACAACATCATTTGGAGAGAATTCTTCTTGTGGAGTAACTTCAGTTGTTGTAGGGGAGTCAGCTTCTTCCACGGTTTCTTCATCACTTCCTTCATTGACTTGTTGAGAAGGATGAGGTACAACTTTTGGGGTGAGGTTTAAGTCATCCAATTTCTCACACAAGTTGTGTACCTGCAAGGAGTCTTTGGTAGAAATCTCTTTCTCCTTATAAAACATGTTAGCCTCATCAAATGTAACATGCATAGATTACTCTATTTTATATGTAAATTTTTTAAATACCCTATTAGCTTTCCTGACTTGTGAATATCCTAGAAAAATTCCCACTACAGCCTTTGCTTCAAACTTTCTAATGTGCTTTTTTTCATTATTATGAATATAACATACACAACCAAAAACTTTAAAATAGTTGATTATTGGTTTCTTCCCTTTGAGCAATTTATAGGGAGTCTTATGTTTAGTTTGTGTATCAAGCTTCTATTAAGGACATAATTTGTTGTGCTCACTGCCTCTGCCCATTAGGATAGGGGCTTGTAAGCATCTACAAGTAATATGCCTACAGCTTCAATGAGTGTTCTATTTTTCCTTGCAGCTACCCGATTTTGTTGAGGAGTTCTAGGAGCTGAGAAGCAGTGTCTGATACCTTCCTTCTCACAGAACTCATGTATAAGAAGAGACTCAAACTCTATACCATGATCACTTCTGATCAATGCAACATGAGTAGAGTACTCAATCTGTATGGTCCTGATAAAATCTATAAGAACCTTGAATATATCTGACTTAGATCTCAGAAAGAATACCCAAGAGAATCTGGAGAAGTCATCTACAACCACTAAGGTATAAGATTTCCCTCCTAGGCTTTGTACAGCCATAGGGACAAAAAGGTCTATATATAGTAAATTTAATATCCTAGGTGAATCACTCTTATTAATGGATTTGAAACTAGATTTAGTTTGCTTGCCTAGTTGACAAGCCCTGCAGAGTCCTTCCTTCTTGTAGGGGCCAGAAGGTAGTCCTCTAACAAGGTTGTCCTAAGATAACCTAGCAAAATTTTTCAGATTTACATGCCCTAATATTTTATGCCATAAGTAATTTTTACTGTTAACTATGTTAAGTAAACATATGTCTGAAGTTACAGAATGAAAATTAACTAGGTATATGTTTCCTTGTCTATTGCTAATTAAAACAGGTTTGTTTTCTTTAGAGGTAATAGTACAGGAGCTAGAGTTGAATGATACCTGATAAACTTCATCACAGAGTTGGCTTATAGAGATGAGGTTATGCTTTAGTCCGCTTACATAAGCAACTTTCTTGAAAGTTACTGTTCCAATCCTGACTTTGCCATAGCCCTCTATTTGGCCACAATTAGAGTCACCAAAGATAACCTTTGGCCCTAGCTTCGACTTGTAATCGATTAGGTTGTCCTTGCTGCCTGCCATGTGCTTAGAGCAGCCACTGTCTTGATACCAATGTTGATTGTATGCGGGACAGGTCTTCATCTTAAAATAAAGTAGTTAGTTGTTCTTGACCCAGGTAACCTTGGGTCCTTGTTGATTTACGTAGCTATAACTAGAAATGTAAGAACATTCAGGTTGATCTTTATACCCTTTAGGATGGTATCTCCTAGGTGGAATTATACATTGAGTAAAGGGATTAAAATTGTTATTAGAATTTAAGTTCCTGTTAATAAGATCTGGGTTCGACAATCTCTGGTTGGATCGTCGACCTGAGCTCGACGATGTTGGATGAGATCGTCGATCTCTGCTCGAAGAATGAAGGTATTCATTCTTGAAGTACCAAAGTCGTCGATCTCTGGTCGACGAATCATACGGGTATCGTCGATCATAGATCAAAGATTGATTATTACTGATGTTTGCGTTCAAAGATCGTCATTCTGAGTTCAACGATCCGTTCATATATCCTCGATATGAGTTCGACGATAACTGCTGAACATTGTTATTTTTGTTATTCTTCTAGTTATTGAGCTTATTTTTGGTTTCAATTTATTCAAGAATATTATTAACTTTATTTACCTGTTAAGTGTTCCTCTTTCCCTTGTCAGATATAAATTTTACTGGTCTGGAAGATTATTTTTCTGAATAAAAGGTGGATCACTAGAGGAGGCACCTCGTCCTATTTTGCTATTATTTGTCCTAGAATTTATAGTACTAGTGATATCTAATAATTGTAGACTTATTCCATTAAGTGATTCTTCTAATAGTTTTGCCTTACCTAGTTCAGTTTTCAGAAAAGATATTTGTTTATTATTATACATTTGTTCATTAGTTAATTTTGCATTTTCTACAGTGATATTATCTAGGGTGTCTAACTTTTCTCTGAGAAGTTTGATTTCCTTCTCAGAGCTTATCAAGTCTAAGAATAAATTTTTATATTCAGATTTAAATTCATCTGACTCAAAATCATAGGAAGTTATTACCTGATCTTCAGCTGATAGAGATTCTTCATTATAAAACTCATTTGTATCTGATCTGTTACTGCCTGCCTCAATAGCCATGAGGCAGACTTCATTTACTTTCTACTCTTCTTCATCCTCACTAGAGCTGGAGGATGTAGATCGTTCTTCAGTATCACTCCATGTCTCAGCAATAAAGCCCTTGTCATTCCTCTTATGCTTGCTTGAGGAAGACTTGTATTAGTGACTCTTTCTTGAGTCCTCCATTATTCTGTCCTTCTTCTGAGCTTCTGGACACTCAGAAATGAAGTTCCCAGGTTTCCTGCACCTAAAACACACTACTTCTTTAGAGGGTGTTTTGTCATACCTTGGCTTATCTTCATATTTAGAAGGCTTCCTTCTGGAGTCTTTTCTGGCCATCTTGAAGAATCTCTTGGCAAAGAGACTCATAAAACCTTCATTTACTGGAATGACTTCAGAGTCTTTTGTAGATTTGAAAGCTATGCTGTGCTCCTTCCTAGTTGGTGTAGGAGTCTTCACTTCAGCTGCTGCATCCCTTGCTTTGATCAGCTGCTCATAGGATTTTAATTTTCCTAGAAGAGATTCTGTGGAAATCTCTGTCATGCTTCTGGCTTCTCTGATGGGCCAGATTCTTGAGTCCCATGTACTGGGGAAGCACATAAGGATTTTTTCATTCACTTCAGTCAAAGTGAATTCTTTGTCTAGAGTCCTTAGCTCACTGATGTTGGAGCTAAGTCTGTTGTACATAACTTCTACTGTCTCTGCTTCATCCTTCTTGAAGTTCTCATACTGAGTGATGAAATTTGACCTTATGTCTTTCCACTCATCTGCTGATCCAACCACCATTTGGTTCAGGGAATCCCAAATCTCCTTGGCTGATTGACACTCAGCAATCTTTTGAAATATTTCATCAGACATAGTTTGAGCCAGTATGTTCATGGCTTTGGCATCGGCTATCTTAGCCTTCTTCTGTGCATCTGTCCATCCAGGGGGTGGAACCGTACTCAGATCAGTTGATGTAGTTGAGGTTGAAGCCACTGGAGCTGGTGGTCCTGTTAAGATAGAATTAAATATATCTTCATCAATAGAGTTCATGTAAAGCCTAATTCTTGCCTTCCAGATTATGAACTTGGACAAGTTACACATCGTAGGTCTGGTGCTTGCATATTCTTTGTTTTGTGCCATGCTGTATAGATAAGTCTAGCAAAGTTAAAGAACAGATCTAACTTAGGATCTTTGGTTAAAGGTTTTAACTTGTACAACAAAAAGAACCTCCTCTAATACCAATTGAAAGTTAGGGTAAGATCTAATATACTCTAGAGGGGGAGGGGGGTGAATAGAGTATGTGGGTATATTTAAAACTTTTTCTGAACTATAAGAAGTACTCCTAAACTTAGGTACTATATCACAATACCAAATGAAATAAATGAAATCACAGGAAGAACTAAATAACACAGCCACAGCAAGAACAAAAAGGGGAAACCAGACAACACAAGATTTTATAGTGGTTACCCAACCTGGGTACATCCACTCTTCTACCACCCTGGTAGGAATCCACTCAGGTTTTTGATCAGGTGACTGCCACCAATGAGATTTTGATCAGGTGCTGTCTTTTGGTTAGGAGACTTGCAACCAGGAATCACTTTTGAAGGGAATAGAGAACCCTTTTTATAGAGGTGGGTGAGAGAGTGCTGGTGTCTTCTCTTTCTCAAATACAGCTGATAAGACTAGTGGAATTGATGTTAACAAAAATCTCCCCTGGAAATATTGAGTTTATTCAGGGAGGGATGGAACTTTTCTTCAGGGTGATAGGGCTTCAAGATTTCAATTTTGACAAGA
Source organism: Platanthera zijinensis (assembly GCA_039513925.1). Taxonomy (NCBI): domain Eukaryota; kingdom Viridiplantae; phylum Streptophyta; class Magnoliopsida; order Asparagales; family Orchidaceae; genus Platanthera; species Platanthera zijinensis. The sequence goes on along the minus strand of CM077080.1, from coordinate 155,552,454 downwards.
AGAACTTCAGGAACTATTTTAATATATGCAGTATTATTGTCCCTCAGAGAGTTCCTGAGAGTATGATAGAAGAAGACACTTGATTTGGATGGATGTTCTTCTTCTTCAGAATTGCTCTTCTTCTTATCTAACCGTTGTTGATTCTTGACTGATCGATTTTCAATCTCAAGAATTCTGTATATCTCTAAGAATGTTGTTTTTTTGTATCTCATATACTTGAAAGGAATAATAATCTCTGTTTTATATTTCCAACATGAATGTCCATTTGAATTTTGAAATTCCTTCTGCAATTAATGTTGACGGCCTTGGAATATTTTTTGGCATTGATTTGTTTCCCCAACTATCCCTTATAAAAATGGCAAGTAGTATGTAAGATCCTGTCTCCCCATTCCGAGGCTAACCCGGATCTTATTCCCAGAACCGCCGCCTTACGGATGACACTAACACACGGGTTAGTCGACACCGCAAGACGCCGATTCTGCCGGCTAGTACGATCATAACCTGTCGGCCAATATGAGAATAAAAGAGTACAAAGCAGAGCAAAAATGGAGAAGTCCACAGCCACAGTACTAAACATATATATATAACAAATGAAAAGTACAGGGTACAGTCCACAATGAGTACAATATAATGAGAGTAAAACGGGCTTATGCCCTGTACATCAAAATCAAGTCTCTCTCTCAACTAACAGCAGCGGAAATCTAAAATCTCACTCATCACACTTGTAGACGTGTGCTCCAGTAGTAGTAGCCGGTATCTGCCCCTCAAGTCCTGCCTCCTCGTCGTGCTGGTCCATCTCCTCGAGCTCCTAAAAATAGTATGGTCACCGACCATTAGTCAAAAGACTAAGTCGTTTCCTCCACACCTCGCCCCGCAACTCCTAGGCACCGTGCGGGAGGACGAAGCAGAGGACAACAAGAGGTGACAAAGGCGGAGCAGGTGACAGGAATCTAAGCAGAATATGTAACCAAGTAAGAAATGAAAGGTAACCTTCACTTATGCGGGTACACATAAGCAAGGGGTCTTCTGCAGGGCTCCCATTGTATACAATGGGGTGTCAGGTGTCACAAGCAAATATATATATAAAAGGAAAGTAACCTCAACCTATAAACTTGCCCACTCAAGCTTATAGGCTAAGGGATCGTATAGCAGGTCCTAATGTATAAGCGTCCCATACCACTTATATATTAGGTGTCATAGGTTGTTATGAAGGTTAATGATATGCATCTATATGGTGGGTATGATATGAACATGCAGTGCAACACACACACACGACTCCGTGATCACAGACCTTTAGTTCCCACTTTTCGAGAGCTAGCATCACTCTCAGGTACTACCGTTGTGGCTACGGCAGCAGCGGAGTGGGCATCTCTGCCTTCTAGGCGGGTATACACACTACCAGGCCTAGACCTCTCTTGTACGCCTCTGTACACCGACAGTGCACTCTAGAGTCACTGCGTACCACTTTGCTGACTACCCGTCAGTCTTGTTGGGCCGGGTGCGCGTTATTAGGAAAAGTCCTCCAGACTCCAGTATAAACATCCTACCGGTCCTTCTAACCCTCGCACCCGCCTGGTCCACCGTACTGTTGTCGGTGTGATGACTGGCCAGTACCGCATGGCCCGCCACTAGTATATGCACATGCAAGTATTATATATTGAACCTCCAGCTCAAAGGACTATCCTGTCCCAAATTTCTCCAACCCGTCACGGGTGAGTATGTGCTACAAAACCTCCAACCCTGCCCGGGTGAGTATATATGTCAATCTCTTTTCTCCAACTCGGCACGGGTGAGCAAGTAGTCAAAAGACTCCATGTCCCTCCAACCCGGCACGAGTGAGCACATGTCCAGTTCACTTACCCTATTAGACTACTCTTGCCTACCGATTATTATACTTAGTATCTTAAGGTTAATCCCAGCACTGCCCAAGGTATTCCCGGTGAAGGGCTCTCAGGGGCACTAGGAGCTACGATGGGCTGAATCCCAAAGCTCCCTTTCTCAAGGATATTTACTTTAGTTGATGTCTACCCAGAACCCCTTTTTCTCTCTCCTGTTACGTGGAGTGACCTAGTGACTTAAGGTATGAGTTAAGGAATGGCGGTCTTCCGTCATCCCCCTCTTAGGTAGACTAAGGTTGCACTTTTACTCTCGTCTCTAGAAAACATCTGCCACCCAGGGTTATATTTCCGATCTTAGACTCTAACTCAATTGTTGATTCATTTCCTGGTGGCCTATTGTACAGTATACCCTTACTATGCGCACCCCATGACCTTGTACCACCCTGAAATCGAACTTTCAAATCTTTGGACCAATAGACCCCAAATATTTATCCTAGGGTGGTATGACCATCTAGAATGTGCATGGTAATTTTTATAATTTTCTCTATTATTATTTTTTTATATTTATTTTATTTTCTCCAAATATTTTCTATGGTCGTTTAACACATGAAGTATGTTGTTGCATAGTCCTAATGATGCAAAATAGTTATCTTATCATTATCATGATGAATCATCACTATTTTCCAAAATTCATAATTTCTCCCCAAATTTATGTATTTAAATATTAATTTTCATAAACCATCATAATTACTACTTTTCAAATGAAGTATATGAAATTTAATCACAAAAATTCCAATAAATTTACAGGGAATCTAATTCATCAAAATAATACTACTGACCAAGTTTCATCAGTTTTAACAAAGTTATAAACTTGCAAATCATTATATTGGATAATTACCAAAATGCAATTATGATGATTTAAAATTTATAGGTACATTCAAAAATTCTGAAATAAATAATTCAGTGGTCTCATACCTATATATACCTCTGGAAATATTCACAAATTTTTCTGATCCATATTTGTATTGATTTATGAAATAGAAAGGATAGGGGTAAAGTGGTCATTTCATGTCATGTTACCTCAAAAGACTTCAAACAGAGAAATTAAAATTACCCCTAGTCAATTATGATCCACTATACAACAGGGCCAAATTTGAAGATTTTTACTTAATTAATTCCAATTTTCTTTTTAATTTACAAATAGAGCCATAATTTCCAAAAATCCAAATAATGGGATTTTTGATCCCAAAAATCCCATAAAAATTTTTAGGGACTACATTTGACCTAAATACCCTCTAGAATTAATTTCATGGTCTGCAAAAGCTCCATAAAGAATAAATTCACATTATAGTAGAACTTGCTATTGGCACACCAAGGCTAATACTAGCCAACACTTGCAAGTGGGTTAACCCATCATGCAGAGGTCGAAATGGGCTGAAATTTTTGTCAGACCCTAACAATGTCCCAGAGGACGTGCCACCAAAATTTGGGGCCATTTGGAGACCTAACACTCCATTTATTCCATTCAATTAATTTATGACATTTTGATTAAAACTATAGGAAAATGTTTCCCAAAAATTCCCAATTTTTGGCAAGGGCTAGATATGCCCTACACATGCACATGACCAAAATTTCAGGTCATGAGGATACCTGGTTTGGCATGGGCTTCATTTTTAATATCTGCCCTAGCCTAGGACCAGTCCTAGGAAAACAGCCCTACAGGACAAACTACTTGGCCAAAATGCAAGTTTAAGGTGGCATATTAAAGTTAGGAGAACAGGCTACATTTTGCATGTTAACCATTATTTATGAATCTTCTTCTATGGGGCCTAAAATTAGCCCGCAAGGTACAGGAAAATATGTGACAGAATGCCAAAAATCATTATAGCACGAATCTTAAAGCAAAATGGAGGGCATCCGTTCATCTTCTCCAAACAGCCAAGGGCCGAGATTTGCCCGACCTGGAGCTCCTTCCAAGGTCATTTCCCGGCCACTCAGCCACCTCCCTGGCCGGCCACCACCACCACCACCTCCGTTGAGGTGAGGGCTAAGTTTGGCGGCGACTTGGCCGCCGGAGGTGGCGGTTTCCGGCGAACTTGAACTCCATTAAAATCCAAAAATCCATGAAAATCTCACATTATAGATCAGGCTCAATTGAGCCTGATGTCTCGCCTAATCGATCTAGAAAGCTAGTACGAGTAGAGGTGAGGCGAAACGGACCTTGATCGGAGCCCGGCGGCGGCGGTGGCGGTGGTTGGCCATGGAATTTCTCCTCTCGGCGAGCTTGCTCCCGAACCGATTCTCCACCAAAAGCTTCGATCTAGGTATCGAATTCCACTCCTTTGGACCTTCTGAAGCTAATGGGAGGGTTAAAATGAGCTGATATTGGCTGTATAGTGAGTTGCCATTATGGGGATTTCGGCCTCTACATTGGATTCTCCTCCAAGATGCCATGTGGCATGAAGCTTGCTGGAAATGGCTGGTAAATGCTGTTGGAGCTCAGAGGAGGGCTTGGGAAGAGAGGAGGAGGGCCACATGGCCTCCATCCCTTCATTTCCTCCTTTCTCTCTCTTCCTTTTCACAAAAATTCCAAAACTACCCCTTTGCATGTAATCTCTCTCCTCATTTTGGGGGTTAGGGCTGTCCTTGTCCATTTGGGCTGGTCATGGGCCTTGGCTCATAGGCTTTGCCCATTGGGAATGGGCTTGGCCTTCACTTTTCTTCCTTTAGGCCATTTGTTGACTTGTTGACTTTTTAGGTTGACTTGGTCAACTTGATGAGTGGGCTGACCCCACTTGATGGTCATGGACTCCATGTCACCACCAAACATGGGTTGGGCCATGGTGATGGTCTTAGCCCACTAGGAATGGGTTAGGTCTTCATTTACCCTTATTTAGGCTTAAGGTTTACCAAGTTTGACTTTAGGGTTGACTTGGTCAAATGGGTGTGTGGGTTGACCCCACCTAGTGGTCATGAGGTCTAAATCATCACCCAACATGGCTTGGGTCATGGTGATGCCTTACTTGACCTAATTGGACCCAAGAGTGTAGGGTTTGACCCCTTTTAGGCCTAAGGTTGACCTGGGTCAACTATGGTCAAAGTGTTGACCTAGGGCATGACCTTGGGTCTACTTAGATTGCAATTAGGGTTAGGGCAGTGTGGTGAGGGTCATGGTGTGGCTAGGGTCCTTATTTAGTCATAGTTTGATTTGGTCCTATAGTGGGCCCCACCTTGTGACAACTCACCACCTAGGATCAAACCTAGCTAATTCCCCCCTGACTCACCATATGCCTAACCCAATCTAAGTTAAGGGGCCTAGAAGTAACATAGGATGTTACAAATCCTATAAACAAAACAAATAATTTCGTCCCCGAAATTTAAGTTCGGGTCTACGGGGTTCTTTTTGAGAATCATAAGAACTCATTAGAGGTAACAATCCTCTTCCGAATGCACTTTCCTCATATTTTGGGCTACTCATATTGTGAGGACATGTTTCCAAGTCCCTCGATATTTTTTTAATCAAAATAAGCTTTAACCACTCATTGGATTTTAGTCTTACGACCCATAATCATCAAGTACTTGTAAATTAACAATTTCATAAGTAGGAATCTTTTCCATTCCGGTCCACCTAGGTTTTTATTTATAATTCAGCGAGAACTTATAATCACCCCAAGATATTCTATACATTAGATCAACATTATTATGTATAGCAGTAAATCAACTTCCGAGATCCTGATGTGATGAAAAGATCATCATTTCGTTTCTCCCAACTTCAAGACTCATCACATCTCTATCTAAGCAGTAATATATGGTTCGTAGTGTGTTCACCTTTCGAGCGTACATCAAGCGATCATTATGGATATTGATGTTCGTACCAGTGACTCTCGATCACTTTTCACATATAGTCTAATTCATGAATCCATGAGCGTATCTTTTCAGGTATGGTGAGATCCGACACAATTTTGATTTAGCAAAAAGGAACTTTTATTGAGCACCGATTACCTTGGTATATGCCCTTGATAGTCATGATCTATGAAATCTCCTATTGGCGATTATAATGTTACCACGTGTGTATCCTGGTTTTTAATGCTATCATGATCAAGGGTCATATATACATGTACAATCCTTGACTTGTTTTATTCCTGAAGCATTTATTATCAATATGAACGTTGTAATGAGTTTTTGACCCTCAATTGTTTTTCATGTTCAGTCTAACCTATAAATTATAAGTGCACATTTTTCAAAATTGAAGCACTTTAATTTCTTCATTGATCGAATCTTAATAAATGTCCAATTGTTCTCGAGTATTTCACCGTATCCGTGATAACAATCTAACATTGATTACTTCGTTGTCATGAATTTCCCTATGGTGATCATGATGTTATCAACATTCGTGACTTGGTTCTTGATATAACCGCAACTAAGGGGTCATTCCTATGCGTATGCTACAACTTATCATCGGCCATATTCCAATTTGTTGAGTCGTTACCATTGTAAATGTCCTACCTTGACAATTTAAACCTTTACGTGCTTGAAGTTTCAATTCGGTATGCTCGTAGTAATTCTCTTATACATGTTCATATGGCCATCTTAATTGACAAGCATGGGTGAATACCCATCTAGAGTTATTATACTTACGAGGTTAGTTCAAGCATATGTAAACTTAATCCTCAAAAATTATTATGTCATGGTAGCGACTAACATATCCCTAAGTTCATGAGTTTTCATCACTTATATATTCCCAAAAGTACATACCTCGCACCACCTAACATAGGTAATGTTGAAACTTATTCGTTTCTTCGTGCGCAGGATATGCTGGTATATATTGTCTACTCACGATCAAGTTTTTCTGAATTGTTATAACATCGGTTCTAAAGATAATAATATATCCATAATCATGGGTTGATATCGAAATCCCGAACCTTTTGAGGGCGATTATTATTTCATCAAGTATTTTCATTTTGATTCCTGAGATCATCTAAGTCACATCCACGAGGTTATGCCTAAAGTATACATTTTCCAATCTAATATGTTTCTTCACCTGATTTTATGCTTGCTGGGGTCACTATACTCTCCTTGTTATGGATGTAATCGTGTGGATATTCCAGCATTTCCACTTCATGGACTCTCAAATAACAGTTGAGATTTACAATCATTCCTTCGTTTTATCTTGTCGTTACTTTGTCACAATCTGTATGTTTCCAATTAATGGCCTGGGTATGTTACGTAGGTACGGGTAGTAGTGATCCGTCATTATGTTTATACTTCTTCCAAATTTAATTGATTCTTCCTTGATTTAAATCTTTCTAGGGTTATGGTGCACCCATTGTTGTAGACGTAATTATTCAGATATTTCGAATCCTCATTTCCCATTGGTTTCCCTTGCAGTACATCTGAATCCCTTAACCACGCGTTACATTGATTGGGTTAAGGTGTTTAGAGTATCCTTGAAACATGCTTGTTGATGCGATAATCAAAATAAACCTTAATTGTTTGTACATCCTTCTACAACCCATACTGATTCTAATTCGGTCTTTTGAACGTGAATTTCTCTGATTTCACATGTATGCGTAAAAAGATTTATACCGTGTTTGTATTAAGGAAATCACGAGTGTTCATTAGACTACGATTTAAGTGGGTACTTAGACTCGAAATTGGGGAAAACCTCTTGAAGTCTTATACGGTCTTCCCTAGTTTCAAGGTCATATGTATTTATCACTAAGCCGGCATTTATGCAACTTTCACGGAACCAATTTCACTGTTCTACTTGTTCACTTACTCCAATGGTCTTGGAGTACTTATGAGAGTGAGAAGTCATTCTCGAAAGGTTCTACTTTCCTATTTCACTTGTGAATTTATTGCGTTCCTATCTTGTCGTCAATAGTCTATGCTACTTAAGATTAATAAATAGGGTGAAGATCTTTGAGAGTCCTAACCTTCCGTGGACGATTTGTAACACCCCAAAAATCTCAAAATGTGTTTGCAAACAATTTTGGGTTGGAGGCTGTTAGACACGGCCTGGGACACGGGCGTGTCCCAGGGCGTGTCGGGGGTACACGGCCTGGGACACGGGCGTGTCCCAGGGCGTGTCGGGGGTACACGGCCTGGGACACGGGCGTGTCCCAGGGCGTGTTCAAGATAGTCGACGATCGGAGGTCGACGATAGTCGAGCCTGGGACACGGCCTCCGACACGGGCGTGTCCCAGGGCGTGTCGCTCATTTAAATTCGAAAATGGCCTGTTTGAGTCAGAGTAGTACACGGCCTTGAACACGGCAGTGAACACGGCATTGAACACGGCCGTGTTGGGTTTGACACGGGCATGTGCCCTACCCGTGTACTGGTTTTGGAGATCGGTGAGTACCGTGTAACAGGAGACACGGGCGTGTCTCATGACTGACACGGGCGTGTCAGGTTCGACACGGGCGTGTCGATGCCCGTGTTCTCAAATATTTCAGTCGGTGCGACTGCCGCGTGTGCCACTTAAGGGTACACGGCCTGTGACACGGGCGTGTCACAGGCCGTGTCGGCCAAAAGAAAAGGAATTTTCAGTGTGATCTTGGCCCTTCATTTTCTTTAAATAAGATCCTGTGGCTGGAGATCATTTCTGGGCTGATAAGGCCGGAAAAGGGGGGAGAAAAGCTCATTCTTCTTTTCATCTTCTCTTTCTAAAGTTTAAGAGAGAGGTGAGAGCAAGGAGGAAGAAGAGGAAGTGGAGTCCGGCTGCCGGTGGTGCTACGGTGGTCCAAATCGCGAGCCGAGTTCGGATTTGCGAAGGCAACGCTGCTGCGAAGGCTTTCATCCGTCTCAAATTTCTCTCCATGGCTCCGAAGCGAACTCCTAGGGTAACGATTTCCTGCTTGGACATGTGAAGTCCTTAATTCCTGCATTGCATAGGGAAAACCCTTCCCCGCGAGTGTGCGGTGGGTTGTGGCATCCCTTGGGGTAGATAAGCGAAGTCCCCCTTGTTAGAGTCCGGAATTGGAGTACGGATCTAGGCATGCTGTGTGAAGCCCATCTGGACATGGTCTGGATTGGTGATGCTTGGTTGCATATCGGAGAAGACTCCGTGATTATTGCTTGTATGCATGATGGATAAAGTACTGGAAGAAGTCCAGGAAATGTTGAGAGTTGGACTCTCTTGTGGCCGTGAGTGCTACTTTGTGGAAGGTTGAGCCGTGAGGCTGCAACTAGGAAATGGTGGAACGGGCAAGGTGAAACTGTACCCGCGTCAGTCCAGGCGTGAGTCTGACGATGTGAGCAACGGGAAAGGTGGATCTGTACCCGCGTTATGGTTGTCTAACCTTGGGTGCTTAAGGCCCTGTTAGGATCACATAGCGAGAGTCGACGGCCTGTGAGCCGATCAGACTAGAATGCTCATAATGCACCGTTATGTCTGGGACCTCTGAACGGTGTGAATGTGCCCTGAGTGCACGGAGCGTCGGGCCGTCGTGCCGACGTTTGTGATATGTGACTGTGCGGGCGTGCACGTCTTGCTTGAATTGCTATATATCATGTTGGATGATTACTATGTAGGGATGGAATTCCGCTGCCCCGTGCCAGGGGCAGGGTCGTTATAATTGGTCAGCTGAATGCTGACCGTTGCCCTGTTTGCCACCGCTTGGTGGATTGGTTCTTACAGGTACTGGAGGTGCTGGCCCGAGCGGGACTTAGCGGGCTGAAGCCCAAAGCTGCGTTGCTGCCCTCGAAGGCATTGTTTTGTTTCTTTTGTTCATGTGTGGCCGGCCTGCGTGCCGATGTCTGTAATCCACACTCTTGTTAAAGAGAAACTGTTGTAAGGCCTTAAGGCCAGACTCTTTTGATGTATATATACATTCCTATGTTAGTGGATAATGTTCTTTATCTTGAGTTCATTAATTCAACCGTGAAGCTTCCGCTAGAATGCTCTGTGTTAGGACGCGTTGGTTATGATATTATTTCGTAGCGTCTCCGCCTGTTTGTGGAATATGGTGTGGGGCCCCGGCCGGACCCTCTATTATATTCTTCTTGACGGGTAGAGGTGTTACAATTTGGTATCAGCTTGTTGGTCGATCTCTTCCGAATTCGCGGACGAATTCTTTTGAGAGGTGGCGAGCACGTGTCAGTGCTGTCGTTATAACACTTAATTTGAACTCAAGATTGTCCACTTAGGAATGAAAATACACTTGTTTGTTGCACTTGTGTATTCTCTTGGTCGTTAACCTGTGTATTTTACACATATAGGTGACCAGAAGTGTTGCGGGTCAATCCGAACCACAACGTTCTGTTGAGAGTGCGGCACCAGCCGAGGTGCCCACAACTCCTCCATCCGCTGAAACAGTCCGTCTCATCACGGAAACGGTGCTTGCGGTGATGAATGCTCACCAGGCGGGGCAGGCACGTCCTGCAGTGGTGCCAACGCAAGCTGGGGTACGGCAAGAACCGGTAGAAGCCGAAGTTGATCCGCGGGTAGCAGATCAACAATGGAAGCAATTCTTGAGCTTTAACCCTCCGCAGTTTCATGGGGCGGGTACACCGGCCCAAGCAGAGGATTGGCTTGCAAGAATCAAGAGGATTATGAGGGCTATCAGGGTTGAGGAGGAACAGAAAGTGATGTTAGCTACTTTCCTACTGGAAGGAGAGGCGCGATTGTGGTGGGATGAGATTGAAATGCATCACTTGGCTGGTAGGCAATTGGCAGAGATTACAATGGACGAATTTTCTCGACTATTCTTAGCACAACATTTGCCGGTGCAGCAAAGGATATCGATGGAAATGGAGTTTCAACGGTTAGCACAGGGAGATCGAAGTGTGGATGACTACCTGCATGAGTTCACCCGTTTGGGAAGATATGCGGGCACGATCTTCGCCGAAGAAGAGCGTAAGACTAGTCGGTTTTATGCGGGACTGCGAGATGAGCTGAGGTATTTGCTCTCGAGTTCTGTGAGTCAGGGATTCCAAGCCTTAGTCTGTACGGCTCGTTCTTTGGAGACGGACATGAAACGGGGGCAAGCAAAGGGAAACTTGGCGGTGGTGAAGCCAGAGTTTAAGCCGCCGCGTCCGGACAAGTTTGGCTACTGAAGGAGATGGAATAAGAAGTCTAAGTCTTCTGGACAAGCTCCTTCTGCGACTGTGACGGATACATCTGGGTATGGATCTCGTGCTTGTTATACGTGCGGGAAGGTTGGACACTTCGCACGTGAATGCTGATTTGGTCCTCCAAAGGGTGATAAGAAGACGGGAGCGTCTTATGCGGAGAAGGGGAAGGCTGTGGTGGAGTCTTCTGCCTCGCACGCGCAGCCCAGGGTCTTCAACCTTGGACAACAGGAGGCCATTAAGCAGGCGGATGTCGTCACAGGTGCGCATAGGTTTTAATGTTTTTACTTTTGGTGTGTTGTGCTTGTTTTAATTGTAATGTTATAGGGTTTGTCCTTATAAGAGAATATCCGGCGCGAGCACTGTTCGACACAGGTGCTTCACATTCGTTTCTATCTGAGGACTTTGTCTTTCGTGTCGGGGTGCCTATCCGGACCAAGACAGACAGTGTAAAGGTGCTGTTGCCTAACGGATGTTTGATGTGCGCGGATAGATCTTGCGGTCTTGAGGTCAAGATAGGAAGTCGGGAGTTCAAGGTGGAAACACTAGTATTGCCGATCAAAGAGTTTGATATAATCTTTGGTATGGACTGGCTTTCAGAGCAGCGTGCCTGTATAGATTGCACTTCAAAAGAGGTCACACTTGGGCAAAATACCGAACAAGAGACCAAGTTTATTGGTATGCAAGGGATGAGTGGGATGTTGTTATCCGCTCTCCAAGTTGTTAAGGCAGTTCGGAAGGGTGCGGAGTTGTTCTTCACACTCATAGAGGCGGTGGCGCCGAAGGCCAGTGTGAGTGAAGTGCCGATTGTGTCGGAATATGCGGATGTGTTTCCAAAGGACCTTCCGGGGTTACCTCTCCCAAAGGGAAATTGACTTCGCTATCGAGCTGGTGCCGGGTGCAAAACCCGTGGCCCGTTCGCCGTATCGGGTAGCGCCAAAAGAAATGGCCGAACTGAAAGTTCAGTTGCAAGAGTTGTTGGAGCAGGGATACATACGCCCAAGTATGTCACCTTGGAGCGCGCCTGTTCTTTTTGTGAAAAAGAAAGACGGTGGTTTGTGACTATGTATTGATTATCGCGAACTAAACAAGCTGACGGAGAAAAACAAGTATCCAATTCCTCGATCGATGACTTGTTCGATCAGCTAGCAGGCTCAACCGTCTATTCGAAGTTGGATTTGAAGTCCGGGTATTACCAGTTGCGGATTAGGGAAGGTGACATTCCCAAGACAGCGTTTGGCACACGCTATGGTCATTATGAGTTCACAGTGATGCCGTTCGGCTTATGTAATGCGCCTTCGGTCTTCATGGATCTCATGCATCGAACGTTCCGCGAATACCTGGATTTGTTTGTGATTGTGTTTATTGATGATATCCTGGTATATTCACAATCGGAGGAAGATCATGCAAACCATTTGCGATTAGTATTGCATACCTTGCGAAGGAATAAGCTGTATGCCAAGTACTCTAAGTGTGAGTTCTGGCTCTCGTCGGTGGCTTTTCTAGGCCATGTGGTAAGTGGAGAGGGCATAGCGGTGGATCCGGCTAAGATAAGTGCCATTCGTGATTGGCCAGTGTTGTCTTCGGTGGCCGAAGTCAGGAGTTTCCTTGGACTGGCGGGCTACTATAGAAGGTTCGTGGAGAACTTCTCCCGGATTGCTTTGCCTCTGACTACGTTGACGAGAAAGGATCAGAAGTTCGTTTGGACGCCGGAGTGCGCACGAGCTTTTGAGGAGCTGAAAAGTCGTTTGACCACGGCGCCTGTTTTGACGTCGCCATGTGGTACAGATGGATTTGAAATATACAGCGATGCGTCAGGAAGCGGCTTAGGCTGCGTTCTCCTGCAGTTTGGCAAGGTGATCGCTTATGGTTCACGTCAATTGAAAGTGCATGAGCGTAATTACCCCGTCCATGATTTGGAGTTGGCGGCGGTGATCTTTTCGCTAATGTTGTGGCGGCATTATCTGTATGGGGTGAAAGTGGATATTTATACAGATCATAAAAGCTTAAAGTATCTGCTCGATCAAAAGGAGTTGAATATGCGACAAAGGAGGTGGATGGAATTCCTTGGGGATTATACCTTCGACATTCACTATGTTCCCGGAAAGGGAAATGTGGTCGCTGATGCCTTGAGTCGTCGGACTCCAGTACGGGCAAATTGGTTGCGGATACATGATGAGCGGTTAGTCCAGGAGTTGGAAGCTCTGGAGATATCTTGTGTAGAAAGAGATTCTTCGACTGAAGCATGCGTGAACTGGTTGGAGGTTCAATATGACCTTGCTGACAGGGTTCGGCGGGCAACGGAGTTGGATGAAAGTCTCCAACGCTATGCAAAGGAGGGATCGGGTGATCAGTTCTCCTGGGATGATGGCTTATTACGAAAAGATGGCTGATTGTGCGTCCCTAGTGCGGGTAAATTGCGGGAAGAATTGTTATATGAAGCACACTTTACAAAGTACTCAATTCACCCTGGGAGCACAAAAATGTACAAGGACATGAAGAAACTGTTCTGGTGGCCTGGTTTAAAGAAGGACATAGCCGCGTATGTGGCTAAATGTCGTACTTGTGCTTTGGTAAAGGCAGAATGTCAACGGCCGAGTGGTTTCCTGAAGTCGTTGCCGGTTCCGCAATGGAAGTTTGAGGATATTTCTATGGATTTCGTGCACGGATTGCCGAGATCTCAGCGTGGCCATGACTCAATCTGGGTGATTGTAGACCGGTTGACAAAGGTGGCTCACTTTATACCGAACAAGCGGGACGATTCAGTGGAAACGTTGGCAAAGCTTTATGTGGAGCAGATTGTTCGATTGCACGGTGTTCCCCGGAGCATCGTAAGTGACCGAGATGGGCGCTTTACCTCAAAGGATTGGAGATTAGTTCATCAAATGTTGGGCACGAAGTTAGCATTCAGTACGGCTTTTCACCCGCAAACGGATGGCCAAACTGAACGAACCAACAGAACGATGGAGGATATGCTCCGTATGTGCGCCCTGGACTTCGGTAAGAAGTGGGAAGAACATCTTGTTATGGTGGAATTTGCCTATAATAATAGCTATCAAGCGAGTATAGGCATGGCCCCATTTGAAGCGCTGTATGGTCGTAAATGTCGTACACCGCTAGCTTGGGCAGAAACTGGCGAGACCAAACTTTTAGGCAAAAAGGAAGTCGAGGATGCTACCTCAACAATACGCTCTATTCGAGAGAGGCTCCTAATAGCCCAAGATCGGCAGGCCAAGTATTACAATGCTAAGCACCGGAACGTGGAGTTCGCGGTGGGTGACTGGGTCTATTTAAAGATTAAGCCCTTCAAAGGCGTATCTCGGATTCGGCGGTTGAAAAAGCTAAGTCCGCGATACCTTGGTCCGTTTGAAGTGGTGGAGCGAGTTGGGGAAGCTGCCTATCGGCTAGCTCTTTCATCGGAATTGAGTGGATTGCATGATGTGTTTCACATCTCGGTGCTCCGCAAAGCAGTCAAGGATCCAGCTCAAATAGTTGACAATGATCGAGTGCCGGTTGAGTATGGGCTAACGACAAAGGTGAAGCCTATACGGATCGAGGATCGAGCCGAGAAACAGTTGCGGAACAAGGTGATCGGGATGGTCAAAGTCCGGTGGGACAATTGTGGCCGAGAAGAGCTAACATGGGAGCGCGAGCAGACCATGCGAGCCGAGTTTCCCGAGTTATTTTCGTAACTTGTTCGCTCGTTGTATATGTAATAGAAACATAAAATGTTTGTTATTTTCTCCCTATTGTCTTCAAATTTCGGGACGAAATTTTATTAAGGGGGGAGGATTGTAACACCCCAAAAATCTCAAAATGTGTTTGCAAACAATTTTGGGTTGGAGGCTGTTAGACACGGCCTGGGACACGGGCGTGTCCCAGGGCGTGTCGGGGGTACACGGCCTGGGACACGGGCGTGTCCCAGGGCGTGTTCAAGATAGTCGACGATCGGAGGTCGACGATAGTCGAGCCTGGGACACGGCCTCCGACACGGGCGTGTCCCAGGGCGTGTCGCTCATTTAAATTCGAAAATGGCCTGTTTGAGTCAGAGTAGTACACGGCCTTGAACACGGCAGTGAACACGGCATTGAACACGGCCGTGTTGGGTTTGACACGGGCGTGTGCCCTACCCGTGTACTGGTTTTGGAGATCGGTGAGTACCGTGTAACAGGAGACACGGGCGTGTCTCATGACTGACACGGGCGTGTCAGGTTCGACACGGGCGTGTCGATGCCCGTGTTCTCGAATATTTCAGTCGGTGCGACTGCCGCGTGTGCCGCTTAAGGGTACACGGCCTGTGACACGGGCGTGTCACAGGCCGTGTCGGCCAAAAGAAAATGAATTTTCAGTGTGATCTTGGCCCTTCATTTTCTTTAAATAAGATCCTGTGGCTGGAGATCATTTCTGGGCTGATAAGGCCGGAAAAGGGGGAGAAAAGCTCATTCTTCTTTTCATCTTCTCTTTCTAAAGTTTAAGAGAGAGGTGAGAGCAAGGAGGAAGAAGAGGAAGTGGAGTCCGGCTGCCGGTGGTGCTACGGTGGTCCAAATCGCGAGCCGAGTTCGGATTTGCGAAGGCAACGCTGCTGCGAAGGCTTTCATCCGTCTCAAATTTCTCTCCATGGCTCCGAAGCGAACTCCTAGGGTAACGATTTCCTGCTTGGACATGTGAAGTCCTTAATTCCTGCATTTCATAGGGAAAACCCTTCCCCGCGAGTGTGCGGTGGGTTGTGGCATCCCTTGGGGTAGATAAGTGAAGTCCCCCTTGTTAGAGTCCGGAATTGGAGTACGGATCTAGGCATGCTGTGTGAAGCCCATCTGGACATGGTCTGGATTGGTGATGCTTGGTTGCATATCGGAGAAGACTCCGTGATTATTGCTTGTATGCATGATGGATAAAGTACTGGAAGAAGTCCAGGAAATGTTGAGAGTTGGACTCTCTTGTGGCCGTGAGTGCTACTTTGTGGAAGGTTGAGCCGTGAGGCTGCAACTAGGAAATGGTGGAACGGGCAAGGTGAAACTGTACCCGCGTCAGTCCAGGCGTGAGTCTGACGATGTGAGCAACGGGAAAGGTGGATCTGTACCCGCATTATGGTTGTCTAACCTTGGGTGCTTAAGGCCCTGTTAGGATCACATAGCGAGAGTCGACGGCCTGTGAGCCGATCAGACTAGAATGCTCATAATGCACCGTTATGTCTGGGACCTCTGAACGGTGTGAATGTGCCCTGAGTGCACGGAGCGTCGGGCCGTCGTGCCGACGTTTGTGATATGTGACTGTGCGGGCCTGCACGTCTTGCTTGAATTGCTATATATCATGTTGGATGATTACTATGCAGGGATGGAATTTCGCTGCCCCGTGCCAGGGGCAGGGTCGTTATAATTGGTCAGCTGAATGCTGACCGTTGCCCTGTTTGCCACCGCTTGGTGGATTGGTTCTTACAGGTACTGGAGGTGCTGGCCCGAGCGGGACTTAGCGGGCTGAAGCCCAAATCTGCGTTGCTGCCCTCGAAGGCATTGTTTTGTTTCTTTTGTTCATGTGCGGCCGGCCTGCGTGCCGATGTCTGTAATCCACACTCTTGTTAAAGAGAAACTGTTGTAAGGCCTTAAGGCCAGACTCTTTTGATGTATATATACATTCCTATGTTAGTGGACAATGTTCTTTATCTTGAGTTCATTAATTCAACCGTGAAGCTTCCGCTAGAATGCTCTGTGTTAGGACGCGTTGGTTATGATATTATTTCGTAGCGTCTCCACCTGTTTGTGGAATATGGTGTGGGGCCCCGGCCGGACCCTCTATTATATTCTTCTTGACGGGTAGAGGTGTTACACGATTGATCATCATACTGGTCATGTACATACAATTCTCATCTTTACTTGAGCGATCTTTAAATAATCCAAGTTTTAAATCACTATGCTTGCGACACATTCTTAATGAGAAGGCTTAGGAAAAATCGAGTTGTTATCAATAGGCCCTATAAACAAAAAGTTAAGCCCCCATATATTTTTGTTAAATTTTCCTTTGACTTTCACAATGCAGTCATCCTGTACATGCCATAATCCTTAGAGCTAATCATCCTTGGCATGGATTTCCAATTCAATTGATATGTTATCTACCTTAGGCCTTCAAGGTTATCGTACGACAATCTGTTCAAGGTCAACATGTGACCAAACTAGGAAGTGTCTCTTCTAAAATCTGAACTCTAATTCAACCTTGGATATTTATCATCGTGGTTGTCTTGACATAATCAAGTCATCGGTACTAGGATTAAGCTTACGAGTACCCTACTAATCCACCATTAAGCTTATACATCAATTCTTCTCGAGGTGGTCCTTATCAGTTTGAGTAAGAATTGGTAATATCATTCGATCTACGACTTAGGAACACCGAGGTTTAAGCCTTAAGTAGGGACTCTGACATTTAGATCTTTCTTTAATCGACTTAGTTATCCATGTACCGTAACTAATCTACACCTGAAGTCGATCTTTGGCCTAAGGTATGACACAAAATCCTCTTGGTAAGTCAAACTAGGGTGGTGTCCTAGTTGGATTGGCCTAACTCATTGCTAATGGACTGGTTTATGTGGCTTTTTACACATGGGCACACCATTGCTTCCGCTGCATAGTTTGTCCGCAAACTAATGCTCGAGCGGGGTGTTCCAATGTTGTGGACTTTTGTTCTCATATGATCGTGTGTTCAAGTGATACCAGTTTGTAAGATCCTGTCTCCCCATTCCGAGGCTAACCCGGATCTTATGCCCATAACCGCCGCCTTACGGTGACACTAACACACGGGTTAGTCGACACCGCAAGACGCCGATTCTGCCGGCTAGTACGATCATAACCTGTCGGCCAATATGAGAATAAAAGAGTACAAAGCAGAGCAAAAATGGAGAAGTCCACAGCCACAGTACTAAACATATATATATAACAAATGAAAAGTACAGGGTACAGTCCACAATGAGTACAATATAATGAGAGTAAAACGGGCTTATGCCTTGTACATCAAAATCAAGTCTCTCTCTCAACTAACAGCAGCGAAAATCTAAAATCTCACTCATCACACTTGTAGACGTGTGCTCCAGTAGTAGTAGCCGGTATCTGCCCCTCTAGTCCTGCCTCCTCGTCGTGCTGGTCCATCTCCTCGAGCTCCTAAAAATAGTATGGTCACCGACCATTAGTCAAAAGACTAAGTCGTTTCCTCCACACCTCGCCCCGCAACTCCTAGGCACCGTGCGGGAGGACGAAGCGGAGGACAACAAGAGGTGACAAAGGCGGAGCAGGTGACAGGAATCTAAGCAGAATATGTAACCAAGTAAGAAATGAAAGGTAACCTTCACTTATGCGGGTACACATAAGCAAGGGGTCTTCTGCAGGGCTCCCATTGTATAAAATGTCCCATACCATTTTATACAATGGGGTGTCAGGTGTCACAAGCAAATATATATATAAAAGGAAAGTAACCTCAACCTATAAACTTGCCCACTCAAGCTTATAGGCTAAGGGATCGTATAGCAGGTCCTAATGTATAAGCGTCCCATACCACTTATACATTAGGTGTCATAGGTTGTTATGAAGGTTAATGATATGCATCTATATGGTGGGTATGATATGAACATGCAGTGCAACACACACACATGACTCCGTGATCACAGACCTTTAGTTCCCACTTTTCGAGAGCTAGCATCACTCTCAGGTACTACCGTTGTGGCTACGGCAGCAGCGGAGCGGGCATCTCCGCCTTCTAGGCGGGTATACACACTACCAGGCCTAGACCTCTCTTGTACGCCTCTGTACACCGACAGTGCACTCTAGAGTCTCTGCGTACCACTTTGCTGACTACCCGTCAGTCTTGTTGGGCCGGGTGCGCGTTATTAGGAAAAGTCCTCCAGACTCCAGTATAAACATCCTACTGGTCCTTCTAACCCTCGCACCCGCCTGGTCCACCGTACTGCTGTCGGTGTGAGGACTGGCCAGTACCGCATGGCCCGCCACTAGTATATGCACATGCAAGTATTATATATTGAACCTCCAGCTCAAAGGACTATCCTGTCTCAAATTTCTCCAACCCGTCACGGGTGAGTATGTGCTACAAAACCTCCAACCCTGCCCGGGTGAGTATATATGTCAATCTCTTTTCTCCAACTCGGCACGGGTGAGCAAGTAGTCAAAAGACTCCAAGTCCCTCCAACCCGGCACGAGTGAGCACATGTCCAGTTCACTTACCCTATTAGACTACTCTTGCCTACCGATTATTATACTTAGTATCTTAAGGTTAATCCCAGGACTGCCCAAGGTATTCCCGGTGAAGGGCTCTCAGGGGCACTAGGAGCTACGATGGGCTGAATCCCAAAGCTCCCTTTCTCAAGGATATTTACTTTAGTTGATGTCTACCCAGAACCCCTTTTTCTCTCTCCTGTTACGTGGAGTGACCTAGTGACTTAAGGTATGAGTTAAGGAATGGCAGTCTTCCGTCATCCCCCTCTTAGGTAGGCTAAGGTTGCACTTTTACTCTCGTCTCTAGAAAACATCTGCCACCCAGGGTTATATTTCCGATCTTAGACTCTAACTCAATTGTTGATTCATTTCCTGGTGGCCTATTGTACAGTATACCTTTACTATGCGCACCCCATGACCTTGTACCACCCTGAAATCGAACTTTCAAATCTTTGGACCAATAGACCCCAAATATTTATCCTAGGGTGGTATGACCATCTAGAATGTGCATGGTAATTTTTATAATTTTCTATATTATTTTTTTTTATATTTATTTTATTTTCTCCAAATATTTTCTATGGTCGTTTAACACATGAAGTATGTTGTTGCATAGTCCTAATGATGCAAAATAGTTATCTTATCATTATCATGATGAATCATCACTATTTTTCAAAATTAATAATTTCTCCCCAAATTTATGTATTTAAATATTAATTTTCATAAACCATCATAATTACTACTTTTCAAATGAAGTATATGAAATTTAATCACAAAAATTCCAATAAATTTACAGGGAATCTAATTCATCAAAATAATACTACTGACCAAGTTTCATCAGTTTTAACAAAGTTATAAACTTGCAAATCATTATATTGGATAATTACCAAAATGCCATTATGATGATTTAAAATTTATAGGTACATTCAAAAATTCTGAAATAAATAATTCAGTGGTCTCATACCTATATATACCTCTGGAAATATTCACAAATTTTTCTGACCCATATTTGTATTGATTTATGAAATAGAAAGGATAGGGGTAAAGTGGTCATTTCATGTCATGTTACCTCAAAAGACTTCAAACAGAGAAATTAAAATTACCCCTAGTAAATTATGATCCACTATACAACAGGGCCAAATTTGAAGATTTTTACTTAATTAATTCCAATTTTCTTTTTAATTTACAAATAGAGCCATAATTTCCAAAAATCCAAATAATGGGATTTTTGATCCCAAAAATCCCATAAAAATTTTGAGGGACTACATTTGACCTAAATACCCTCTAGAATTAATTTCATGGTCTGCAAAAGCTCCATAAAGAATAAATTCACATTATAGTAGAACTTGCTATTGGCACACCAAGGCTAATACTAGCCTACACTTGCAAGTGGGTTAACCCATCATGCAGAGGTAGAAATGGGCTGAAATTTTTGTCAGACCCTAACAATGTCCCAGAAAACCTTCCACCAAAATTTGGGGCCATTTGGAGATCTAACACTCCATTTATTCCATTCATTTAATTTATGACATTTTGATTAAAACTATAGGAAAATTTTTCCCAAAAATTCCCAATTTTTGGCAGGGTCTAGATATGCCCTAGACGTGCACATGACCAAAATTTCAGGTCATGAGGACACCTGGTTTGGCCTTGGCTTCATTTTTAATTTCTGCCCTAGCCTAGGACCAGTCCTAGAAGAACAGCCCTACAGGACAAACTACTTGGCTAAAATGCAAGTTTAAGGTGGCATGTTAAAGTTAGGAGAACAGGCTACATTTTGCATGTTAACCATTATTTATGAATCTTCTTCTATGGGGCCTAAAATTAGCCCGCAAGGTACAGGAAAATATGTGACAGAATGCCAAAAATCATTATAGCACGAATCTTAAAGCAAAATGGAGGGCATCCGTTCATCTTCTCCAAACAGCCAAGGGCCGAGATTTGCCCGACCTGGAGCTCCTTCCAAGGTCATTTCCCGGCCACTCAGCCACCTCCCTGGCCGGCCACCACCACCACCACCTCCGTTGAGGTGAGGGCTAACGTTTGGCGACGACTTGGCCGCCGGAGGTGGCGGTTTCCGGCGAACTTGAACTCCATTAAAATCCAAAAATCCATGAAAATCTCACATTAGATCAGGCTCAATTGAGCCCAATGTCTCGCCTAATCGATCTAGAAAGCTAGTACGGGTAGAGCTGAGGCGAAACGGACCTTGATCGGAGCCCGGCGGCGGCGGTGGCGGTGGTTGGCCATGGAATTTCTCCTCTCCGGCAAGCTTGCTCCCGAACCCGATTCTCCACCAAAAGCTTCGATCTAGGTATCGAATTCCACTCCTTTGGACCTTCTGAAGCTAATGGGAGGGTTAAAATGAGCTGATATTGGCTGTATAGTGAGTTTCCATTAAGGGGATTTCTGCCTCTACATTGGATTCTCCTCCAAGATGCCATGTGGCATGAAGCTTGCTGGAAATTGCTGGTAAATGCTGTTGGAGCTCAGAGGAGGGCTTGGGAAGAGAGGAGGAGGGCCACATGGCCTCCATCCCTTCATTTCCTCCTTTCTCTCTCTTCCTTTTCACAAAAATTCCAAAACTACCCCTTTGCATGTAATCTCTCTCCTCATTTTGGTGGTTAGGGGCTGTCCTTGTCCATTTGGGCTGGTCATGGGCCTTGGCTCATGGGCTTTGCCCATTGGGAATGGGCTTGGCCTTCACTTTTCTTCCTTTAGGCCATTTGTTGACTTGTTGACTTTTTAGGTTGACTTGGTCAACTTGATGAGTGGGCTGACCCCACTTGATGGTCATGGACTCCATGTCACCACCAAACATGGGTTGGGCCATGGTGATGGTCTTAGCCCACTAGGAATGGGTTAGGTCTTCATTTACCCTTATTTAGGCTTAAGGTTGACCAAGTTTGACTTTAGGGTTGACTTGGTCAAATGGGTGTGTGGGTTGACCCCACCTAGTGGTCATGAGGTCTAAATCATCACCCAACATGGCTTGGGTCATGGTGATGCCTTACTTGACCTAATTGGACCCAAGAGTGTAGGGTTTGACCCCTTTTAGGCCTAAGGTTGACCTGGGTCAACTATGGTCAAAGTGTTGACCTAGGGCATGACCTTGGGTCTACTTAGATTGCAATTAGGGTTAGGGCAGTGTGGTGAGGGTCATGGTGTGGCTAGGGTCCTTATTTAGTCATAGTTTGACTTGGTCCTATAGTGGGCCCCACCTTGTGACAACTCACCACCTAGGATCAAACCTAGCTAATTCCCCCCTGACTCACCATATGCCTAACCCAATCTATGTTAAGGGGCCTAGAAGTAACATGGGATGTTACATAGTAATCCTGATGAAGACCATAATTAATGCTCTTGTCTAACAGTAATATTCAGAAAATATTAGAGCATTAATTACTCAGGAATCATTGCCACATAATAAGGAAAAAAGAGGAAAACAACAAAGACTGTATTCGTCGACCTGAGTCCACAGTTCGTCGAGCTGAGAATAACTGTTCGTCGAGCTGAGATCCAAGATCGTCGACCTCTGAATGCTGCTTGATAACTATCTTCTTCGTCGAGTTGAATCTAAGATCGTTGAGCTGAGCCCTGAGAACAGAGTTAGTCCATTTGGGGTCCAAGATTGTCGAGCTTAGTCTGCAGTCTGGACTTAGAATATTTTCTGATGTTGAGTGTTGAATCACCTTACCCATAATTTGTCGACAAGAGAACAAAGTTCTTCTAGCTGATATTCTTAGTTCGTCGACTGAGGTTTGACTTAGAGGAGCTATTACTTTGTCCAGAGTTCGTCGAGCTGAGAACTAAGTTCGTCGAGCTGAGCTTAGAGAATTGTCCCTTAGTTCGTCTAGCTGAGCTTGAATTTCGTCGACCAGAGATCGACGAACGTAGAACTCCTTTTTCTAAGTCTTTAATTCTCTAAGTCTTGAGTCTCTGACTTTTTTGAAGGTTGTTCCTTTGTATTGTTGACTCAAAGGACTTGACTTAGACTCTAGGACACAACCATGACCCTGATCTGTACATGTTGGGTCATATCCTAACTTAGTGAACCTAGCTAAAATCCAACTATTGATCGAACACCATAATCTAGGAATTGGTTTTGAATCCACAGCATCTGTGAACAGCAACTTCCATCTTCTATGTACTCAACTTCTATTGTTGATGTAGATATAGATGTTTGCTTTTTGCAAAACAAGGAGATAAGTCTAGCACCAAGGAACTGGCATGTTCCTGATGTACTCTTCCTGTCCACTCTACATCCAGCAAAGTCAGCATCAGAGTATCCAGTTAACTCAAATTCTTACTCTATTTAATACCAGAGTCAGAAATTAGGGCAACCCTTTATATATCTTAAAAGCTTTTTTAACAAAATAAGGTGAGATTCTTTAGGGTTCACCTGGAACATAGCACAAAGACAAGTAGAAAGCATAATATCAGGTCTACTTTCTATAAGATATAGTAGGGACCCAAAAATGGCCCTATATAATTTCTTATTAACAAGTTTCCCATGTTCATCAGAATCAACCACAGTATTTGTAGCCATGTGTGTTTTCTTAGCTGAGGCATCAGGCATCCCAAACCTTTTTATCAGCTCTTTAGCATACTTGGATTGTAATATGAAGTATTAGGGGTCTGATTCACTTGGAGACCAAGGAAGTATGAGAGCTCACCCATGCTACTCATCTCAAACTGAGAATGCATAAGGTTGGAGAACCTTTTGCATAGTTTGGGATCTGTAGAGCCAAATATAATGTCATCTATATATATTTGTACTAACAAGATTTTATCATGATGATGCTTAGTAAATAAAGTCCTATCTACAAGGCCTCAAGTAAAATTATGCTATAAAATAAAGCCGGCTAAGGTTTCATACCAAGCTCTTGGAGCTTGCTTTAGACCATAGAAAGATTTATGCAATTTGAAAACATAGGAAGGATGAGTTATAGAGATAAAACCTGGTGGTTGTTCCACATAGACATCTTCTTTGAGTTCACCATTTAGGAATGCACTTTTACATCCATTTGATAAACTGTGAACCTTTTGTAGGCAGCATAGGCTAAGAATATCCTGATTACTTCAAGCCTTGCAACAGGTGCAAAAGTTTGGTCATAGTGTATGCCTTCCTCTTATCTGTATACTTGAGCAACTTGTCTGGCTTTGTTCCTTATGATAGTACCTTAAGCATCTAGTTTTTTTTCTAAATACCCATTTAGATCCAATGACTGGGTAGTATTTGGGTTTGGAACTAAATCCCAAACTCTATATCTCTCAAACTAGTTGAGCTCCTCTTGCATTGCAATGATCTAGTGTGGATCTTGCTTAACATCTTTAATGGATTGAGGCTCAGTTTGAGATATGAAGCAGGCATCCATCATGTCCTGGGGGAGTTGATGCCTTGTCTTCACACCCACTGATAAGTCTCACATCACTTAAGATACAGGGTGATCTCAAAGTGTGACTATCTCATTAGGAGGAGCTGGTTGATCAACATCTTGGGGAGCTAATTCCTTTTGTGGAATTATGTTAGCTTTTGTTGGCTCTTCATTGAACTCCCTGTCCTCATCTTCACTTTCTTTAGGAATATGAGGGTAAGGATGTGTAACAGCCTCATTGGTGAGGGTCAACTCATCCAACTTCTCAAATAAGTTTGGTACCTGCAAGGTTTTACTTGTACAAGTTATCTTCTCCTTGTAAAACATATTAGTCTCATCAAATGAAATATGAAAAGACTCTTCAATTTTCATGGTTGATTTATTATATGACCTATAAGCCTTGCTTACTTGAGAATATCCAGGAAAAATTCCAACTTCAGCCTTGGCTTCAAACTTCCTAATATATTTCTTGTTGTTGTTATGAATGTAACAAATGCAACCAAAGACTTTAAAATAATCTACTTTAGGTTTCTTCCCTTCGAGTAGTTCATAGGGGGTCTTGCCCTTGAGCTTGTGTATTAAACTTATGTTCAGGAAATTGTTTTTTGTCCTCATAGCCTCTGCCCAAAAGGATAGGGGCAAGTGAGCATTTGCAAGTAATGTGCCTGCAACTTCAATGAGTGTTCTGTTTTTTCCTTTTAGCTACCCCATTTTGTTGAGGAGTTCTAGGAGCAGAGTAGCAATGCCTAATACATTCCTTCTCATATAATATTTGTATGGGAAGAGACTAAAACACAGTACCATGATCACTTCTGATCAATACAACTGGAGTAGAGTACTCAATCCTTATGCTCTTAAGAAATTCTGTAAGAACCTTGAAGTTATCTGACTTGTTTCTCAAGAAGAACACCCAAGTGAACCTTGAGAAGTCATCAACTATCAATAAAGTATAAGACTTCCCTCCTAGGCTCTGTACAGTAATGAGTTCAAAAAGATCCATATGGAGCAAGTACAGTATCCTAGGTGAATCCTTTTTATTAAGTGATTTAAAACACTTTTTAGTTTGCTAGCCAAATTGATAAGCCCTGCAAAGGCTTTCCTTCTTCTAGGGGCAAGAAGGCAATCCTCTTACGAGGTTGTCCTTAGAAAGTTTAGCAATATTTTTCAGGTTTACATGACCTTATCTTCTATGTCAAAGATTATTGTTATTACTGGTTTGGTTAAACAGGCATATTTCAGTTTAGCTAACTTAAAGTTAACTATATAGATATTTCCTATTCTAGTACCAGTTAAGACTAGTTGGTTATCAACTGAAGTAATAATACAGGAAGTTTTGTTAAATGATATCTGAAACCTTTCATCAAATAACTTACTTATGGATATAAGGTTGTGCTTTAGTCCATCTACATATGCATCCTTCATGAAGGTGACTGCTCTAATCTTGACCTTTCTATACCCTTCTGTCTAGCCACAATTGGAATCACCAAATATTACTTTGGGTCCTAGCTTTGACTTATAGTTGATTAGGTTGTCCTTATTTCCAGTCATATGCTTTGAACATCCACTATCTAGATACCACTGTTGCTCTGTGGTGGGATAGTCTTTCACCTGCAATAAAATAGATTAGCTATTCTTGACCCAAGTTACCATGGGTCCTTATGTATTTGCATAACTAAAGCTAGAAATTTATGAATATTCAGGTTGATTTTTCTAACCTAAGGGATAATATCTTCTAGGTGGAATTTTCCATTGGTTAAAGGGATTAATGTTTTAACTTTGTTGATTAAAAGGTATGTTGAAATTAAAGTTTCTATTACTACAAACCGGGGTCGACGAATTCTTGTACGTTTGTCGATCTGATGTCGACGAACGGGGATGAGTTCATCGAACTGCACTCATAGAATGAAAGTATTCATTTTCTGGGCCCAAATTTTGTCGATCTCTTGTCGACGAACCATATTGGTTTCGTCGATCGCAGTTCATAGGATAGTTATAATAGAAGTTTGCGTTCTGAGTTCGTCGACTTGAGTTCGACGAACTGTGCACATTTCGTCGATCTGAGTTTGACGAAATCTGCTGAACATAGTTCTGGTTAAGATTGTTCTTACTCTTTCTCCTTTTCTTATTCTTTTGTTTTAATTCTATTTGTTTAGACTTATTATTATCTTCTATTTTCACTTTACCTTTTTCTGAAACAAATTTTATAGGAGTTGTTAAGATATTCTTTTGAATCAGTGGGGGTTGGCTTGATGAAGCACCTAAGCCCAGATTGTCATTGAACCTGACATTCACTGTGTTTGTGATGTTCATCAGCTAGATACTTCTCCCATTCAGGGATTATTCAAGTTGTCTAGCCTCAGATAATTCAGTCTTTAATTTAATGATTTGCTCATTAGCTAGTGCGATTTAATCCTTTAACTTATTATTTTCTAAAAGTAGGTTTTCTTGTTCATTTAATTTCTCTCTAAGTTGCTTATTTACTTTTTCAGAGTAAATTAAATCAAGACATAAGGATTTAAATTTAGTTTTAAATTCATCTGAATCAAAATCAAAAGAAGATAATACCTGGTCTTCCTCAGACTCAGAGTCTTCATTATCTTATTGTTCAGCTTCTACTTCTAAACAACTGCCTGATGCATTGATGGCAATAAGACAAATCTCCTTTGTCTTAACTTCCTCTTCTTGTTCATTGGAGCTGGAAGATGAAGAATCATCTTCAGTTTCACTCCAGGTCTCAACTACAAAGCCTTTCTCCTTCCTTTTGTGCTTGCTGGAGGAGGGCTTGTTGTAGTACTATTTCCTTGTTTCTTTTTCTCTTCTTCTCTCCTTCTTTTGGTTCTCTGGACACTCTAAGATGAAGTATCCAGGCTTCCTGCAGCCAAAATAAACAACTTCTTTAGTGGGAGTCTTATCATACCTGGGCTTATCATCTTGACTTGATGGCTTCCTGCTGAAGTCTTTCTTGCCTATCTTGTAGAATCTATTGGCTAAGAGACTCAGAAATTCTTCATTGACTGTTGAGGCTTCTAATTCTTCATTTGCTTTGAATGCAATACTTTGCTCTTTTCTGCCTGATGAAGGAGTCTTCTGCTCTGCAGCATCTCTTGATTTTATCAAGTGCTCGTAAGACTTGAGCTTTCCAAGTAGATATTCTGTGGAAATCTCATTTAGACTTCTGGCTTCCTTGATAGGCCAGATTCTTGAATCCTATGAGCTAGGGAAACACATGAGGATTTTATCATTTACTTCAGTAAGGGTGATGTCTTTGTCTAGAGTTTTCAGCTTATTGATTATTGAGCTCAGTCTGTTGTACATATCACCAATAGACTCTGATTCATCCTTCTTAAAGTTCTCATATTGTGAGATGAGGTTAAATCTCCTATCCTTTCTCTCACCAGTTGAACCAACAACCATCTGGTTAAGTGAGTCCCATATTTCCTTGGCTGATGTGCATTCAACCACCTTATGGAAAATATCATCAGACATTGTCTGAGCCAGAATATTCATGGCCTTGGCATCAGCTATTTTGGCCTTTTTCTGTGCATCTGTCCTCTAAGGTGGTGGAACAGCACGTGTACTATAACTAGCAGTAGTTGTTGCCACTGGAACTAGTGTTCCTATCAAAATAGAATTAAAGATGTCCTCATCAATAGAGTTCATATACAATTTGATTCTTGCCTTCCAGATAGCAAACTTATTTAAGTTGCAAACTGGAGGTCTGGTGCTTGCATAGTCTTTATTTTGTATCATTATGTGAAAACAGAAAAGCTAGGAAGGGAAAATCAGATCTAGCAAGGATCTTTTGGTTAAAGTGTTGGCTTGTACAACAAAAGGAACAACCCTCTAATACCAATTTAAAGATAGGGGATAGACCTGATTTACTCTAAAGAGGGGGGGGGGCTGAATAGAGTATTAAAACTTTTGGCTATTTTTTATATTTATATAAGAGTTGAAAATAGGTGATACTAATAATATAGAAGGAAATAAATAACAAGTTAAACTAATCTATCTATCACAGCACAACAAGAACAGAAAGAAAATAAACACAACCAGATAACACAAGAAATTTTATAGTGGTTCCCCAACCTGGGTACATCTACTCTTTTACTACCCTGGTAGGAATCCACTAACAGGTTTTTGATCAGGTGACTGCCACCACAAGATCTATTTTCAGGGAGATCTCACAACCATTTAGGCTTTTGATCAGGTGCTCAAAAATTAAGAATAAACTTTTGAAGGGAGTTAATAAACCCTTTATACATGAGGTGAGAGAAGGGGTGATGACACTACTAGAAAAGTGAGTATTGGCTACACTTTTTTTGGCAAGGGCCTAAAAATCGTGGCTAATACACTTATATTCGTTACGATTGCAAAAACTGTGGTTAATAGTTATTTTATAGCTAGGGTTATAAATAGTGTGGCTAATACAAATGTATTAGCCATGAAAAAAAATATTCATGGCCAAAACTAAATTATTGACTTAAATTAGGTCTGTTGATTCAGCTTTGTTAAATAGGAACCGCCAGATTCATTTGGAATCTCATTAAAAACAGCTATAGCTCAAAACCTCAGGCCTTCTCCCTCCCGTATCTCTCAACCCTAAACCGCAAACCCCCCATACAGCGCACACCTCATTCCCTTACATCGCTCCCTTGGACAGAAGCTAGGGAAGAAGCTCGCAATCGTCGCCTCTAACCGACAAGGTTGATAGCGGGAAATGCCCGCAGCTTGCAATCGTCGCCTCCAACAGCTTTTTCCTTCATAACCTCCATCAATTCTGTGTTCTACATTTATTCTATTTTCCTCTTGAATCTGCTAATGGTTTTAGGTCATTATCACACTGATTAAATGGCATGCCAGGGAACTATTGGGGAGTGCATCACCAGCGGCGACGAGTTCGATTTGGCATCCGAGTCGGCGCCTCCTTTTCAAACTTTCTTTGCCCCATGGAAAATTTATCTGCTTCAAATCATTTGGCCACGAAGCCAAGGAAGCAAACCTTCTTCCTTTTGCTGCTTCAAATGGAATGGACACCAATTCTTCAATTAGTCTATTGGATTCTACTCTTCATCTTTAAGCCGTACTCATTCATTCATCTATTGACATGTTTGAAGCTTCTGCATCCCAGGAACTGAAGTTTGGAAACAAAACAAATTATAACAATATGATGAAGAGATAATTTAGTATTTTTACACTGAAGTTTTTTTTTCAATTTTAGGTTAAGAATCTGTGGGATGATGAACTTCATAATGCTCTTCAAAGTAGCATTTGGGCAAACCCGGAGATTGGGATGTTGTTTCAAAGCTTTCATGGTATGGATTCCTAGTAAAAATGATTTGAAACTTTATGAATTCAGTGGTTGAAAGAAAATTACAGCTATAGATGATCTTTTGCAGGGCAATTGTCGGCAACCCACATGAAGATTGAGCTATAATGTTGTTGGTTTCCATCCAAATTGCAAGAATTCTTTGTACATATAGAGATATCAGCTTTTGAATGGTCATAAAAAGAAAGCTCTAAACTAGTTTAAAATCTTCTTGGGGGTTATTGATTGTTATTGAACATTTTTTGCGTTGAGATTGTAGTAATATTTTCTGTTATTGAACATATAGAGATATCAGCTTTTGTACATTTTCTGTTTGAAGCCTTGCAGGAACTCGATGAAGCTCTTCAGAGATAGGTAATTCGCATATCAGTGAATTTGGTTTTATATGCTCTTCTGTTGGTTTATCTTTAGTTAATTTATTCTTTGTGTAAAATAAATTTAATTTCAATTTTCCATATAGAGATTATATTTTAAACATTACCTGAATAATCATTTAGTTTACTAACATTTTGACTAAAATTCACTGCACTAAGCTTGTAGAACTGGAGCAATGCATGCATATTTTGATTCTAGAACTGGAATTTGGTATTCTCATGGAATTCCAATTTGCCTATCTTAATGGCATATAATGATAAATTTTCCACTCTTTTTTATTATAGCATTTTATGGTACCTCAACATTTTTATTACTAGCACCCTAAACAAAACGAAAGGAATTGGGTATTCTAATGGAATTCCACTGCACTAAGCTTGTAGAACTGGAGAATTGCATGCATATTATGATTCCAGAACAGGAATTTTGTATTCTCCTGGAATTCCAATTTGCCTATCTTAATGGCATATACTAATAAATTTTCCACTCATCTTTATTATAACATTTTTTGGTACCTCAGCATTTTTATTTCTAGCACCCTAAACAAAATGAAAGGAATTGATCATCATTTCTTAAAGTATATATTTGTTACTGCATGATCATGTATTATTTTGAAATCAACTAGTCTTCGCCCACTATGTTTCTCTCTTGATAACCATTACATTAATGCTCTTGGGAGAATGATCTAGATTCTATTGCTGATAGTTATTTTTTACACCTCGATAGTAGGTTTTATAAGTGATGTAAGAGCACTCATGAAACTCCTCGATCAGTTAGAAAGATTCGTGTTTTGCTTGTGGATTCCACTACTTGTATCGTGTTCATTTGGTTAATGAACTATGGGGTGTTGTCCACTTTGGATGTGTGGTATAATGGATTCTAAATCAATTGTTAAATTCTCTTTGTCAATTTTACAATGGTGTGTGTGTGAGTGTTTTCCATTAAGAGTTAGCATGATTATGGGTTGCTGCACCCCTCTCTACTTTGAAATTACAAAGATCTCTCTTGTAATTCTACATTTCTTAACACGCCTGCACAAAAATACCCCCACGCGGCTCCCCTCCACAGGTTATTTTAGTGCATGCATGTTATAAAATGTAAATGTATAGGAGAGGTGATGTCGGATAGGAAGGCAGGTGTGACGCCTGCCCTTCATCAAGAGGTTTTTGTAATTTTAAAAGAACGGAGTAAATTTTTGTATCTGTTATTGCTATTACACCTTTAGATAACAACATATACCTAGTATATTCTTACTGATGGATAAACATGCACTACGTTTTTGTATAGATAGCATTAAAAATGGATACATAAGTTGTAGTCTTGAGATTTTGATTCTGGTGCATACATTCTTTTAGTTACATATTTATATAGAAAGTTTGATGTTCACATCTAGCATCATGAAATAATTTCACACACATGTATAATAATTGAACAATGCCATCGATAATTTATTTTTAGACCAGGAATGAGTTATTTTCATGAAACTATATGGAAGGGTGTCCCAAAGTTTCTTCGGCGTGTTGACACGGCTTTGAAAAATATAAGAATTAATGACCGTGTAC
This sequence comes from Platanthera zijinensis, assembly GCA_039513925.1. Classification (NCBI taxonomy): domain Eukaryota; kingdom Viridiplantae; phylum Streptophyta; class Magnoliopsida; order Asparagales; family Orchidaceae; genus Platanthera; species Platanthera zijinensis. The sequence goes on along the minus strand of CM077080.1, from coordinate 155,520,698 downwards.
CTTACAATGCTCCTCTTATTCAGTTCTTGTCATGGATGGGTGGTGACCGTGATGGTAAAGCCATATATCTTGCAATAGATGTTCAACATCCGGGATTGGATCATGGGACTGGTGCTTCACTAGAGAAAAATTCACCTATCATGCTATGTACCCAAGGTCTTGGACTGTATATAATGGTAAGTAATCATCATATCTATATGTTATTTATTTCATCCATCAGGCTCCTAATTAACTAGAAATTTTATGTTATTTCTTTCATCCACAAGGCTCCTTATTAACTAGACTTATTTCTCACACTCCTTTTGGACACAGAAGAACCTGATCAAGAGTTAATAATTACATCCCGACAGATTTCACCATTTATTCCCCTTAATTATAAAGAAAGTAGCCTTCCTATTGTAGTATTTACATTCACGGTAGTTGCTTTTGTTTCTATATATCCTATCATTTACATAAGTTGATCATTCTCCCAACAAATTAATATTAAATTTTTAGCTCAACAATTAAGGGAAGTCTGTTGCTGATGTTACTTTACTTTTTACTTGGGCTGTAAGTTTCGTCCTCGATGCGCATCTACTCAATTTGTTTCTCGTGCTTAGTATTTAATCTTAGTTAGGTGTTGTTGAATCTTTTTTATTATGCTATATGAGTTTTGTGAATGGGATTTTTTGCGAGAAATTAATTGTTCTCACTTTACCAGAATTCTGTTGGTGGCAAGTCTGAATTTTCTGGGTATCATTACAATTAAAAAATGATGTACGAATTTATATAATTTTATTCAATCATATCTTAAATTTCTCAGGCATCATGTGCAATTTTAATATTGCACTTGTAATGTTTTGGTCATGCTTTTCAAGCCTTAGATCATGCTGAGTCCCGAATTGTTATAGATTTGCTATGGAAGCGCGCTCTTCCGGCGGGCCACGCCATAGACGTTGATATTCGGGTTATATTTTGCGAGAGATGCACGATCTTTTCTCGTCGGCGAGTTAACTGCCTCCATGCTTATCTATTATCTTTTTGCTTTTGATCTTAATCTTATGAAGCTGCTCTGACCTCGTTACTGTGTGCTAGACGTAGTTTTATGTAAGATTTTTTTTAACTTTGCTCGGCTCTATTTAGAAATTCAACATTTTCATTAGTCAGGCTAAATCATTTTCATAAACTTGTTGGGCAACACATTTTGCACTTTGCAATATTTTGTCAGCCTGAGCTCTTATTGTCTTTATATACAATGTGCATGACTTGGCGTTTTCGTGAGCTAGGCATCTTTATATTTTCATATGCTTGCTTGAAAGATGAATAATGTTACTCTATTTTGTGCTTTTGATGGCTTCGGCAGAATACTCCGATGGAAGCTTTCTCTTCTGCTTTGAAGACGACGAGGATACGACGAGGAGCCTTTCTGTAGAGTACATGGAATAAAGGGATTCTGCAAATCGTGAACCGTTGGAAGAAAGTGGGAAATGTTCTTATACTGAGAGGACAAGTCCCGTAAGCATCTGCACATCAGCAAAGAAAGAGCAAACCAATGTTGGGACGAATGCTTTTGTTCATGGGAAGAAGATGATAGAAGGGGATTACATGGAACTAAGAGAGGCTGCCCCAGAAGGTGCCATTTCTCTCTTACTGAATGCATCAATGGAATCAGATGGCTCTCTTTATGAGCAAAATTTGATTGTTTTTGAATGCTGTTTAACTTCCCAATCTGAAAAGCTCCACGATGGTAAGAGGGAGATCAATGTGGTGTATCTGCAGTTTGATGAATTTCTACAGGATGTTGAATGAGAGCAGAATGGGGGTGAATTTCTACCAGTAAGTGACATTGTGATTGAAGAAAGATCAAATAATGATATTCTTATCACCAGTGGAAGTTTTGGGGAAATTAGTAGTGCTTTGGAGGATTCTATTTCACATGATAAAGAGGAGGAGGAGCAATCAATTATGGTAGCATCATCAAAGGTGCATTTATCTTTATTATTTCTTCACCATGGTGGTGTATTTTTTCAGATGCTCCTATGCAGTAGAGACATAACAGTGTTGTATGTGGATGGATTTCTGTGTGTGTCACTGAGTTTTATTTTTATTTTTACCCATCTTTCAATTTCTTGGAGAATGATTAAAAAATTTCATCTGATACATATTCACACACACATTACAAAATATTTATTATAAGTAAATGGGTTATTGTAACATTTTTGGCAGCAGACACTGTGAACTCTTGATAATGTGCTTTTATGCTAGTCTAACTATAATCAGTTATTGTTTGATAGAAGTCCAATACTTTACTTGTTCTAACAATACTGTCTTTCAGACTTTGAATACTGAAGAAAATATACAGATTGATGAGAAATCAACATCTGAAGAAACATGCCTTTGAAATTCACAAAGATATCCAAGGAGATTTTTTTTTGATTATTTCTGTGCCAATAGATATTATTGTAGTACTATATTACAATGAGTGGAGCACATGCCTAGCATTACAACGTGATTTTTTAAAAAAACAAAAATTAGTATTTTCCACGGCTTGTAACTGTGGGAAATAGTTTTTTTTAAAAATGATGAGTTCACTTTTAGCCAGTGTTTCATACCATGGATAATAGTTGGCTTATTTGCCACGATAGTTTTCCCCATGGCTAATACTATTTGCTACGGCCAGTTCGTGGCTTAAAAGTTTTAGCCACGCCGACTTGAGCCACGGATTTTTCCCGTGGCTAGACCGTGGCTAAAACTTTTTAGCCATGTTTTGGACTTTTTGCCCTGGCCAAAAGTGTGTTTTCTAGTAATGTGAGGTCTTCTCTTTTCTATAAGCAATAGAGAAGACTTGTGGATTCTATAGTTGTCAAGACTCCTTCTGAAAAGTAGAATAAGTTCAGAAAGATGGAGCCTTGCTCAGGGTGTAGGTCTTCAGCCTTGTCTGAAAACAATCCTCGAAATTTCTGACTGAATCAAGATGAGTTGACCTTGAATGTTCCTTGAGGAGAAGGTTGAAGAAGACTCTTGATAGTGATGTATGTTCTTCTTCAGTCTTCAAAATGGACAAGGAAAAAAACAGAATGTTTTCTACACTGGGAGAGAGTTCTGAATATTCAGTATATGTCTCTCTATATTCTTGTGTGATGTGTATTCTCTTCTAATTTCTGGCTCAATGTATTATCGACTGAAAAGAGAAAATCTCTTTTATATTCTGCAGTCAATAATTTCTCCTTTGAAATTTGAATTACTGGCATTAATTACTGATTGCCCTGGAGAAAGAAATGGCTGGAATATTAACTTAAATAAGTTTCCCCAATTGTACTTTATAAAATAAGCAAATAATTAACCTGATGAAGACCATAATTAATCCTGCCAATAACGGCTATATTCAAAGGAATATGAGCTTTAATTACTCAGGAATATTACTACTAAATAATATAGAAAGTAAGGGACAGAAGTAAGGAAAACTTCTCATTCTGGCTCGGGATAGAAATCGTCGACCTCAGAACAGAATTTGTCGACTGGAGATCCAAGTTCGTCGACCTGAGAATTCATGTTTGTCGACCTGAGCTCTGTAAACTTCATATGGAGAATAACCCTCCAATTCTGTGCTCTGAGTTTGTCGAGCTATGAATCTATCTAAAAGAGTCGATCGTCGACCTGAGCTCGAATATCGTCAAACTCAGCTTAGAGAAATAACTCTGAGTTCTTCGATCTGAGATCGACGATCGTCGAGCTGAGTTTTAAGAACTTCGAACTGATCATTCTGTTCTCTGAATCTTCTAAGTTTTGAGACTACTTATGTCCTCGGTTGGCTGGTCCATGAAGGTTGAACCTAATGACTAGCCTAAACTCTAGGACTACTAGACTTGACCCTTGCTATACAATGTGGGTTAGACTTTAACCTAATTTAGTGAACCTAACCCAAATCAAACTAGGGATCCAACAGGGAACATGTCGATAAAGAAGACATTTGCCTAGAGTTTGTCTCCAGTGACAAGCAAGTGGCTGATATCTTCACTAAGCCACTAGATGAAGCCAAGTTCAACACCTTCAAAATTGAATTAGGTATGTTGAGCTTAGAATAACTTCAGGTACTACCTAAGGTATTGTTGTTTGGTACAGGCTTGATTTTCTTGCAGGAGATACAGACCTAGTGGAAAATAAGATGAGAGCAGATTCTACTATTAAGGTGGAGCAAGTCTAGCAAATGCAGGACTAGAGATTTTTAAGTGGTATACAAGACAGGCCTGTATAAGGGGCAAGTTGGCAGCTGTGCTACTGGCTTCATCTAGATCAGCTCGGGGGAGAACATAAGAGGAGAGAATGAACTATTTATCCTACCTGACTATCTGAAGAGGTCAAAAAGGGGCAGAGATAGAAGAGATTGATCATATTCAAGTAGTCTCTAAGGGGGTGAGACAAGTGACAAGCTAAAGAAATCAAGCTCAAGCTCCTTCATGGCGGAAAGACAGGGGGATGAATACATGGGGAGAAGAGGTTGATCAAGCAAGAAAAGATCAATCTATGAGGTAATCCTCTAAGGTAAAACTCACCCTGCAGCAATTCACGCTGAAGCAATTCAGGGGGAGTAGGTAAATTTCATCTCACTGAATTTAATAAGTTTGTACTGCCTATGTGATGTGTATCTCATTGACTAAGGTAATTGAATAGTGGTTTTGACATCTTTAAATAGGGGAGATTGTTGGGTCCCCTAATGGCCCTGATTTGATGATGTCGAATAGGTCAATGAGATATACATAGTTGTATTTGATGTATGTTTAAGTTCATGCATATAGGTTGGTCTTTATCACAATTATTGGATAGATAGTTCAAGAGACAATGATAGTGGACTCAAGATAAGACTGGAAATTCAGAAAAATGCCCATGTCTAGAAGCGTTGAGTGAGGCAAGCTCACTAAACATCATACATCTTATCGTGATGAGAGAAGGCGGGCAGTCAACGCTTACATTATTGCAAAGGAAAAAATATGGCTAAGTCTACAGGCGTTGAGTGACCCTAACTCACTCAATGCCATATGGAAAAAATCATTGAGTCAAGGTTATCATGTCAAAGCCTAAGAAGCGGAAGCAAGAAAATTAACTAAGTCCAGAAACGTTGAGTGAAGCTTCATCACTAAACATCATGCTAAGTATTTCAACCCCAATGTATAAGGAGACAAAAAAGTCGACTAAGTACAAAAGCGTTGAGTGAAGTTTCATCACTCAACGCCATGCTAAGTCTGTCAATGCCAATGTATAAGGAGACAAAAAAGTCGACTAAGTATAGAAGCGTTGAGTGAAGCTCACTCACAAAACTCGAAGCTAAAAGGCTTTGGGTCTAGTCATTCTGTGAAGAAAACAGAATTCAGTTAAGTCCAAAATCGTTTAGTCAGGCGAGCTCACTTAAAGCTCTTAATGCTTATTAGCAGAAAGCAAAGCAGAAGAATATGGCTGATAACTCTATTTATTTCTTTCTTTTTACTTATTTTTCTATATTAATAGTTAGATATTTTATATTAATTTTATAATATTAAGTTTATTTTAACTTGTTTTTATAATTTATATCTCTTTGTTCTAATAAAATCAATTTTAATCTTGCAGGGCTGATCTACAGGTTATCTGGAGCAAAAAAAAGGATTTTCATTTTTTCTGCCTAGACACGCCCTGTGACACGCCCTACCTGGGCGTGACATAGGGGCGTGACACGTGATAACCAAGCCTGCAGCCAGAGCCGTCGAACCGCCAAAAGATCGTCGATCGACCTTGACACGCCCGTGTCGGATGAAGACACGCCCGTGTACTCCTTACACGGGGCGTGACGGCCCATGGAAGAACCGTTGACCGCTGCCACGTCGGATTAAAATTACACGCCTGGGTCACGGGCGTGACCCAGGGCGTGTCGAGGAAGTTTCCAAGCATTAACGCGCCGTTCCAGCCGTTGCCGCCAGATTTCCGTTCCAGCAAGACACGCCCCTAGTCACGGGCGTGACTAGGGGGCGTGACACCTCCTTGAAGACCAGTTTACTCCCGCCGTTTTCAGCTTCCCGCCGTTTCCAGAAACAGCCGTGACACGCCCTAGGTCACGGGCGTGACCTAGGGGCGTGACCCGTCAGTTAAGCAATTTTGGCGGTTTCTCTTCCAACGTTCCCGGGCTTTCAAGACGACGGTTCCGAGCCTGACACGCCCTAGGTCACGGGCGTGACCTAGGGGCGTGACCAAACAGAAATTTTTCTATAAATTCCAGACAGCTTCAGATGCTGAGGAGAAGAATTTTGGGAGTTGGAGTCTTGTAATGTTCTGTTTATTTCGCTGTATTTTCTCATTTCTAAGTTAGATTTACCTTTGTTGTAACTTTAATTTTAGTTATTTCCATTTCAATCATGTCTTTTCCTACTTTATTTTGTATTTTCCCAATCATGATGAGTAGCTAATCTTCTTTTAGCACTTGATCATGATGAACCTTAGAATAAAATAGATCTTTCTTCTTCTTATTAAATGTCTTGTTCTTAATTATTCTCGCTACGATTTATCTTTGATTTTCATTTCGTCGAATTCATATTACGCGGATATGATCTTCGATCTAAGATCCGTATCCTAAATGACCGAGAGGTTGCGGATACGAGGAGATCACTCAAAGATAAAAGGAGTTGAATGCACTCCTCGAGAGAGGACGACGTAAATCTTCCGGATTGGAGTCAAATCCAATAGCGGGGTTCACCGCATAAAGCAAGCTTAGGGGTTTCGACTGGCCGAGAGGTCTTAATCGATCAACCTAAGGTTAGTTAGAAGCATGAGCTCGAGAGAGACGCTTCTATACTTTAGGAACCTCCACGGTCGAGTGAGTATAATTAAGAATTCGCATTTCATTATTTACCAAAAAGATTTATTTTAGTCAAAGGGGATTCTAGATCAAGTGCTAGCTTTCTCATATTTGAATTTCTCTTTAGCTTCAACTTTATTTTTATTATCTAGTATAATCAAACACACTTTTCCGTTAGATAAAATAATAGCTCTTCCTTGTGAGTACAAGTACTCAACAGGCCCCGAATCGCAATACGACACTTCCTATACTGCATTTCGATAGGTACGCTTGCCTAATCGAGATTCTAGTTTGGACGTAATTTAACTTCTAGAAAATCATCATCAAGTTTTTGGCGCCGTTGCCGGGACTTTTATTTGTTGATATTTTGAAAGCAAGGATCTATTAATTTTATCATTTTTTTTTCTTTTATTTCAAAAAAAAAAACACAAACTTTTTCTTTCAAAAAGTTTTATCTTTAAATTTTTATATTTAAAATTTCTTGCGAAAGGGCCGTGTCGGGTTTTCATCCCGCAATACCGCCTAGTACCTTGCGAACCCGTCACTGGGTAGCCCTTGGGAAGTCCGGGAAATTTTATCTTATAAATTTTTAAACCTTAAAACTTTTATCTTATGTTTTGTTCTTGTGTATGACCCGAGGGAATCCGTCACCTCTTTTTGATTTGGATCCGGAAATCGAGCGAACCCTTCGGCACCGCTTACAATTTCGAGTTCCGAATTTTCAAGATACGGAATCCTTAGGAGACACTCCTAATCCTTCTTTAATTCTATCTCTGTCACCCTCTTCTTCTCCTCCTTCTTCATTAAGTTCTTCTTCTCATTCTCCTAGATCTCTTTCTTCTTCTTCTTCCAATATGGGTGAGCCAAATGCGGTCGAACAACGAACTATGTCCTTATTATGCCCGTCCAAACTTGGACGAGGCTCAATCTAGTATTGTTCGCCCCGCTATTGCCCCCAATAATTTTGAGTTGAAGCCAAGCATCATCCAAATGGTACAACAATATGTACAATTTGATGGGCTTCAAGATGAAGATCCAAACGCGCATATTTCTAATTTCTTAGAAATATGCGATACTTTTAAAATTAATGGTGTATTCGATGATGCCATCCGGCTAAGGTTATTTCCATTTACATTACGCACTAAAGCCAAGCAATGGTTGAGTTCTCTACCAAGAGGATCAATCACAACATGGGCTGAAATGACGGAAAGATTTCTTACGAAATACTTTCCGCCGGCTAAAACGGCTAAATTGCGCAATGATATTACTTATTTCTCCCAACTTGATTCGGAAACGTTATATGATACTTGGGAGCGTTTCAAGGAATTGCTTCGTCGATGTCCTCATCATGCAATTCCGGATTGGTTACAAATCCAAACCTTCTATAACGGCCTAAATTCTCAAACTAGGCAACATATCGATGCCGCCGCTGGTGGAACGCTTAATAACAAAACACCAGCGGCCGCCCAAGAGCTTATAGAAGGTATGGCTTTGAATACCTATCAATGGAGTACACCTCGGTCTAAATCACCTAAACCGGCCGGGATGTATGAAATTGATACGGTCTCCAATCTATCTCTCCAGGTTGAGATGCTAAACAAAAGATTAGAAGAGATGTCTGCTCCCTCTTCTATACCCACCTGGGATCCTACTTCTTCCCCCTCTCCCACTACGTTGGCCGAGCATGTGGATTATATGGGAAATCCGAATCGGCCACCTTTTAATCCGGGTAATACTAATTATGGTAATACCTATCACCCGGGTATAAGGAACCACCCCAACTTCTCTTGGAGTAATCCGGGGAACGCGGCTCGCCCACCAAACACGATCCCACCAGGATATTTTCCACCACAAGCTCCAAAAGCTCCCAATCTCGAGGAGTTGTTCTCCAAATATACGAGTACAAATGATACCAATATCCGGAATCTCACCGGATCTCTTCGTAATTTGGAGACTCAAATTGGGCAAATTGCAAAGATGCTCTCCGATCGACAACAAGGAGCGCTACCGGGCAATACAGAGCCAAACCCAAGGGAGCAAGCCAAAGCCATCACTTTACGGAGCGGGAAGGAGGTAACAACTTCTATAATTCCAGTTGAAACTTCTCCAATTCCGGTTGATACGGAGGTAACAATTTCTGCACCTTCCCCTCCTCTTAAGCCTTCTAGTTATATTAAACCAAAACCTTATCAACCACCACTTCCCTATCCGTCTAGAATGCACAAAGACCGGGTGGATGAGCATCATGGTAAATTTTTAGATATGTTTAAACAAATCCAAATAAATTTACCATTTTGTGAAGTTATCGCACAAATGCCAAAGTATGCCAAGTACCTCAAGGATCTTTTATCCAATAAAAAGAAACTTGAGGATTTCTCCACGGTTCAATTGAACGCGGAGTGTTCGGCAGTGTTACTTAATAAATTGCCTAGGAAATTACCTGATCCGGGTAGTTTCTCCATTCCTTGTCTATTTGGCGATTTATTAGTAACACGTGCGTTAGCCGATCTAGGCGCTTCGATAAATTTAATGCCTTATTCTTTAGTTAAGAAATTGGGTTTAGGAGAGCCTAAACCCACAAGAATAAGCATTCAATTGGCGGATCGGTCTGTCAAGCTCGCTATGGGGATCATAGAGGATGTGCTTGTCAAAGTTGACAAATTTATCTTTCCGTAGATTTCGTCATCTTCGACATCGAAGCGGACACCGAGGTACCACTTATTCTCGGTCGCCCTTTTCTTGCCACAGCACGCGTCATTATAGACGTTAGTAACGGTAAACTCCTCCTTAGAGTCGGAGATGAAGAAGTTACCTTTACTATTGACTCGTCCATGAAAAATTCGCTCTCGAATGACGACTCATGTTACTATTTGGAGACTTCTCATAAAGAAGACTCCAATCTTATTTTCTAAAAATTGTTATTCACCTGTTTTTCATGATGACAATTTTGAAACTTTAAATTTAATTGCTCATGAATTTAGTGATACTCATTTGGTCACACACACATCTATTTTAGAACCTCTTGAATTAGGTGGTGACCCCTTCAGAACTTCGTTTGACAAACCTCCATTTTTAGAACGTGAACGTATGTCCAATCATTTACAAAATTCAACTCTAGCAAATGGTTTCAAACGTCCTGTTAATGCGCCGGCTTACCCATCTGAAAATCCAATAACGTAGCGAGCGCGTCACTATGGTCGAGCTCACCGACCATAAACAAAGCGCTCGTGGGAGGCATCCCATGGTTATCTTGTCTTTTTATTTTAATTTTGTTGTTGAGTTTTTACAGGATTGAAGAATTGCGATGCATGATGATCGGCCGGGGACAAACATCAAGTCTACATTATTCTTCAAGTCGGTAAATTATTTTTTTTTAGTTTAATTTAAATATATAAAAAAAAAAACAAAAAACAAAAAAAGAAAAAAAACAAACAAAAAAAAAAAAAAAATTTTATTTATCGTACACGTGTTTGTCACGCCCGTGACCCAATAGTCACGGGCGTGTCCTGGGCGTGATTTGCCAAGACTGCGGGAGGTTCCTCCTCCCTCGATTTTCCCGCCCGTCATTCGGACTCAACACGGGCGTGACATGTTTTTGTCACGGGCGTGTCGAGCCCGTGTCGCGGGTATCCGAGGTGTTGACCAGTCACGCCTCGGATTCCTTCTTAACGAGTCAGATTTGACTGACACGCCCAGAGTCACGGGCGTGACTCTGGGGCGTGACCGAAGAATCCGATGCCTGCGCATCGGATGCTCTTTGGATTCCCCTACACGCCCGTTGTCACGGGCGTGTCACTCAGAGTCACGGGCGTGACTCTGAGGCGTGACCCCCGAATCCGAGGCAGTCCGCCTCGGATTCTTTTCTGCTTTGACCCGGACTTGTCACGCCCCCTGTCACGGGCGTGACAAGGGGGCGTGACCGTCCCGAAAAATTCTATAAATAGGATTTTTCCTCCCCTCTTCTCTTCACACCTCCACCCTTCAACCCTTCTCTTCTCTCCTCCCCTTGGCCGAAATTTCCTCCACATTTCTCACCATGCCTCGCCACCACGCTCGATCCACCGCTTCCTCCTCCGAGCACCCCGCTGATCCAGCCTCGGCGGAGGCCATGCTTCTTTTCGAGAATGCAACCCAACAAGATCGAAGCGAGAGACTGCGCGCCAAACCCTTTGGCGTGTTCCGGATCTTGGATTGGGCCATCCTCGCCCAATTCGGAGCAGCGGAGCTAGTTCGGGAGCTCATCTCTACCCAAGGGTGGGATCCCCTCTTCTCCAGTTCTGAACCTGCTTTCCTCGAGCTCACCATTGAGTTCTTGGCCTCATTTGAGTTCCGTTGGGCGGCGCAAGATGATTTCATCGTCTTTCGCTTGGGTGGGATGATGCACCAGCTCACCATCCGCCAACTTAATGTTGCCATGAGCTTTTGCTCGGAGGCCTTTTCCACTTCCCCCGCCTACCCCGACCTAAAAACTGATTTCCCTACCGACTTCAGTCTCCCCACTTTTTGGTCGGAAATTAGTAATGACGTCGCCCCCTACACTCCAAAGAAATCTAAGGGCAGCCACCTCATCTCCCCCGCTTTACGTATTCTGCACAACCTTCTCTCTTTTACCATTTCCGGGCGCGGCGATAGCCACGGCGTGGTGACTCGGGCGGACTTACTATACTTGTATAGTATGTTTTACCGGGTCCCACTCAACCTTGGTTACATGCTCGCCATTTTCTTTCGGCACCAGGCCGAAAATGTGAGATTGGGAGCGGTGCACTGCGGAAATTTCATCACTTTCCTCGCCAAGCAGCTCGGCGTGTGGGCAGCTCTTCCGCGGCTCACTTGCATGCAAACGCCGCAGCCTCTTCAGTTCCCGACCCTTCAGGCGCTTGGTTTAGCTCGCCGACGCGACGGCGAGTTTGAGGTTGTTCCCCCGTTCGTTGGTGGCGGTGATCTTGATCTTGATCATGGTGCCGGTCCCAGCGGTACTCATCCTTCCCCACAGATTCCGCCACCACCGCTGCACTCTGCTCCAGCGCCCGATCCTGCAAATTATTGGGACCGACAATTTGGGTTGCTCCATACTCGCATAGACCAGATGCAAACCCATTTTGACGGTCGCTTCGCTTCTTTTGATGCGCGCTTCACCGTGCTCGAGCGAAACCATACTTCCTCCATAGCGCATATTACTCGCGAGTTTGCGAACATGCGGACTTTCTATCAGGAGCACGAGGACGGTTCTGACCAGGAGTAGCTGTTTTTTCTTTTCTTTGGAGCTGTAGAGGGCCACCTCTTTGTATCTGTATCTTTATTTTACTTTCATGTATCTGTTTGTATTATGAAAAAAAAAATCTATAAAATATTATGTTTTGCTTTCATCATCTCTTACAGGTATCTTTTGATGCTGCTTTGCGCTTCTCAGGGAAGTCTCCTCTCTTCTTTTTCTTCTTCATTTTTACATTGGGGACAATGTATTGCTTCAGTATGGGGGAGGGATATTTCTCAAGCAAAACATATAAAAATTTTTTAAAAAAATTGAAACAAAAATTTTAAAAATTTATAAAAAATTTTATTTCATCTTAAAATTTTGTTTTTCAAAAAAAAAAAACTAAAAAAATATTTATATAAAATTAAAAAAAAAATGAAAAAAATAGAAAATCAAAAATTAAATTAGGGAAGTCTTTATTTCTATATTTATTCATATGCAAAATTCCTAGTAATTCAACTTGTTTATTGTGTTTAGAGAATTTTGATGTTTTAATTGAATGTTGAATTTTGGAGTAGAACTGTTGGCCATGCTGTGTTTCTAGTTAAGTGCACGTGTAAGTAGAATTTTTAGTAGATCTAAATATTCAGCATATAATTAGATTTTCATTTTTCTAAATGCGTAGAAATAACTTATTTTACTTCAATTTTGAAAACCGGTAAAACTTTAAAATAATTTAGGTGAGTAAGTAGAAGTTTGCTAGAGAGATATTTCGCGGACCAAGAGAGAGTTATTCTTTTTCGATGTCTAGAACTTGCCCTCTAACTATTCTCAAGACTTTGCATAAGATTAACTCATTAGCATAAATATGATTTAGGCACTCCCTTTGGCTAGTTTGAGCTTTTGTACCCGCACCTAAAATTTTAACTTTGCTTAGCCAATTTGAGCCTATTACCTTTTCCTTTTGTTTTAGCTCCACCAAATGATTTACCAAAGCCTAAAAAGCATCCTAATTACACACCTAAACCCGAGCTTGAAAGAACAAATGTACAAATATTTTGTGAGTGATTAGGAGCCTTTTCATTTTTGGTGGCTCTTTTCTTAAAAAAAAAAGTTGATTTATTTTTCTCCTCTTCAAATTAAAGAAAAAAAAATTATCATTAAAAAATAATAATAATAATAATAATAAATGAAGAGGAAGAAAAAAATCAATATGATGAGAGAGTTAAAAAAATAAGAAAAGAAACAAAGGAATTTAGGAAATTGGCTACGTTCCTTAAGAGCCATAGCAAATTTTTATGTACAAGCTTCTCTAGGTTTTGGTGTGACTAGCCATCATGTTTATCTTTGATTACCCTCACCAAAAACCTAAGCCTACATTTCAACCTAATTAAGCCCTATTGATTTATGTTTATAAGTTAGACTAGTGCCGTGGCGAGAGTGTGAAAGGGCAAGCCTATGGCCATCGACATTGATGGATTTCTTTGGAGGGTATCTTAATCTTTGTTTGTGCAATGTTATCTTAGTACGCACGCTACACTCTCCCTAAAGATAATTTTAAGATTTACCGGACTTTCATCTTAAAAGTAAAAATAATAGTGAAAACACATTTTTAAGAAAAATAAAAACCTAATTTATATGCTAAGTAAGTCTTTCTACAAAAGTATCTACAAACATAGGCATAAGACTTCGCATTTTACTCCTATGGTTCAATTTTCTTTTCTAGCATTTAAAATTTTTCTACTCCCTATAGAAAGTTGTTTGCTCGGGACTAGCAAACGGATAAGTATGAGGGTATTTGATAACTCTATTTATTTCTTTCTTTTTACTTATTTTTCTATATTAATAGTTAGATATTTTATATTAATTTTATAATATTAAGTTTATTTTAACTTGTTTTTATAATTTATATCTCTTTGTTCTAATAAAATCAATTTTAATCTTGCAGGGCTGATCTACAGGTTATCTGGAGCAAAAAGAAGGATTTTCATTTTTTCTGCCTAGACACGCCCTGTGACACGCCCTGTAACACGCCCTACCTGGGCGTGACATAGGGGCGTGATACGTGATAACCAAGCCTGCAGCCAGAGCCATCGAACGCGCCAAAAGATCGTCGATCGACCTTGACACGCCCGTGTCGGATGAAGACACGCTCGTGTACTCCTTACACGGGGCGTGACGGCCCATGGAAGAACCGTTGACCGCTGCCACGTCGGATTAAAATTACACGCTGGGTCACGGGCGTGACCCAGGGCGTGTCGAGGAAGTTTCCAAGCATTAACGCGCCGTTCCAGCCGTTGCCGCCAGATTTCCGTTCCAGCAAGACACGCCCCTAGTCACGGGCGTGACTAAGGGGCGTGACACCTCCTTGAAGACCAGTTTACTCCCGCCGTTTTCAGCTTCCCGCCGTTTCCAGAAACAGCCGTGACACGCCCTAGGTCACGGGCGTGACCTAGGGGCGTGACCCGTCAGTTAAGCAATTTTGGCGGTTTCTCTTCCAACGTTCCCGGGCTTTCAAGACGACGGTTCCGAGCCTGACACGCCCTAGGTCACGGGCGTGACCTAGGGGCTTGACCAAACAGAAATTTTTCTATAAATTCCAGACAGCTTCAGATGCTGAGGAGAAGAATTTTGGGAGTTGGAGTCTTGTAATGTTCTGTTTATTTCGCTGTATTTTCTCATTTCTAAGTTAGATTTACCTTTGTTGTAACTTTAATTTTAGTTATTTCCATTTCAATCATGTCTTTTCCTACTTTATTTTGTATTTCCCAATCATGATGAGTAGCTAATCTTCTTTTAGCACTTGATCATGATGAACCTTAGAATAAAATAGATCTTTCTTCTTCTTATTAAATGTCTTGTTCTTAATTATTCTCGCTACGATTTATCTTTGATTTTCATTTCGTCGAATTCATATTACGCGGATATGATCTTCGATCTAAGATCCGTATCCTAAATGACCGAGAGGTTGCGGATACGAGGAGATCACTCAAAGATAAAAGGAGTTGAATGCACTCCTCGAGAGAGGACGACGTAAATCTTCCGGATTGGAGTCAAATCCAATAGCGGGGTTCACCGCATAAAGCAAGCTTAGGGGTTTCGACTGGCGAGAGGTCTTAATCGATCAACCTAAGGTTAGTTAGAAGCATGAGCTCGAGAGAGACGCTTCTATACTTTAGGAACCTCCACGGTCGAGTGAGTATAATTAAGAATTCGCATTTCATTATTTACCAAAAAGATTTATTTTAGTCAAAGGGGATTCTAGATCAAGTGCTAGCTTTCTCATATTTGAATTTCTCTTTAGCTTCAGCTTTATTTTTATTATCTAGTATAATCAAACACACTTTTCCGTTAGATAAAATAATAGCTCTTCCTTGTGAGTACAAGTACTCAACAGGCCCCGAATCGCAATACGACACTTCCTATACTGCATTTCGATAGGTACGCTTGCCTAATCGAGATTCTAGTTTGGACGTAATTTAACTTCTAGAAAATCATCATCAATGGCTAAGGTAGATAGTGTTGAGTGATGCATATAAACTCAACGCTCTCAACGCCATCAGGCAGAAAGCTGAACAATTTTACTAAGGCAAAAGAGTCGAGACAGCTTTGATAGATGAGAAGAATATCTCAGCATAACCGCCGAAACACAAGATAGTCACAGCTGTGAAGAAGAAACTGCCGAGACTGTTGATAAGTAACAGCTGAGACCTAGCAGAGTAGAAATATTTCTAAGTCCAAATTCATTGAGAATGGCCTTTTCACTCAATGCCACTCAACGCCTAGCAGAGCTGAAGAAAATTCAAAGTCAAGAATCGTCGAAGTATTACTTATTCTGCTTTCATCGAGCTAAGATTTGATTTTGTCGAGCTGAGTTCAGAATTTGTCGAACTTAGCTTTCATCTTTAAGAAGAACTCAGCCTTCAGAATCGTCGAACTCAGCTTATTCACTATTCGTCGAGCTAAGCTTTGATTTTGTCAAATGGAGTTCAGAATTCGTCGAACTAAGTTTTAATCTGTAAGAAGAACTCAGCCTTTAGAATCATCGAACTCAGCTTATCCATTATTCGTCGAGCTAAGCTTTACTTTCGTCGAACGGAGTTAAGAATTCGTCGAACTCAGCTTTCATCTATTTCACTATTTCGTCGAGCTGAGCTCAGGGTTTGTCAAACTGAGCTTGGAGTTCGTCGAATGCAGAACTTCTGGAAAGATAGTTGATTTTGCCTAAGTCAAGAATGATGCTAACGTCAGCAAAGTCAACAAATTTCAGATTCGTTGCAAATCGACATTAATGTCGTCGTCAGCCTACAATGTATCTCAATTTGATTAAGCTGAGGTTTTAACTGCTGTTAAATCTGGGACACGTGTCGATCATCTCGCTATTTGATGGATATCAAATAGCTTTCTGATCAAAGAATTACTTCATTCTAAACAACGAGAAGCAAAGTTTGTCGTCTTCTTCCCCCATTGTTACAGAGCCAAGAAATTTAATTTGAAAATCTGAAGGGATTCTGAGTTCGCAGAGGAATTCAACATCTTCTACAACATGTTCAGAGTATTTCTCTGAGGAAGACGAATTAGTTTAGGTGAGTCATAGCTGAAAGTATCTTCACGATCCAAGACGTGCCAAATCTGAAGATCATTCGCTGGATCTTTGAAGAAGAAGTAGAGAGGGCTGCTATCTTCTCAATAACGATCGGGATAGATTCCTGAAGTAGAAGAAGCAGAGGTTTCTGCTAGTCGCTTCCAGAACAAGTCGGTATTCAATTCAAGATTGCTTTCTGATCTTGTTACTGTGAAGACGAAGATAGGGCTGACATCTGCTCAGTCCAGGTAGACAGACACATAGAAATTTTTCTGGTGTCTGTAATTCATTTCTTTGATATTCTGTGTAGGAATCATATTGAATCTAAGTGGTAAGGCTAAGTGCATGAGAAGTAAGCCTGTGTTATAAAGGCACATGAGAAGTAAGCCTGAGTTGTAGGAATGTTGATCACTCTGAGGTAGGGTAGGATTGCCTGAGGTGTAGGAGTGTGGATTCACTTAGAGGTAGAGTTCTTGGGAAGAACTTGAGCAGTAGGACGTTGGTGATCTGAGTGGTAAGACTTGTATAGTCTGAGTTGTAGGAGCCAGTTGGTCTCTAAGCAGTAAGATCTGAGGATCAGAGAAGGAAAGAAGAAGGTGTTTGGCCGAATATAGTCTATTGCTAGATAGGCGAAGGGGTAAAGTGGATGTACCCATCAATTGGGGAACCACTATAAATTTGCGAGTATTATGCTGTGATTGTTGTGCTGTGATTGTGTTATAATTGCCGAATTGCTTTCTTACCTTATCTGATAGAGATAATAATAAAGATAGAGAATCATATTTCATTAACTTTAAGTAGCCTAGAATTAAATTGGACCTATTCGCCCCACTTTAAGTATTTAGTTGATCTTGAAATGAAGACTTTCAATCCTTAAGAGGCGTACACATGGGCTAGGCTTGGTAGTGCGGTTACCCGTCTAGGAGTGGGGTGGCCCAACCCAATGTCTTCGTGGGCCACTACGGAGGCTCCTGAGAGTGAAGCTAGCTTCCAAAACCGGGGAACTAAAAGTCTATGCGCATGAGTCGTGTGCGTGTGTTTCACTTATATGAACATAGCATTAAACCATCATAACAAAGTATATCATATCATCATTAAATTTAAATCTCTACCCCTATCGTATTAATTGGTATGGGACTTTCTATACGATAGGCCTTGCAAAACGACCCCTTAACTTATGAGTTTGTATAACTGTTGGTAACCTAGTTTGGATTTGAGTTTAGTCTTCTCATTTAGTCTCTTGACCCAAGATTTATCTATGGTCAAAGGTTAGTTGTTTAGTTAGATTGCTCTAGTTGTAGAGTTGACACTTATCCAGATGAAAATTTGGTTAAGTCCTTTTTTGGTTCGACTATAGTCGAACGCCGCTTGACTATCGTCTATCGACTGGTCGACGATCGTCAATTAGTTGGTCGACGTTTGTCCGTCAGCAGATCGTCTATCTCTGAGTTTGTTCAACTCTTGTTAGCTCGACGATCTGTGGTATCTTCCTCGTCGATCGTCAAACCCCGCTCGACTTCTTTTGACCAGACAGATTTCTTGATAGTTCGGCTATCTGCCTTGGATAGTTCAACTATCTGATAACTCGACTATCTGTTCTGATAGTTCGACTATCTGCTGTGTTAGTTCGACTATCTACTTTGGTAGTTCGACTATCTGTATCGTTCGACTATCGGTTCTGATAGGTCGACGATCTCTGTGCCTCGTTCGACAATCTTCGAGGATCGTTCGACGATCTTTTGTCTGCCTTTAGTAATTTTGTACTCTTTCTGTTCTATGATTTATTTCTTGTTTATTTGGCATATTTTATTAAATATTATTTCATTGATTTTATGCATACATCTCAAGGCAATCTTTGCCCCATCCTTTGTGCATTAGTCAAGCTTTATCTGACAAAGTTTTTTGTCCTATTAGTTGAAATATATTTTTGCTTTTTTCTACCATGCTGTCCTTTATAGTCGTTAGACACAAAAGTCTTCTTTGGCCGTAAAGAGTTTAGTCTGATGTGACTTTCTATAGTACTCCTTTTATTAGATTGGATTTGCAGCTTCTTAGAAAGTGTTATCCCTTTATAGCATGTCTGCCTGCAGGATATGATTTGTTTTGTGCTATTTGCAGCCCAGATTGGAGATTTCAGAAGAAGACAAAGTTCAAACAAAGTTTAGAGCCGTTGCAAAGGCCAATATATAAAGTGCTTTCAAAAGACAGCAGAGAACAATAACACACAGATATACAATGATAATAGAGAAATATAAAGCTCTCAGTTATTGATACATTCAACTAAGAAGATCATCCTTTTTCAACTCTCTCTCTTCTTCAATCCTTAGTTCATCCTGCTGCCAGGAACATTCACTCAGAGTCTCTAGAAGAAGAAGAAGAAGAAGAAGAAAGAAAAGCTATAGAAGAATAACAATCATTCTGCAATCAAGAGTCTTCTTCAAGTTTCTCCTTCAGAATTTAAAGACAGTTCTCTGTCTAAAGTTCAGAAGACTTCCTGCACCCTGAAGCAAGACTTCTTCCTGGATATTCTCTAAGCCAGGGGGAGCCTTGATTCTTTAGAGTTTTCTAGCTCTGTACAATCCACTAGCTTCTTTAATCTATTTTAACAATAGAGAAGAAACTTTAACTCTCTCAACCTCCTGTATAAAGGGTTAGTACTCCCTTAAAAAGTGAACCTTGGTTGCAGGGCACGAGATCAAAAACTTGTGTTGGATTTTGAGCTCCTGATCAAAAGCTCAAAGGGTCTACTTGATCTACCTGAAGCAGATCAGTTGGTGGCAGGGCACCTGAACAAAAACCTGTAGTGGATTCCTACCAGGGTGGTAGAAGAGTGGACGTACATATTTAGAGTGAACCACTATAAACTTCTTGTGTCGTTTGTGTTGCTTAATTAATTTATTGCACTGTGGCTGTGAGTAGAAATAACTAGGATTGCTAGTTACTATCATAGGACCAAAGCTCAACTGTAATTACAGTTAGCTTTCTCTAGTGCACTTCACTTTGTGTTAGGCTCTAGGGTTTCAAATATCTATAAACTCATTCCGCAAATAAACTCTAAGGGAGTTGAGTAGGGTGTCATAAGTTTTTAATACTCTATTCACCCCCCCTCTAGAGTTGTATCTATCCTCACTTTCAATAACATTCTTGTAAGTTAAGGTTACTTATTCTATAACTTACTTTACTTACTTTAACTATGGTAGATGATAGTTGTAGCTCTTAACTTTTATATACTGCTTACTCGGTTAGCATGTACTTATTTCTGTTTAACTTCACAACTACTACTTTACCACTTCCTTATTTAATGCTTTTACACATACTCCTTCCTTTTTTTACTATCCACCTTCATAAGCTTTCCTTTCATTTATCTCGCACGGTGCTAAGGAGCCACTAGTGGAGGGGTGGGGGACTAAAGGCTTAGCATTTTTGACTAACGGCTGGTGGAGCACAACATTTTAGGAATTCAAGGTGATGCACATGTCGCAAGAGGATGCTAGGACTTGAGGAGCACTTGCTGCGCACTACCGTTACTACTCGGCGACAGGTCGAGGACAGTTTTTAGTTATCTTCCGCGATATGTGTGAGTTGTGAGAGAGAGATTATTTGTACTCTCTTTTATACTTTGTACTAATTGTGGACTATTGCTCTTTTATATATATTGATAGTGAGCTGTGATCTGTGGACTTGTATTACTCATTTACTTCTCTTTTATTGGCCTACTGTGATGTGATCGTTTTAGCGTGCAGGATCAGCATTATGCGGTGGCGTCTAACTTGGTAGTTGAAGCAACCGTAAGCCCACGGTTCTGGGCATAAGATCCGGTGGTGAAAAAAGGGGTTCTTATACCCTGCCCTACCAGCTAGGTGAAAACGTGGCAACAAGTGTAGCTCGGGACATAGCTCTAGAGCAAGAACAACGTCCACCGAGGACCCCTGCCCTGCCTAGTTAGGTGAAAGACTAACAGTGGGTGCAACTCAGGAATTAGCTCCAGAGAAAGAATAACATCCACCGAGAACCCCTGCCCTGCCAGCTAAGTAAAATCCTAACAACAGGTGAAACATAGGGTAAGTTCTGAAAACTCTAGAGGAGGGGGGGGGGGGTGAATAGAGTTATTGAAACTTTTTTAAATTTTTGCTGTATTAAAGAATCTTTAATAAAATAAGTTACTATACTATAAGTGTATAAGTGTACAGGTGCAACAGATAAACTAGAGATATATATCTAATCTACACAACACATAGGTAACACAGCACAAGCACAAAGAAAAATCACAGCAAACACAGACAAAAAAAGAGTTTTATAGTGGTTCCCCAAACTTGGGTACATCCACTCTTCTACCACCCTTGGTAGGAATCCACTACAAGTTTTGATCAGGTGACTGCCACCAATGAGCTTTTGATCAGGTACTCAAAAACCAACTCAAGTCTTTTGGAAGGAGACTTACAACCAAAAAAATTTTGAAGGGAATTAAAACTCTGTACAGAGGTGGGGAAGAGAGTTTGATAAAAGTCTTCTTTTCTCAAAACACAGTGAGAAGACAATGTGGATTTGTTGTTGTTAATGACAAAGCTCCTCCTGAGATCTTGAATGGTTCAGGAGTGGAAGCTTTGTAGAAGGGTGAGTAGGCCTTGAATGATTTTAATATTGCTGTCACTTGAGTTCCTTGAAAACAAAGAAGGAAAGGAAGAAAGACTCTTGATGGTGATTATTGTTCTTTCTTCTTCTCTTGAGAGCAGTCAAATTTTCTGAGAGATGTTTTCACTGCACTTTTGTATGTTTT
This sequence comes from Platanthera zijinensis, assembly GCA_039513925.1. NCBI lineage: Eukaryota > Viridiplantae > Streptophyta > Magnoliopsida > Asparagales > Orchidaceae > Platanthera > Platanthera zijinensis. Next base: position 155,499,343 of record CM077080.1, on the reverse strand, counting down.
CTTTTTTGTAACTCTGTTGATGATGGATTGCCGTTTCTGTGGATGTATTCTCTCTCTTGTTGTTCTCTTATGAGGGAGATGTATATCAGAAAACTACAACTTGGTCGAAATTAAAAAACTCTGCAATAAATGTTTAGACGAAATCTTGGGAATGAGATACGACAAGAATGTTGTCAATTATTCTATTCTATGTCTGTCCCGAGATATAAGCAATTAAATCCATAGAGGATGTTAGCAATCAATGCTGCAAGTAATGGCTCTATTTAGAGAATATAAGTGCATTGATTTACAAGGGAATTAATAGCCTATAATAGATATAAAGTTATGAGACAGAAAGAGAAAGAATAAATAACAAAATGCCTTACAGTTTTCGTCGACCTGATATCATCTTTCATCGACCTCTGATCAGCTTTCAACGACCTATAATTTCATCGACTTGTGATTTCGTCGACCTGAGCTCTGCAAACAATCTGCACTGCATAAACTAAATGATTCTGTGCTCTGAGTTCGTTGACCTGAGATCAGTTTTGGCTTTGAGTGAATTATGTCGCTGAGTCCATTATGGCGCTGAGTGATTATGGCACTAAGTGATCTTTGGCATTGAGAGATGAAGTATTAGTCGGCCTGAGAGCAGAGATCATCGAACTCAGTTCAGAGAATTTTATCTCTGAGTTAGTTGAGCAGAGTATGACTATCTTTGACCTGAGATCGATGAACGTAGATCTCTTTTTCTAAATCTTGATTTCTCTAAGTCTTGAGTCTCTAGCAGTGATGGAGGCTGGTCCTTTGTACTGTTGACTCTAAGTGCATGGCCTAAACTCTAGAAATACATAAAATTTGACCCTTCTATACAACATGGGTCACAACCTAAGAAGAGAACCTAGCCCAAATCACCTAGGGGTTCCAACAATCTCCCCCTATTTGGGTGACGTTACTTCAAAACAAAAAAAATAAAGATCATAAGATAAAATGAAGTAAACATAACATGAAAACTGAGATAACTGATAGAATAAATAAGCTATCAGTACCTTTATAAAGCTATGTACCCAGATTGTTCACAGAAAACACAGAAAATAAACAATTTAAATGTTCTTGTGAGAATAAGAAGACTTAGCAAATTTGATTGTCCTGTTTGGATCTTTAGCTTGCTTCATAGTCATGGTCATATCAGCATCCCCGAGAGTATTTTGAGAGGTGGTTCTTGGAACCACAGCTTCAGGATATAGACTTATGTATTCATCAGCATTGAACAGTTTCCCTACATGATATCTTTCAAACTCTTTCTTTCTATAGCTTGACATGGTAGAGAACTGAGAAGGATCTTGGACTTTTTCTCTGGCTTACCTGATTTGAGAAAAGCCACAGATTCCTTGAATCTATCCATTCTTGTAGTTGGACTAGCTTCAGGATCATAAGCTGGAATTGGAGGTTCTTTAGGTGATGCAGTAGCCCCGAGCCGCCCCTCTCGGTCGGCCCTACTCGGCCTAGCCAGCGGACCACGTGCTGGCGACCACTGCCGGGCTGCAGCCCAAGCACCCCACCCATGACCGCACCTATTCTCAGCGCGGCGGGATGTTGAGGCGAGGTCTCGAACCCAGCCCCCTTGATAAAGAGCTTTCCTAACAGCTCTCATCACCAACTGATCTGCAGCTCAGTTGGTGATGAGAGCTGTTAGGAAAGCTCTTTATCAAGGGGGCTGGGTTCGAGACCTCGCCTCAACATCCCGCCGCGCTGAGAATAGGTGCGGTCATGGGTGGGGTGCTTGGGCTGCAGCCCGGCAGTGGTCGCCAGCACGTGGTCCGCTGGCTAGGCCGAGTAGGGCCGACCGAGAGGGGCGGCTCGGGCTACTGCATCAAAAAAGAGCCCGGCAGTGGTCGCCAGCACGTGGTCCGCTGGCTAGGCCGAGTAGGGCCGACCGAGAGGGGCGGCTCGGGGCTACTGCATCATTAGGGTTATTAGCTTTGCTAGGAGATGGAGGAGGGGAAAATGTTGGCTGGGGAGTAGACTGCTGAGCACTGTAAGAACTTCTAGAGGACATCTGATGTCTATGTTGATGCTGACTACCTCTAGAAGATTGAATTGGTCTTCCTTGCCTTTGATATGTTTTAGTAATAGTAGTCTTAGAGGATGCTTTTGAACTTTGAGATAAGGTTTCTGAGACTCCTGCAGCTGGAGGAGAAGGAGGAGGAGGAGGGTCCCTTTTGAATTTCTGTGATGGAGGAGAGTATCTTCTGCTTTTCTTTCTTCGCTTTTTTTCATTCTTGGATAGCCACATCAAAGCTGGCATACCCTTATAAGGAGTTTTATTTTGCAGAATGTAGTATGGAGTATAATTTGTAGACTTAGGTTTTGGAGAAGGAGGAGGAGGTGCTTTCCTTTTCTTGGAGATTTGCTTCCTCTTTGGAACATCATCAGAATCATCATCATCATCACTCTCATCATCAGAAGACAAAGGATTGTCATACATAGCATCAATCTGACTTAATACATCTTGGGAAATCTCTTTACTAGCTGGAGTGGGAACAACTTCAGCTTCAGCTTCCATAGACATATCCTGATTTATCAGATCATCAAGATTAGGAATGGGGCTATCATCCATGATATAAGTTGGCACAGGAGGGCTAGATCTTTGTTCATATAATACTACTGGAGGAGCTATCAGACTTTTCTTTATAATATCTAATACTTCTGAACTTGCAGTGGAGGTGTATCACACAATTGCTCTTGATGATTGAGTAGGAAAGGTGAGGCAAAAATGAATCTAAGAACCAAAAATATTCAGCATAGTATGTAGGTTTATTTTTAATTTAATAAAGTAGACTCTTCCAGGCAGAACATTTGGCAAGCTGGTCTCTTGAGCATTGGATACTACAATATCTGTACATTGATTATCTACATCTGCTATTGAGTCAGTTATCTCTATATCATCTGATTCCATATCAGTATCAAGAAACTTTTGAAAATCTATTTCCATATCAACATTTTTTCCTGCTGCTGTTGCTGGTTCTGCTGTTGCTATTTCATCATTTGTTTTCACGTCAACATTTGTTCCTGCTGCTGCTGCTGGTTTTGTTGTTGTTGCTTCATCATTAAGTATCTCCCCCTGCCTGGTTTCATTAGGGACTGAAGCCAGGCCCCTAGATGAAGAGAGGGTAGAGGTGAGGGTAGAGATTTGAGCAGAGTGACATGATATGGAGATAGCCAGAGGGGAAATAGCCTCAGCAATGATGGTTTGGAGGATAGGCTTGAGGAGCTCAAGAAGTGGCTGGATGATGGAGGGATTCAAAGATGTAGAGGCAGATGCTTGGGCAGGAGGTCGTTTAGAAGGGATAAAGGTAGTGATGATAGTTTCTGGAGGAGATGGTTGATTGGAAGTGTCTGGAAGGGGGTCTTGTTGAGGAGATTATTGAGGAGAAGGAGTGTTCAGAGGAGATGAAAGTAAATTGAAAGATGGGATTGAAGAGAGAGTTGAGAGGGGATATCAACAAGATGATATGGAAAAGGAGATTGGGGAGGAGTAGGGATGGATGTATCAGGCATAGGAGAGGGAGGATTGGATGGAATATGTGTAGGGGAAGAAGGAAATGGAGATACTGGTGGTGTAGGGGTATGTATTAGAATAGAAGTAGAGGCTGGGGTTTGTTGAACTTGAGGCTGAGATGGATCTTGAGAATCAATAGGAGGTGGAGGGGTGGATGGAATATCTTCAGAGGGGTGAGGAGTGGCTGATGCATCCCTTGTGCTTTCAGAAGATTTAGAGGAAGAGGACTTGCCCTTAGATGGCTATATGATTGTCCTCTCCCATCTGCCAAAGAGGGCAGATGTGAGCTTCTTAGATTCATTAATGCATGTTGTCTGAGATAGTAGTAGTTCATTGGCCTTGGGTTTCAGAAACAAGCCCAAGATTCTTCCATAGCAAACCTCCTTTTTGCTATTTTTTTTCCTGATTAGATCAAAGATCTGCAGCCAGTTCACATTCTTCTTACTGATCAACGCGGACATAACCAGGAACTGTTGCCTAGATATATAGTCATGTGCTGTATGCTTAGCAATCAGTACCTTCCCAACGACATCCGCAAGAAATTTATATGTCGGGGAGAAATTTTTCTTAAACAGTTTGTTAGGGTTTTAGCCGAAGTGACCCATAATAGACAACATATCCTCATATTCATTATCGTCCATCTCTAGATCATCTTATCCAGTTTTCAAATTGAAAAGTTTAGAGAGAACAGAGGGAGAAATAATCACCTGATTACCACTGACAATACCAGTCAGTTCAGTCTCTGTTGAAGAAGAAGAACAAACCCATTCCTTGATTTCCATCATAGGAATCCTGATTCTTTCAGTCATGAACTGCTTCAAATTTTGTTCCTCAAATAGCTGTAGAATATCTATAAAAATTTGATCTGACTGTTGGAAATAGTCAAAATCAATATCGAAACCATGAACGAACTTCATGCCGGTTGATCCAGTAGCGGCCATTTACGACGTTCAGATCGAATGAGGGAGAGAAAGAGCACACCTGCAAGAGAAAACACAAGATCAAGTGCAGGAGGGGAATTTTGAAAGCGAGGGATTGAGGTCGAAGAAGAAAGCCTTAATAAAGGTTTTCGGAATATGAATCGCCAATCTCAGTCCGACGAAAACACAAGATTCTTCGATCTCAAGTTGATGAAAAATTTCATTCAGGAGAAATTCTTCGATCTAAGAACGAAGAGAGGGAAAGTTTTCGTCGTTCGTAGAAAACTTTCAGAGACAGAATTCATCCAGTCGACGAATGCGCTCAACTAAGAGATTTCGTCAATCTATGGTCGACGAAAAGTCTTCAAGAACATTTATCAGTTCGTCGATCTCAAATCGATGAACAGAAGCAATTCTTTGACCACAGACAGAGCATTAGATTAAGTCCTGACCATTTATCATACGAAGCTGATTGACAAAGAACAGATGCTTGGATGATTCCAATGGTTTAGTGAGTATGTCTGCTCTTTGCAAATCAGTAGAGATAAATTCAAGTTTAATCTTATGTTTTTCAACACAATCTCTAATGAAATGATGTCTAATGTCTATATGCTCGTTCTAGAATGCAATACTGGATTGTGTGCAATTGAGATAGCACTTGTATTATCATAATGAATAGTTGAATTATTTAAGTTGACACCATAATCTAGTAGTTGGTTTTTATCCACAAGATTTATGAACAGTAACTGCCTGTAGCCATATACTCAGCTTCAGCAATGGAGGTTGAAACAGATGTTTGCTTTCTACAGAACCAAGGTACAAGTCTGTCACCAAGGAACTGACAAGTTCCTGAGGTACTTTTCCTGTCTACTCTGCATCCAGCATAATCAGCATTAGAAAATCCAGTTAACACAAATGCTGATTCTATTGAATACTAGAGGCCTAGATCTGGACAACCTTTTATATATCTTACAATCTTTTTTAAGAAAATAAGGTGAGATTCTTTAGGTTTCACCTGGAACCTTGCACAAAGACATATGGCAAACATAATGTCTGGTCTGCTTGCTGTTAAATACAGTAGGGATCCAACAATGGCCCTATACTTGGTCTGATCTACTGGTCTTCCAGATTCATCAGCATCTATAATAGCATTGGCAGCCATGGGAGTTTTCATGAAGGAGGCATCATTCATCCCAAACTTCTTAATAAGTTCTTTAGCATATTTATACTGAGAGATGAAGATTCCTTTAGGGGTTTGTTTCACTTGAAGACCAAGGAAGTGTGATAACTCACCCATGCTACTCATCTCAAACCTTGAGTGCATTAGATCAGAAAATCTTTTGCACAGATTTGGATCAGTAGATCCAAATATTATGTCATCTATATATATTTGTACTAATAGAATTTTATCATGATGCAATTTTGTAAAAACGGTTCTATCAACCATGCCTTTTGAAAAACCATGCTCTAAAAGAAAGCCGGTTAAGGTCTCATACCAAGCTCTTGGAGCTTGCTTTAAACCATAGAGAGCCTTATGCAATTTAAAAATATAAGAGGGGTGAGTTGAAGAGATAAAACCTTGTGGCTGTTCCACATATACTTCTTCTTTTAGTTCCCCATTGAGAAAGGCACTTTTGACATCCATTTGATATACCTTGAATTTCTTGTGAGCAGCATAGGCCAAGAAGATTCAGATGGCTTCAAGCCTTGCAACAGGTGCAAAGGTTTGATCATAATCAATCCCTTCCTCTTGTCTGTATCCTTGAGCAACAAGCCTTGCCTTGTTCTTCACAATCACACCTTGGGAATCAAGTTTATTTCTGAATACCCACTTAGTTCTAATTACTAGATAGCTCTTAGGACTTGGAACTAAGTCCCAAACTTTACACCTCTCAAATTGTTGAGTTCCTCTTGCATTGCAATGATCCACTTTGGATCTTGATCTACATCAGATATGGATTGAGGCTCAATTTGAGAGAGAAAGCTGGCAAGCATCACATCAGGGTTGAGTTGATGCCTTGTCTACACTCCTATTGATATGTCTCCAATTACTTGAGATCTTGGGTGATCCCTAAGTATGACAAAATCTTTAAGAGAGGTTGGTTCAACAACAGTTATTTGATTTAATTCCTCTTGTGGAATTGTATCAACTATTGAAGGAAGTTGGACTGCTTCCACAGTTTCTTCTTCACTTTCAGCTTCTGATATATCTTGTAGAGAGGGATGTGATTAAACCTTTGAGGTAAGGTTTAGATCACCCAAGCTCTCACACAAATTCTGTACCTTAAAATGACTGTTGGTAGAGATATCTCTCTCCTTGTAAAACATGTTAGATTCATCAAATGTCACATGCATGGATTCTTCAATTTTTAGTGTTGATTTATTAAACACCCTATATGTCTTGCTGACTTGGGAATATCCTAGAAAAATTCTCATTGCAGCCTTAGCTTCAAACTTTATAAGATGTTTCTTGTCATTATTGTGTATATAGCATATACATCCAAATACTTTAAAATAGGTGATTATAGGTTTATTCCCTTTGAGTAGTTCATAGGGAGTCTTGAGCTTTAGTTTGTGTATAAGGCTTCTATTCAGGACATAGTTTGTTGTGCTTACAGCTTCTACCAATAGGATAGAGGCATGTAAGCATCTGCAAGCAATGTACTTGCAGCTTCAATGAGTGTTCTATTCTTCCTTTCAACTACCCCATTTTGTTGAGGAGTTCTGGGAGCTGAGAAGTAGTGTCTTATACCTTCTTTCCTACAGAACTCTAGTATAATAAGAGACTCAAACTCATTGCCATGATCACTTCTGATCAATGCAACTTGATTAGAATACTCAATCTGTATGTTCTTGAGAAAATTTGTAAGAACTTGAAAGGTATCTGACTTTGCTCTCAAAAAGAAAACTCATGTGAATCTGGAGAAGTCATCTACAATAACTAATGTATAAGACTTTCCTCTTAGAATTTGTACAGCAATAGCACCAAAAAGGTCTATATGGAGCAAATACAAAATTCTAGGTGAATCACTCTTATTAGTGGATTTGAAACTAGATTTAGTTTGCTTGCCTAGTTGAAAAGCCCTGGAAAGGCCTTCCTTCTTGTAGGGAACAGAAGGAAAACCTCTAACAAGATTGTCCTTAGATAACCTAGCTATATTTTTAAGGTTAACATGACCTAGTCTTTTGTGCCGAAAGCTAGTTTGAATGCTAACAGAGTTGAATAGATAAATTTCAGAATTAGCAGATTCAAAATTTACTAAGTAGATGTTGCCTTGTCTAATTCCTGTTAAAAAGGTTGTGTTGTTTAGAAAAAAAAATGCATAAGGAGTTTGTAAAGCTTACTTGATAACCTGTATCACATAGTTGGCTTACTGATATAAGGTTATGCTTTAGACCATTTACATAAGTCTCATTTTTGAAAGTGATAGCTCCACAGTTGAAGTCACCATAGCCTTCTTTCAATCCAAAGCCTGAATCCCCAAAGATTACTTTAGGTCCAGTCTTGGCTTTATAGTTGATTAGGAATTCTTTGCATCCAATCATATGTTTAGATCAACCACTGTCCAGGTACCATTTGTTTTGAGTGACAGGTTTCTCTTCTACCTGAAAAGAGGATTAGCATTTTTTGACCCAGGTTACCTTGGGTCCTTATTGTTTAACATAGCTGAAGCTTGAAATAAATGAGCATTGAGGTTGATCCTTATAACCTAAGGGATGATACCTTCTAGGAGGTATGACACACTAACTAAAGGGATTAAGTGATTTATTAGCTTTTAGGTTACTCTGGTTATGAACTGGATCTGATAAATTTGAGTATGTTCGTCGACCTGAGATCGATGATTGGGGTTGAGTTCTTCGATCTCTGCTCGAAGAATGGAGATATCCATTCTAAGAGCCCCAGAAACGTCGATCACTGGTTGACGAACCATACTGGTTTCGTCGATCCCAGTTCGAGGAATAGATTACATTATTATTTGCGTTCAGAGTTCGTCGTTCTGAGGTCGACGAACCATACCCATTTCGTCGTTCTAAGTTCGACGAAATTTGCTGAACATAGTTATGTTGTTTATTTTTCTTTTTCTGATTTGTTTTCTTTATTTCTAATTGTTTAAGAACTTCATTAAATTTGTCTACATGTTCAGTATTCTTTTTACCACTTTCAGAAATAAAATTAATAGGTTTTGATAGTTGATTTTTCTGAATGAGAATTGGTTCACTAGATGAGGCTCCTATATTTAGTTTGTTATTATTAGATCTTATATTAACTGTACTAGTTATGTCTATCAATTGTAAACTTCTACCATTTTAGGTTTCTTCTAGTTCCTTAGCCTTACTTAATTCAGATTTTAAAAACACTATTTGTTGATTAGCTAGGTTTATTTCTTCAGTTAATTTTTCATTATCAGCAATGACTTTTCTTGTTCTAACAGTTTTTCCCTGAGAAGTTTGATTTCCTTCTCAGATCCTATTAGGTCTAAACACAATAGTTAAAATTCAGATTGAAATTCCTTAGATTGAAAATCATATGATGCAATTACCTGATCCTCTTCGGAGAGGGATTCTTCATCTTTTGATCCTTTAGAATCTGATCTTTTGCTTCCAGCATCTATTGCCATAAGGCAAACTTCCCTTGCCTTCTTTTCCTCTTTATCATCCTCACTGGAGCTAGATGAGGATGTTTCATCTTCAGTATCACTCCAGTTTTCATCCACAATGACCTTCTCCTTCTTTTTGTATTTGCTGGAGGAGGCCTTGTTGTGCTAATGTCTTCTTGACTCCTTTTCTTGTCTTTTGTCTTTCTTTTGAGCTTCTGGACATTCTGAGATAAAATTTCCAGGTTTCCTGCATCCAAAACAGATAACTTCTTTAGAAGGGGTCTTATCTTACCTGGGTTTATCTTCATTCCTTAAAGGCTTCCTCCTGAAGTCCTTCCTTGCCATCTTATAGAATCTCTTAGCAAAGAGACTCATAAGTTCTACATTGGTTTATAAGCTGGGAGATTCTTTTTCATCTTTGAGTGCTATGCTTTGATCCTTCCTGGTAGGTGTTGAAGCTTTTGGTTCAACTACAACTTCTCTTGACTTGATCAGTTGCTCATAGGATTTGAGCTTTCCAAGAAGAGATTCTGTTGATATTTCAGCCATGCTTCTAGCTTCTCTGATGGGCCAGATTCTGGAGTCCCATGTGCTGGGAAAGCACATGAGAATCTTGTCATTGACCTCAGTCAGAGTGATTTCTTTATCCAATGTTCTGAGCTCACTTATGATGGAGCTCAGCCTGTTGTACATTGCTTCTACAGATTCTGCTTCATCTTTCCTGAATTCTAATAATGGGAGATGAGATTTGATGTTCTGTCCTTCCTCTCATAAGTAGAGCCTACTACCATTTAGTTGAGGGAATCCCAAATGGCTTTGGCAGATGTGCAATCAACTACCTTTTGAAATATGTCCTATGACATAGTTTGGGCAAGTATATTCATAGCTCAGGCATCAGCAATCTTTGCCTTCTTATGTGCATCAGCTTGATCTGGAGGAGGCACTGCACTAAGATTTTTTAAAGTTGAGGTAGAGGCCATTGGAGCTGGTGGTCCTGTCAAGATAGAATTGAAAATATCCTCATCAATAGAGTTCATGTACAGCTTGATTCTTGCCTTCCAGATTCCAAACTTTTTCAAGTTACAAACTGGAGGTCTGGTGCTGGCATAATCCTTGTTTTGTGCCATGATAACAGAAAATAAAAAAAACAGAGAGACTGCTAAAGCTTATTCAGAGTTTATCCTGAGGAGCTTGGTTAATCCAGGTGTGAGCCTGTATGATATGATTAACCTACCTCTGATTCTAATTGAAAGATAGGGTAAGCTTTGAAAACTCTAGAGGGGGGTGGGGGGGGGGAATAGAGTTATTGAAACCTTTTTTAATTTTTGTTGTATTAAAGAATCTTTAATAAAATAAGTTACTATACTATAAGTGTATAAGTGTACAGGTGCAGCAGATAAACTAGAAATATATATCTAATCTACACAACACATAAGTATCACAGCACAAGCACAAAGAAAAATCACATCAAACATAGACAACACAAGAGTTTTATAGTGGTTCCCCAAACTTGGGTACATCCACTCTTCTACCACCCTAGGTAGGAATCCACTACAGGTTTTTATCAGGTGACTGCCACCAATGAGCTTTTGATCAGGTGCCCAAAAACCAACTCAAGTCTTTTGGAAGGAGACTTGCAACCAGAATAATTTTGAAGGGAATTAAAACCCTGTACAGAGGTAGGGAAGAGAGTTTGATGAAAGTCTTCTTTTCTCAAAACACAGTGAGAAGACTATGTGGATTTGTTGTTGTTGATGACAAAGCTCCCCATGAGATCTTGAATGGTTCAGGAGTGGAAGCTTTGTAGATGGGTGAGTAGTCCTTGACTGATTTGAATATTGTTGTCACTTGAGATCCTTGAAAACAAAGAAGGAGAGGAAGAAATACTCTTGATGGTGATGGTTGTTCATTCTTCTTCTCTTGAGAGCAGTCAAATTTTCTGAGAGATGTTTTCACAGCACTTTTGCATGTTTTCTTTTCTGTAACTCTGTTGATGATGGATTGCCATTTTTGTGTATGTATTCTCTCTCTTGTTGTTTTCTTATCAAGGAGATGTATATCTGATAACTACAACTTGGTCAAAATTCAAAAATTCTACAATAAATGTTCAGCCGAAATCTTGGGAATGAGAAACGGCAAGAATGTTGTCAATTATTCTATTCTATGTCTGTCCCGAGATATAAGAAATTAATTCCATAGAGGATGTTAGCAATCATTGCTGCCAATAACGGCTCTATTCAGAGAATATAAGTGCATTGATTTACAAGGGAATTAATAGCCTATAATAGATATAAAGTGATGAGACAGAAAGAGAAAGAATAAATAACAAAATGTCTTAAAGTTTTCATCGACCTGAGATCAGCTTTCATCGACCTCTGATCAACTTTCGTCGACCAGTAATTTCGTCGACCTGTGATTTCATCTACCTTAGCTCTGCGAACAATCTGCACTGCATAAACTGAATGATTTTGTGCTCTGAGTTCGTTGATCTGAGATCAGCTTTGGCTTTGAGTGAATTATGTCGATGAGTCCATTATGGCGCTGAGTGATTATGGCGCTGAGTGATTATGGCGCTGAGTGATCTTTGGAATTTAGATATGAAGTATTAGTCGGCCTGAGAGCGGAGATTGTCGAACTCAGTTCAAAGAATTTTATGCCTGAGTTAGATGAGCTTAGTACGACTATCTTCGACCTGAGATCGACGAACGTAGATCTCTTTTTGTAAATCTTGATTTGTCTATGTCTTGAGTCTCTAGTAGTGTTGGAGGTTGGTCCTTTGTACTTTTTATTCTAAGGACATGGCCTAAACTCTAGAAATACATAAAATTGGACCCTTCTATACAACATGGGTCACAACCTAAGAAGAGAACCTAGCCCAAATCACTTAGGGGTTCCAACAACAGGTATAGTTCGGGACATATCTCCAGAGCAGCCACCGGGCGCTACCACCAGCCCAATCAGCTAGGTGAGAGCCTGATGGCTGGTTTTTAGCATAACCTGGAATTTCCATTGGCTAACCACCGGGTTCTACCGTCGGCCCAATCAGCTAGGTGAGAGCATGACGGCGGGTGTTGAGCATCAACCGGACTTTCCATTTGCCAACCATCAGGCGCTACCACCGGCCCAATAAGCTAGTTTAGAGCATGACGGCGGGTGTTGAGCATCAACCTGACTTTCTATTGGCCAACCACCGGGCGCTACCACCGACTCAATCAGCTAGGTGATAGCCTGACGACTGTTATTGAGCATCAACCAGACTTTTACAGGCCAACTGTCGAGCGCTACCACCGGCTCAATCAGCTAGGTGAGAGCCTGACGGCGGTTGTTGAGCATCAATCAGACTTTACTTTGGCCAACCACTTGGCGCTACCACCGGCCTAATCAGTTAGGATAGAGCCTGACGGCGGGTGTTGAGCATCAACCAGACTTTCCTTTTGCCAACCACAGGCCCAATCAGCTAGGTGAGAGCCTGACGATGGGTGTCGATCATCAACCGAACTTTCCTTTGGCCAACCACAGGGCTCTACCACCAGCCCAATCAGCTAGGTGTGAGCTTGATGGCTGGTGTTGAGCATCAATAAGACTATTTTATTCAACCAAGACTCATGTTGTTCCAGCCAAGCAAATGAATCATTAGCAAATAATAAGAACGTGAAAAAAGCTATCTCATTACTTTCATAGTTTGAATCATTTTAGGTCATCGCCACTCCAAGCATGACTGAGGGGTTCCTCCACTACATCTTGGAGGTGATATCCTCCTGATTTTAAGGCCTCTCGGATTACATTGGGAACTTCCTAGTTGGGATTCAGCTTATCAACGGATGCTGACCTCCCGGCCGTGTTGACCTAAATCAGGACCAAGTCCCCTTTTGCAAATTGCGCTATTCTGACATGCTTGTCAAAATACTTTTCCATTTTTCACTTGACCACTTATTGCCGGATAGCTGAAGAGTCGCGCAATTCCTCCACCATATGAAGGGAGAGCCGAAGCTCGTCCTCGTTCTCGGCCCTCCATTCTTCCCTGCCTTCCTCTACTACCACCACCTGCGGGGTTTTGACCTCGAATTCTATGGGGAGCATTGCCTCACATCTATGAGTGAGCTTGAATGGGGTCTCCCCGGTGGCAATGTTGGGAGTGGTCCTCAAGGCCTAGAGGACTGAAGGAAGTTGTTCTACCCAGCTCCCCTTCAAGTTCTCCACCTTTTTTAGGTAGTTCACGATGATCTTGTTCGCCGCCTGCACCTCCACGTTGCTCCTGTATTATGGACCGACGTGAATCTGAGATTAATCCCAAGTTGCCCGCAGAAACTAATGAACTCGGCGCTGACAAACTATAGCCCATTGTCCGTGATAATGGCTCGGGGCAATCCATGCAGGTAGATGATCTCTCCCCATACAAATTTCTTGATCGCATGGGAGGTCACTTTGGCTAACGCCTTTACCTCCATCCACTTGGAAAATAATCGATCATGACCAGCAAGAACCTCCTTTACCCACTGGCCTGAGGGAAGGGTCTTACTAGGTCCATTCACCAGATGGCGAAGGGACAAGGTATTGTCTCCGTTGGCCACTACAGAGGCTCTTGGGAGTGAAGCTAGCTTCCAAAACTTGGGAACTAAAGGACTGTGGGCATATAGTCGTGTGCGTGTGTTGCACTTGTATGAACATAGCATTAAACCAACATAACATAACATATCATGTCATCATTGCATTTAATCCTCTACCCCCACCGTATTAATTGGTACGGGACTTTCTATACGATAGTCCTTACAAAACGACCCCTTAACTTATGAGTTTGTATGGGAATTCTTGTAAGTTAAGGTTACTTATTCTATAGCTTACTTTACTTTCTTTATCTGTTGCAGATGATAGTTGTAGCACTTCACTTGTATTATAATGCTTACTTAGTTAGCTTGTACTTATTTTTTTTTACTTCACGACTGCTACTTTACCACTTCCTTGTTTAGTGACTTTACACATACTTCTGCTAGGTTAGTCGTCACCAGCCTTGTTTTTACTCTCCACCTTCATAAGCTTTCCTTTCATTCCTCCTACACAGTGCCTAGGAGCCATTGGGGGAGGGGTAGGGGACTTAAGGCTTAGTCTTTTTGACTAACGGTCGGTGTACCACATAATTTTAGGAATTCGAGGTGATGCACTAGTCGCAGGAGGATGGGAGGACTTAAGGAGCAGTTGTTGCGCACTACTGCTACTACTCAGTGATAGGTCGAGGAAGGTTTTCAATTTGCTTCCGCTAGATGTGTGAGTTGTGAGAGAGGGATTATGTGTATTAGACATGTACCTGGCTTAAGCCCATTTTATACTCTCTTTCATACTTTGTACTCATTGAGAACTATTGCTCAAAATCACGACAAAGTCTGCCAGATCCAACACCATCAGATATGCAAAGGCTAGGAAATCTCCTAGGTATATAGGGCATCTCAGAACTCATTGATTAGATACCACCAAATCACCGGAGGGAACCTTGATGTTGAAGTAGTCTCCTAATTGATCCACATCAGGACGATGTTTATCTACAAACCTTCGGTCCATAAAGGAATGGATGGCACCCGAACCGAAATGATTGCGCGCCCACCTATTCCCACCTTAAACTCCCCTAAAATCATAGCATACATAACTAACCGAATGATAACTAGGGCAACAACGATAAGTAAAATGGATGAAATAAACTGGAGCTAACCTGAAATTACTTGCGTAGAGCTTTGAGCTTCCTCGTTGGTCACTACATTCACCTTTACTTTGCCTCTGTCTTGGTTTGGTGGCGGCGACAGAGCTCGAAGTGGGGCTGGCTGCAGTGGGGACTGAGCCTGGGGCATGAAGACTTCAGATGCCCCTTCTACCCGCACTAGAAGCAAGCCTTATACTTTTTCAAGCAACGACTCACGTCATGCCGCTTCCTAGAACAGAATAAGCACACCAAATCTCCCTTGGGTGCTCCTTGGATGGATTGCACCTACTGCTGCTTCAGGGTGGCAGTCCTCTTGAAAAACCTTTCGTAAGGGTGGCCAGGTCGACCACAAAAGCTACATTTTTCTCCATTTTTCTTTTTCGAAGAAGGGTCGGATGCCCTAATGCTTCCATCCTCAACACCCTTCCTCTCCTCTTTCCTTGCCGCAGTACCTTGATTCTTGGAATTTTCAATCGCCTCCACTTTCAGTGCGGCTTCCACTGCCACAGCATAACTGTCAGCTCCATAAGCGCATGCCCACTACTGGACATCGCTTCTTAGTCCTCCCAGGAAACGCTTGACTCTACCCTCCCCTGAAACTACAAAATCAGGAGCAAACCTACTCAATTTGCTAAACTCAATCTCATACTCGCTCACGGTGAGCTGTCTCCGCTTCAGATGTAGGAATTTATTCATCAGGCGGTCCTGCTAAATTGAGGGTAGAAACTTCTTCAGCAGCATCGTTTTAAAAGATTCCCAAAAATAGCCTTCCTTCAGGCATTCCTTTTCCCGAATCCACCAACTCTTTGCCAAGCCTTTTAACTGATAGGCTGCAATTATTACCTTCTGGCCTTCTAAAATTCCGGAATAGGAAAACATCTCTTCGATGGAGATGATCTAATTATCTAAAATCATGAAGTCAGCACTCCCGTCATAAGTAGGATGTCTCAATCACTGGAAATGCGAGATGAAATTCATCTCTGGTGGTAGAATCTCTGGGGGCATAAAAGGAGCAAGGGAATAAGGTAAGTCTTGATACACGGCAGGATCTTGCACTAAGGGTTGTTGCGTGGGAGCGGCAGACAACAAGGTCTGAATTTACGATTGCAACCCAACTACTTGCCTTGAAAGAGCCTCGTTGCTATGGCGCAAACTCTCGATCAATGCATCACTCTGCGCACCTCACGACTCACCCTCCGATTGGGGAGTCGACCTCGCCGCAATATGCTTTGGCGGTATTTCTAAAAAGGCAAATGAACAACCCATCAAAATCCTAGATTACGACTAGGGCAAACAAAACTAGTTCAGACCATACCTAAAAGACACTTGCTTAAGCTATCACTTGCTCTGGGATTATATGAAGATGATATATCCTACTCAAGATGATATCTTATCATCCTATTAACTCATGTGCCTATGATATGAATGCATGGATTCTTTACTCTTATTTAAAATCATGTGTGTACATATATCATCATGTAAATCTTTAGCTTGGCATGTTGTGTTATGTTATGTTATGCTATGTATGTAGTGTTATGCATCCTAAAAAGGCCTTAATGCATGTTATGAGTGGCTTACACATGAAATGTTATGCATCCCATACTACATAACATTGCATGCAATGAAAAAATAAAATGTGCTAATGGGCATTCATGTGGTGAGGTTATGCATCCCATACTAAATAACCCTCACATGTTGCCACCTATGGTGGATCCATATACAAACACATATTATGCATCCTTTCCTACATAATATGCCCCTTATATTTCTAATCATGCTTATGAGTGTAGTGTTCATGCTTCAGCCAAGACATACTGATGACACATCGGTGTGTGTATGATATGACACTAAACAAATAACACTAACAAGGGAAGGTTGCCCGACCAATTGTCAAGCAACCTCCCTCTGATACCAACTGTCACAACCCACATTTTCCCAATAATTAAATTATATTAGAGTAAGGGAAAATACGCGCCGTGATGCCACGTCGTGAAAGGGATAACTGCAGATGCTCAGGCAAGACACCAAACTCAATAGTTTAAAAGGAGAACATATGTTGTTATGATTAAAATTCTGTTGAAGTTAAGAAGATAGTCGTATCCCTCGGCTTATTGGATCAACTAGTCCGCGATTCAAAATATAATTATAAGCTAGTAGAAGATACTTGTTTAAATTGACTCTAATACCCTAAATGAGTATAAATGTCCCAGCGGAACAACTCATGCTATGCAACTCTAGATTTATAATAAGTATAGGAAAAATTCTTTACGCTAACCAGAAAGTAGTGACTTAGTTTTGAAAGAGATTGCATGTATGCTTTACTAATAGTAGGGTTTTATAGGTTAAAAATATCTAACATGCAATCCTAGCAATAAATCATCCCAGAGAACAAGTAATCTGAATCAAGCATAAAGGATACATCAACAGCTAGAAAGTGTCAAAAATTCACAATCCTGTCGGGGTCAACAACCTGACACGAACCCACAGTATAAAGTATGTCTGAACAAGGAAAGAAAATTAAAACAACAAACTACCTCGCTACGGCGAGCTGGAAAAGTCACAGCCAAAACTACCGCTCAAAGAGTCCAAAAACAAGCTCCACTACCTGCTACTGCTATGAACCTGAGGCATTCCAAAAACAGAATACCCCAATAAGAAGATACAAATGGTGGCCGAAAAATAAGCCAATAAAACAAGGGTCAAAAGGGGTACCAACCCAAGACCAAATGCGCTGAAGTAAGGTACATAAATAAAACTCAAGAAATAAATCAGTATAAAAGAACTTACGGGTATCGTCACGTGCAACAAATCAAGCCGGATACCAAAAGCAAGGGGAGAGCATGATTAAATCATAAGAAAGAATACTTCAAAACATTATTAGCCACTTGTGGTCAACTCTACCATAAACACAGGAATGGTGGTCACTTCTCTAGATACACCCCTCACAGATGTTAAAATCCATCTAACTACGGGGGAGACTTACACACTCCACCATTCACCGCAGATGCCCAAAACCCAGTAGAGTTCTATGAGGTACTAATAAAGGAAACAACCTTGCGGTCGGTGGATTTGCCCACTAACACCCGCAACAAAGAAACACCATGAAATAAATCTCAAAACTTGGCACATCGGATTCAACTCGACATTTACCAGATTAAAGTCACGATTGATCAACCTCTAGGAATTATTTACAGTCCCAAATAATCCCTAACATGCTCTACAACAATAACTAGGAGCGGTAAAAGCCAACAACATAACCTTTCGCTAAATTGCTACACGCTACAAGGTTGAGTTATCATGATAAGAACTTGCGAAATTAAATGGACTTCTAGGAAGATTGAATATTTCTATTAATTAGCATAACAAAGTGCACAAAAACTAAAGAAAGAAAACTTAACCGTTACCATCAAAATCGGACAAGGAGGAAAGAGGGTAAACCTCCACTTGCCTTGGTTTTACCGGAAAAGTCCTCCGATTCACTCCACGTCGTAGATCGGGGCAAAAGAACACGGAGGAGATGAAATCTAAACAAAAATGGTTGAAAATGGGTTAGGACTGAAAAAACCTAACGAGAAAACTCAAGGAATTGGGAAAAATTTACCACGATAGCGTAGCTCTCAGCGAGAGCTTTCTGGATCTTTGATCGGATGAAGATTTCGAGCACCGGAGCTCCATCAGCGGCCACTAGAAGATTCACGAACTTATCTCGCTTGCCGCTTTGGTTCACTGAAAAGAATCGGAGAAGGTGAAGTTTTCTTTTTTTTTTCTAAATACCTAAGTTAAGAGTTTATATATATATAAGTATTTATAAAATATTTAGTCTAAGGTATTATAATTTTTGGATAAATTATGAGAGGGTACGGAAAAATCAAAAATATAATTCTACAATGACATCAAATCGAAAAGTGCCCAATATGAAAGTTGTATATCTCGTCGAGACAAACAAATTTTATGTTGACAATGTTTTCGTACAACACCGTTTTGACCATCAAAATGGTGCCCGAACTCTGACTTTACAGAACCACTCGAGTGGAATAGGTCTACTCGAGATGGAGAAGTCTACTCGAGATGGAGACTCGATAGGGAGACTCGAGAGGGAGGTATCTACTCAAGATACAGACTTGGAAACTCGAGATAATGATCTGGAACTCGAGAGGATAGGTATAGAACTCGAGTGGATTAATTCTACTCGAGATAAAAGACTTAGAACTCGAGTGGATAAAGTCTACGCGTACTTGACAAAAGCTACTTTGGGAAAATAGAAAATATGGATCTAAGATGGCTTCAAATAGAAAAGTGCCCAACATGAAAGTTGTAGATCTCGTCGAGACAAACAAATTATATGTTGACTATTTTCCTAAACAACATTGTTTTGACCCTCAAAATGGCTCCCTAACGCAGATTGAACAAAACCACTCGAGTGGAATAAATCTACTCGAGATGGAGACTTTGGGCACTCGAGATGGAAGACCGAACTCGAGATAATTCCATGTAAAACTCGAGATAATCACTAGAACTTGATAAAATAATTACAGGACTCGTGAAAATCAACTGGACTCGATAAAAATAAAAGGAAGGGCACTCGAGATGAAGAAATCAAGTACCCGAGAGAATAAAGGCTTAATCGAGAGGTTCAACAAGCCCACTCGACAACCAAGCCAGCCCACTCGAGATCCAAGACCAGCCCACTCGAGAGAAAATCCAGAGTACTCGAGAGGAAGCAAAGAACTCGAGATCTTAGGCGAATGAACACTCGAGAGGGAAGGAGCTACTCGAGAACCTGAAAGGCAAAAATAAAAAAAAAACAGTTTTGAACAACGAAACATGAGTTCAAAACGGAGGCTCTCCCGTGGTATAAAAAAACATTTTTGAACAAGGAACTAACACCGTAGGAAAATACTGACGCTACAAACTCAACGACGAAGTCGAAACCTAAATCCGACGAGCCTTTCCCGTGGTATAAATTTACAAAATATACAATGAACATAAATAATTCAAAAACTTCAATCGCGCGCCGAGACTCCAAAAAAATGCTCGGATTGTGACAAAACTTGATGAGCAAGTCATAAATTACTCAACTTAAATCCCAAATTCAAAACTTTCCAATTACGACAAAAATTCAAGAAATTGGCCGACTCGATGGAACGGACGCGAAAATGCCTTAACGACGTTGCGCCATCAACTTGACGTTAAAAGTAATGTCATGACGTCATAAATATGATGATACCAAATCTAATAAAATTATCGAAAAATCAGGGGCGTTACAAGAGGAGACCACGATCATAAAGAAGAAAGTCCACAAGACTTGTTCACCCCGCGCGAGCATTAGTTTGGGGACAAACTAAGCTACGGAAGCTTTGGTGTGGACATGTGTAAAGATCACAATATATAGTCCTTAAATCAAGTAGTTTGGTCAACCCAACTAGGAAACATTACTTATCAAGACGATTCTTAGTGTATCCAGGTCAAAATTGACACTAGGTATATATTCAGTTAAGGTACGAGGATACCCGAAGCGGCTAGAGGAAGAGTCTAACGCGAGAGTACCAACTTGAGTTTTAAACTCTAATGTCCCTACTTCACTTATCATGTGGTACTATCACCTGTTACCAAAACTAATAGTACCACCTTAAGGAGAATTGATGCCTACAATCCATTAGCAGAATCATAGGGGACACATAGACTCAACACTCATATCAATGACACGATTAGGATGAGACAACCATCATGCCAAATACCAAGGGTTAGATAAGAATTCCAGTTTAGAAGAGACCCATTTGGGATTGGATCACATGTTGACCCTGAGAGGATTATCGTAAATGGTAACCTTGAGATCTTGAAGTCTGGAATATATCAACAAGTTTTAGTATGGAACCCCAAGTCTAATGTTGTATGCCCTAAGGATTGTGTGCATATCTAGCCCAAATATAACATAGTGATATCGAAGATACTTATCTCAAGGTAGGTAGGGGCTTATCTTTTGTTTATTTGGGGCTTATCTTTTATTTATTGGGCAAATTAGTTATTGACTTGGGTTTCCTTAGACCTAATTAATAAAATGTGGTGTTGCAAACATAGTAATGTTGAAGTTTATCTTATTTGACGTTACTCGGGTGAAGTCACCAGGACAATGGTTAGACATCATTGATCGGAAAAATACTTGACCTTAGTTAAACCAATTGGAAATTTTGGATTGAAATTAGGCTCTACAAGTTAGAATTATATTTGGAATTTCTTATGATTCAGGGCATTCAGAAGTGATAAACAGACGACCTATTTTATTAAAAATCACGCCCTCTCATAGTTGAATAATTTTTGCTACAATAATATTCCTTATACCTCGGAAACTAGTTGCTGAATAAGAGGGGATCCTAAGACAAGGACCTATTGGATTTAGAGTATACTGTTTAACTTAAATATGGTTGGAATGACTTAATATTATCTTATTTCGATCATACAAAAGTGACCAAGCCCGTCATATATTAAATGTTAGGAATTGATGAATTAAACATAAAGATTGATTTATCACTATTATCCATGCTTACCTGACATAACCAAGTCATTAGGTTGAAAACTTGCAGTTTGGGATAGGGCAATATCATGGTAATATGGAGTAATTACAAGACTTAATTATTATAAGATATCATATGAATTAGATGACGAGTAGTAAGATTCAGATAGCATCAAGGACTGGAATATATATGTTTGATGACATTATAGTCACAGTTAGCAAGATTCATGACTATGAAAAATGGTTTTTGATAATCTTGTTTACTTACGACCAAATGGCACAAAATTCAATGGGTATTAGTGATAATCTCCAAATTTTCACGAGTTCACCATCTTAAATTTTGAGAATGATGGGTCTCTTGACGAAGTGATCTTTCATGTTAATTGATTAGATTGGATAACTCATAAAGTTGAGGTTATTGATTACTCGGGGGTACTCAATGGAATAAGAACCTGATTGTGTAAAGATTGTTTATAGAGTCATTGTCTACACTCACAAACGAGAAATCAAATTACCGGAAGAAAATTATGTTTATCAGAAGTTGTATTTCCCCGGAATAAAAGAAAGACGCCAAGTATTCGGTGACGCATGGTGAGGTTTATCGGCTGGAGAAGGTCAGTTCCTAATACGATCATGTCAGATCGGGTTGGACGGTTTATGTCCATGAAAAGAAGATCAGACTATGCTTATCTGGGCTCTCGGTCGACATTCAACACTTCTCCACCCTCACATAAACGGGCATACGAAGAGTATGGTGTCTACTAATCGTGAAGAAAATAATAACTGAAATAGCAATCCAACTAGGCAAGTATACCTATCGAACTGTAGCTAGGGGACACAACTGTCGTATTGAAATACTGGAACTGTTGAGTAAACATACTCACACAAAAACTATTATTTTATCGAAAGGTGGATTTAGGGTTTCTAAAGAAAATTAAATTCACTGAATGATAGGAAGAGATAGCACTAAAAGAGAACTAATTGCAGTTAAGTGTAGATCTAATAAAAAACAATTACATTGAAGGGTTGGAACAATGAGATGGAAAACACTCGATCAAGAATCACCTCGGCAAGAGTCGATTAAAAACACAATAAATAATCTAAACTTAATAGGGTGAAGGTCCTTGACCGTGGATGTTCCTAAAGCTTGAACACGCTTCTCTCGAAGTCGTGCCCAACTGAGTGTTGGAATATCCGACAGACTCTCGTCTAAATCGGAGGCCTAAAGCTCGCTTTAGGCGGTGAACCCCACTATTGGATTTTACTCCAATCTGGGAGATTTGGACGCCTGCCTCTCTCGAGGGGTGCGTACAACTCTCTTTACTCTAGAATGTTCACTTCACACTATGACCCTCTCTGCTAACTTAGAGTGAAAATAGAAATAGAAATTATATATCGATGATATAATTCCAAACATGAATAATCAAGAGTAAATCGAAGACCTAAACCCTAAAAAGAAAAGTTAAATTCAAAGCATCATAACTTAATCACTCGAACCTCGGATCATCAAGATCGAGTACAAGGAGGATTAGTTAATCATAGCGAAGTGGAAAAGGAGGGATGAGTAGAAATGCATAATAACACACAGTAAACAAGGGGCACTTATATTAATAATAAAAGAGAGCTACACTTGAAAAAGGAAATTACATTTGCATGGAATTGAAAACCTATTCTAGCCCTACAATTTGAAACTAGAGCAAGTGCAATGATTAAAACAAAAGCTAATACAACAAAAGCACTAAGCTAGGGTAAAGAAAAAAATAAAATTGGAAAGAGAGAGAGAGGGAAGAACACTAAAAAGACAGGAAACAAAGGGGCAACACCTCCCCCTCTCAGCCCAAACTCATTTGGACACAAGGGGGTACCACTGAATTTATAGGAAAAATTCTCGGGTTTGTCACGCCCTATGACACGCCCAAGGAGGCCGTGTATGGGGGAGTGATACGTACGGGGTTGACCACGGGCTCTGAATTCTGGCAGGAATGATGATTGCTCCTGTATGTCGGTGGACACGCCTCAGGTCACGCCCGTGTAGGAGGGGCATGACACGCACGTCGCGTCGAAAACATTCGTCGGAAATTCGTCAGTCTTGGAAAAAGGTGGAACATGGTCGGGCACACGGTGGTGTAGGTAGGACGTGTTAGTACTGTTTGCGTGTAGGGGCAAAAAAAATTTAATTGCGATAGCAGACTTCGTGAGGAGGGTTATACGCCCCGTGTTACGCCCTGGGACACGCCACCAGAGGGCATGTCAGGGGGACGTGACAACAGTTTTTCCTGTTATTTGGTCTCTGACAACAGACTTCCTTAGGATCGGGTCACACGCCCTGTGATATGCCTAGGGAGGGCGGGTCAGGGGGGCGTGTCAGGTCATTTTTGGCCAAAATCCTTGAAACCTGCAAAAAGACAAGAAATGTTAGTGGCAATAATATTGTAACACCCCAGAACTCAAAATATGTTTGTACACAATTTTGAGTAGCAGGCTGGTAGACACGGCCTGGGACACGGGCGTGTCCCAGGGCGTGTTGGGGGTACACGGCCTGGACACGGGCGTGTCCCAGGGCGTGTTCGATTTAAATCTCAAAGTTGGCCTATTCGGGTCAGAGCCGTACACGGCCGTGAACACGGCCATGAACACGGGCGTGTCAGGCTGGACACGGACGTGTCGGCTGCCGTGTTCCGACCCGTGTACTGGTTTTGGGAGCCGTTGAGTGTCGTGTAGCAGGGGACACGGGCGTGTCTCAAGAATGACACGGGCGTGTCAGGTTCGACACGGGCGTGTCGATCCCCGTGTTGTTCAGTCGGTTCCAAACCGCGTGTGCCGCTTAAGGGTACACGGCCTGTGACACGGGCGTGTCACAGGCCGTGTCAGGCAAAAATTGGGGTTTTGGGCAGATCTCGGCCGTTCGTTTCCTTCTATTTGGATCGTGTGGTCCATAGCTTTTCCAGCCTCTTTAAGGCCGTGGATTGAGATGAAATCTCATTCCACTTAACCTTTCTCTTTCTAAAGAGAAGAAAGAGAGGAGAGCTTGGAGGAGGAGGAGGAGGAGGCCGGTGGAGCTTCGTCGAGCCGAATAGAGAGCCGAGTGCAGCGTTGCGGAGGCAAGGCCGCTGCGGTGATTTCCATCCGGCTAGTTTTCTATGGCGCCAAAGCGATCGTCAAGGGTAACGATCTTTCTTCCTTGGGCAGGTGAAGCCCTTTGTTTTGCATGTGCATGGGATCCTCCATCAAGAGATGGAAACGCGTAAGTGATTCCAGCAGTTGAGTCTGCATCTAGAGCCGGAAGTCTGTAGTACGGCATAGGTATGCTGTGTGAAGCCCATCCAGACGTATGTCGGGATTGGTGATGTTTATATTGCGATCCGGAGAAGACTCCGTGTATTCATCGTTTAGCCTGCGGAGATGGTGAGGACGATGTGGTTGGTGTATAGGATGCTTTGCATAGCTCCTTTGGTTGCATGCTTGTTAAGAGCTGGTTGATGGAGTGCGGACACCTCTGAGTGGGTGGGTGCGTGAGGTCTTCAACAAGGGTTTGGAGGATTATGCCCATTCTACCAAGTGGCGATGAACACCTCTGAGTGGGTGGGTGCGAGAGGTCTTCAACAGGGGTTTGGAGGCTTATGCCCATTTCACCAAGTGGCAATGTTAAGATCGGGTGAGCGGTCGATTGGTAGCAAAGCAGCAGGGCGAATTCCCTAGGCTTGTTACACTACGGGGGTAGGTCGACTGATAGTGCTCACGGGTTTTGGTGTGGTGCGTACCTCTGAGTGAGACGGGTGCGTGAGGTCTTCAACAAGGGTTTGGAGGCTTATGCCCGCCTACCAAGTACAAAACATAAAAGGTGCCCTGAGTGCACGGAGCGCCTGGCATTGAGGCCGGCGTTTGTGGTGTTGGGTGTATGTGCTTTATATGTTGAAATTGCTATACATGCAGGGAAGGAACCACTGCCCCGGGTAAGGGGTGGGGTCGTTATAATTGGTCAGCTGAATGCTGACCGTTGCTTTGTTTATCACCCATGGGGTGGATGTCCATATGCAGGTGTTGCGGGCTGATGGATTGAGCGGGCAAAAGCCCATGCTGCTGGTAGGCCCTTGAAGGCCGTGTGAAGTGTTGGATTTCATGTGTGGCCGGCCTGCGTGCCGATGTATGAAACGATATATGTTGTAAAGAGTAACTTGTAAGGCCGTAAGGCCGTGTGCGGTGTGGTTTTGTAAACATTTCTGGTTATATATATAAATGTGATATTTATATATTAGTGGACATTCAATGGTATGAGTTCTTGCACTTAATAAGCTTCCGCTAGAATGCTCTGAGATAGGACTCGTTTAGTTTGGTATTATCCTGTGACCTCACCGTCTGTTTGTGGCATATAGTGTGGGGCCCCGGCCAGACCTTCTACTATACGTCATTTAACGGATGGGGTCATTACATTTTGGTATCAGCGCTTTTGGTCGGTCTTCCCTTCCGAATTCGTGGTCGAATTCTTTTTTGGGGTGGCGAGCACGTGTTTGTGCGACCTGCTGTAATGCTAATGAACTCAAGAATGTCCACTAGGAATGTGTGTGTGTGTGTCTATTCGATGAGTTTGCCGTATTACCATGGAAAGTAATGCTATCTTGTTCACCTATAGGTGACGAGGAGTGGAGCTGGGCAGTCGGAGCCCCAGCGTTCGGATGAGAGTGCGGCACCACCTGAGGTGCCTACACCTCCCCCTTCTGCGGGAACGGTGCGCTTAGTTGCGGAGATGATCTTTGCTATGCTTCAGGCACAACCTTTTGGGCAAGCGAGGCCAGCTGTGGCGCCAGTGCAGGTTGGTGCGAGGCAAGAGCATGTTGAGGTTCCGGTTGCTGTGCAAGCAGCGGACGAGCAACTTAAGCACTTTATGGAATTTAATCCGCCTACGTTTGTCGGGGCAACGTCTCCAATAGAGGCCGAGGATTGGCTCTCTAGAGTGAAAAGAATCCTGGCTGCGCTCAGGATTAGTGAGGAGCAGAAAGTCCCGTTAGCCACTTTCCTCCTGGAAGGAGAGGCGAGGCTTTAGTGGGATGAGATCGAGTTGCACCAGTTGGGCGGTAGAGATCTGGGCGACATATCGATGGACGAATTTTCTAGATTGTTTTGGGCGAAATATTTGCAAATGGCACAGAGAATTGCAATGGAAAATGAATTCCAACGTCTGGTATAGGGTGACAAGACCGTGGACGATTACCTGCATGAGTTTACCAAGCTCGGTCGTTATGCGGGGTCGACGTTTGCGGACCAGGCGCGGAAGACAAATAGGTTCTATGAAGGGCTGCGTGATGAGCTGAGGTTGGCTCTCCCGAGTTCAGTGAACCAAGGATTCCAAGCATTGGTGCATACCGCTAGTGCGCTAGAGAAGGATTTGAAGCGGGTGCGGGAGAAGAAGATCGTAGCGGTGGAAAAGTCCGACTTCAAAGTCTGGTACAGGGTGATAAGACCGTGGACGATTACCTGCATGAGTTTACCAAGCTCGGTCGTTATGCGGGGTCGACGTTTGCGGACCAGGCGCGGAAGACAAATAGGTTCTATGAAGGGCTGCGTGATGAGCTGAGGTTGGCTCTCCCGAGTTCAGTGAACCAAGGATTCCAAGCATTGGTGCATACCGCTAGTGCGCTAGAGAAGGATTTGAAGCGGGTGCGGGAGAAGAAGATCGTAGCGGTGGAAAAGTCCGACTTCAAAGTTCCGCCATCAGAGCAGTCAGATTTCAGGAAACGTGATAAGAAGCGGTTCAGGCCTGCTGAACAAACTTCTTCAGATGTTGCGTCAGGAGCAACGTTTGGGCAAGAACGGGTTGAGCCGCGTCCATGTTTCATTTGTGGGAGGCCAGGACATATCGCGCGATTTTGCTGGAATGGTGCGTCCAAGGGTGAAAGAAAGACAGGTGCGTCTTATGACGAGAAGGGTAAAGCTGTGGCAGAGTCGTCTGCATCGCGGGCGCAACCGCGAATATACACTCTTAAGATGCAGGAGCCGCAAAGCTCAAATCAAGCAGAACAGCAAACCCGTGCTTTGGACTTAATGGAGGCCGCTAAACGGATTCTGCGAGATGCGGAGAAGCCGAAATAAAGTGGAGTGTGCACTTTCTTTTGTTGTCTGTTGTATATATGTATGTATGTATTTCTGTTTGGGACAAACAGTTGTGGTGGTACGATTCCATGGGGCGAGCCAAGCTGTGGCCTCTGAGCTCTATACCTGGATCGTTTTGGGTTGTATCGCAACAGCGTGGTTGTGTTGATACTTGTGCATTGCGCTAAATTTCGGGACGAAATTTCTATAAGGAGGGGAGGGTTGTAACACCCCAGAACTCAAAATATGTTTGTACACAATTTTGAGTAGCAGGCTGGTAGACACGGCCTGGGACACGGGCGTGTCCCAGGGCGTGTCGGGGGTACACCGCCTGGGACACGGGCGTGTCCCAGGGCGTGTTCGATTTAAATCTCAAAGTTGGCCTATTCGGGTCAGAGCCGTACACGGCCGTGAACACGGCCATGAACACGGGCGTGTCAGGCTGGACACGGGCGTGTCGGCTGCCGTGTTCCGACCCGTGTACTGGTTTTGGGAGCCGTTGAGTGCCGTGTAGCAGGGGACACGAGCGTGTCTCAAGAATGACACGGGCGTGTCAGGTTCGACACGGGCGTGTCGATCCCCGTGTTGTTCAGTCGGTTCCAAACCGCGTGTGCCGCTTAAGGGTACACGGCCTGTGACACGGGCGTGTCACAGGCCGTGTCAGGCAAAAATTGGGGTTTTGGGCAGATCTCGGTCGTTCGTTTCCTTCTATTTGGATCGTGTGGTCCATAGCTTTTCCAGCCTCTTTAAGGCCGTGGATTGAGATGAAATCTCATTCCACTTAACCTTTCTCTTTCTAAAGAGAAGAAAGAGAGGAGAGCTTGGAGGAGGAGGAGGAGGCCGGTGGAGCTTCGTCGAGCCGAATAGAGAGCCGAGTGCAGCGTTGCGGAGGCAAGGCTGCTGCGGTGATTTCCATCCGGCTAGTTTTCTATGGCGCCGAAGCGATCGTCAAGGGTAACGATCTTTCTTCCTTGGGCAGGTGAAGCCCTTTGTTTTGCATGTGCATGGGATCCTCCATCAAGAGATGGAAACGCGTAAGTGATTCCAGCAGTTGAGTCTGCATCTAGAGCCGGAAGTCTGTAGTACGGCATAGGCATGCTGTGTGAAGCCCATCCAGACGTATGTCGGGATTGGTGATGTTTATATTGCGATCCGGAGAAGACTCCGTGTATTCATCGTTTAGCCCGCGGAGATGGTGAGGATGATGTGGTTGGTGTATAGGATGCTTTGCATAGCTCCTTTGGTTGCATGCTTGTTAAGAGCTGGTTGATGGAGTGCGGACACCTCTGAGTGGGTGGGTGCGTGAGGTCTTCAACAAGGGTTTGGAGGCTTATGCCCATTCTACCAAGTGGCGATGAACACCTCTGAGTGGGTGGGTGCGAGAGGTCTTCAACAGGGGTTTGGAGGCTTATGCCCATTTCACCAAGTGGCAATGTTAAGATCGGGTGAGCGGTCGATTGGTAGCAAAGCAGCAGGGCGAATTTCCTAGGCTTGTTACACTACGGGGGTAGGTCGACTGATAGTGCTCACGGGTTTTGGTGTGGTGCGTACCTCTGAGTGAGACGGGTCCGTGAGGTCTTCAACAAGGGTTTGGAGGCTTATGCCCGCCTACCAAGTACAAACCATAAAAGGTGCCCTGAGTGCACGGAGCGCCTGGCATTGAGGCCGGCGTTTGTGGTGTTGGGTGTATGTGCTTTATATGTTGAAATTGCTATACATGCAGGGAAGGAACCACTGCCCCGGGTAAGGGGTGGGGTCGTTATAATTGGTCAGCTGAATGCTGACCGTTGCTTTGTTTATCACCCATGGGGTGGATGTCCATATGCAGGTGTTGCGGGCTGATGGATTGAGCGGGCAAAAGCCCATGCTGCTGGTAGGCCCTTGAAGGCCGTGCGAAGTGTTGGATTTCATGTGTGGCTGGCCTGCGTGCCGATGTATGAAACGATATATGTTGTAAAGAGTAACTTGTAAGGCCATAAGGCCGTGTGCGGTGTGGTTTTGTAAACATTCCTGGTTATATATATAAATGTGATATTTATATATTAGTGGACATTCAATGGTATGAGTTTTTGCACTTAATAAGCTTCCGCTAGAATGCTCTGAGATAGGACTCGTTTGGTTTGGTATTATCCTGTGACCTCACCGTCTGTTTGTGGCATATAGTGTGGGGCCCCGGCCGGACCTTCTACTATACGTCATTTAACGGATGGGGTCGTTACAATAATATTTACATAAGAAAGATAAAAAATGAGCTTATAAGGCATGAATAACGCCTTTAAAACACAAAAATACACCCTAATAGTTTAGACTACAAAACATACTATCAAATTCCTCCAAGCTTAAGCTTTGCTTGTCCCCAAGCAAAGATATAAAAAATATATAATCATTAAAAAGTGAATAATCAAAAGGTTCTAATTATGCTAACACAAGTACTATGCGAAATTCTAAGTAGGGAGAAGGTGAAACGTAATTCTAAAACAATTATTTAGGTATGGTTTAACTTTTAAAAACTTTACTTAACAAAAATAAACCATCCAAAATTTTAACAAATTTCTTTAAATAGATTTAAGCAAAGCAACAAAAATGAAAAACGCATTGAGTTGTTACTAAATCCAAGCAACACATTATAATTATATCAATTAAATAAAGAAAATCTAAATTTAAATCTAAAACTAATACTTGTTTACTTTTCTTCTTTTCTGAGTTATTAAATAAAATTCAAAAGCATGAATCAAAAGGAATTATTAGGACTGAAACGTTTGGTTTAGGATTCTGATTAGGAGTGGAATTCAAAGATAAACATGAAGGCTTAAAAATCACACTAAACAAAAATAATGAGTTTCAAAAATAAAATATTTTTTGCTTTCTTTTTTCTTTTCCATTTTTTTTTCAAAATAAAGGCCATAAATATTTTTATTTTCATTTTAAATTGGCAAACAAAAGAAAATATTTCTTTTTAGCATACTTTTTTTTCAAAAACTTTTCCCAAAAATGTCATAAAATAACCTATCATAATCATGGAATATTTTTTATGAAACTCTAAAAGCCTAGTGTGATTAGATAGGTTAGAAATTTTGGCTTTGGTGAAAATGATATGAAAAGAGGAGCTATAAAATTAAATTGGAAAAAAGGCTCAAAAGCGCCTAACTATTGGTGAAAGTTTTTAGGTTGGCAGAAAAGCTCAAATGAAAACAAAAACGACCTAAATCATTTTCATGCTTTTAAATTTATTTAAAACATTGATTTGAAGAATTAAAAAAAGCAAGTCCTAGATAATAAAAGAAGATTGATGAAATTATCTTGAAAATAGAAATAATAGGTGACTTGGATCGTTCACATCTACTACGATATTCAAAAGTTGACCTTACAAAAATTATCCAAAAATGAAAAGGAAAATAGTGGATGATGAATTTTTGAGAAAGTAAAGAAAATAAAGAACAAAAACCATAATGGAAATGCGAGTTTTAGAAAAAACGTTTTACGTTAACATGCTACCGCGAATTAGAAACACAACATGACTAACATTTTACTTGTGAAACATAATTAAAAAGGGCGATTAGAAATATTATAATTAATTAAGTTATTTATATGAGATTTTGAGAAAAACAAAACAAAAACAAGGTGTACTATTGAAATACCAAAACGTCTAAACTATTAAAGTAAAAAACACAGTAAATAAATAAATACAAATTTTTTATATATTTTTTGAAATATTCTCCTTTTTTGGATTTTGGAAATATTTTTTTTTTGAAATTTTGAAATATTTCTTTTTTTAAAAATTTTGAAATATTTTCTTTTTTTTGAAATTTTGAAATATTAACAAAATAAAGACAAGAGAAGGAGGGAATCCTCCCTCAAGCTTAAAATAGACCTTGTCCTTAATGGAGAAGGGAGGTTAGAGAGAGAGAGAGAGAGAGAAAAATTAAAATAGAAATGAAAGTATAGAATTTTAAAAACAGGCACTTCCCCTGATTTATGCCCCGTGAATTTTGATTGAAACTGCACCCCCATGCAAGTGCTTTGGATCTTCTTGAAATGTCTTCTTTGTACTTCATGATGGATTCAGCAGCATTGGAGCATGCGATCGCAGAAGCTTCTGCTTGTCCGAGCCGTCCGGGGCAAAAATTGTAAAATAAAGAAAACCGAAAAAAGATAACTGGGGTTGCCTCCCAAGAGCGCCCTTCGTTTAAAATGTCATTTGAGCTCGACGCATTAAAAAAATATTGTCCAAAATAATATTAAAGTTTTTGACAAAAACAAAATAGTTCTAAGTTAGCTAAAGTTCGTGTAGAAGAAACTTAACATTGTTTGGACTAACATCACTGAATGAGTTCAATTGTCTACCTAAATCACCTAGAGGGGGGTGAATAGGTGAGTTGTGCGTCTATTTGCGGAATAAAAATTGTTGGTACCCTAGTTTGGATTTGAGTTAAGTACTCTCAATTAGTTTCTTGACCCAAGAATTATCTATGGTCAAAGATTAGATTTAGGTTAGATCCTATTAGTTGTATAGAATTATTGTTTATCGATTTGAATTCTAGTTAAGTGTTTTTTAGTTCGACTATGGTCGAACGTCGCTCGACCATCGTCAGTCAGCTGATCGACTATCTCCGAGTTAGTTCAACTCTGATAGTTCGATGATTTGTGGTCTCAGTATCGACGATCGTCGAGTCTTGCTCGACTTCTTCTGCCCAGAAAGATATCTTGTAGGTCGACGATCTGCTCTGATAGTTCGACGATCTTTGTGACTTGTTCTACTATCTTTTGTCTGCTTTTAGTGATTTTGTACTCTTTCTATTCTGTGATTTATTTCTTATATATCTGGCTTATTTTATTCTAGATTATTTCATTGACTTTATGCTTATATATCAAGGCAATCTTTGCCTCATTCTTTATGCATAAATCATGTTCTATCTGACAAAGTCTTTTGTCCCATTAGTTGAATAATCTTTGTGCTTTATCTGTCATGCGGTCCTTTATAGCCGTTAGACGCATGTGTCTTTCTCTGGCTGTAAAGAGTTTATTTTGATGTGACTTTCTCTAATACCTTTTGGACTTGAAGAATGGATCAGCAGCTTTTAAGAAAGCTTTATTTCTTTATAGAATGTCTTTTCTGCAGGCTAGTTGTATTATGTTATTTACAGGCAAAATTTCAGATCTCAGAAGAAGACAGGATTCAAATCAAGAGAAAGATAGAAGCCGTTACCAAGGCTGATATATAAAGAGCTAGTGAAATAAGTTAAAATAAATATACACAAATACACAGATTCGAAAAAAAACAAGAACAAGTGTAGAAAAACTCTCTTCAGAGTTCTCTTCTTCAATCCTGTGTTCATCCTGCTTATATGAACATTCATACTCAGAGCTTCAAGTAGTAGAAGAAGAAGAAGAAAGAAAAGCTGTTGAAGAAGAACAACCATTCCATATCAAGAGTCTTCTTCAAGCAGCTCCTTCAAGAACCTCAAGACAACAGATCTTCTCTGTAAAGAGTTCTGAAGAAAACCTGCTCCCTGAAGCAAGGCTTCTTCCTAGATATTCTCTATGCCAGGGGGAGCTTTGATTCCTTCAGAGCTTTATATAGCTCAGTGCAATCCACTAGCTTCTCTAATTTTGTTTAACAATAGAGAAGACATTCTAACTCTCTCAACCTCCTGTACAAAGGGTTATTACTCCCTTCAAAAGTTAACCTTGGTGGCAGGGCACCTTAGCAAAAACCTGTGTTGGATTTTTTGCTCCTGATCAAAATCTCGAAGGGTTTACTTGATCTACCTGAATCAGATCAGTTGGTGGCAGGGCACCTAAACAAAAACCTGTAGTGGATTCCTACAAGGGTGGTAGAAGAGTGGATGTACCTATTGAGAGGGAACCACTATAAATCTTCTTGTGTTGTCTGTGTTGTTTATTTTAATTACTGTGATTGCTAGTTGCTGTGTTAGGACTAAAGCTCAAACTGTAATTACAGTTAGCTTTCACTTGTGCACCTCACTTTATGTTAGGCTTTAGGGTTTCCTATATCTATTTACTTTTTCCACAAATTTACTCTAAGGGAGTTGAGTAGATTCTCATATTTTTGAATACTCTATTCACCCCCCTCTAGAGTTGTATCTATCCTCACTTTCAAAAAATTTAGCGATCTTGCACACAAATCTGAATGTGAGACAAAGATCTATCTCAACTCTAGAGGGGGGGTGAATAGAGTATTTTAAAATAACTTTACAATTTAAACAAGCAAAACAATTAAGATTTTATTTATGTATAAGTGTAAGGTGCCTTGCTATATAATTTAAAACTAAGACAGCAAAAAGAAAATCACAGCACACAGCAAAGAAAATACTCAAGCAACCAGAAGATACAAGGAACTATAGTGGTTCCCCAAAAACCTGGGTACATCCACTCTTCTACCATCCTTGATAGGAATCCACTGCAGGAAGGGTTGATCAGGTGTCCTGGGCACCAATGAGCTTTTGATAAGGTGCTCAAAAACCAAACTAGATTTTTTGATAAGGTGTCTTGCCACCACTGAGTTTTGACAAGGCTCTCAGAACCAGATTTAAAACTTTTGAAGGGAGTTTTGGTAACCCTTTTACAGCAGGAAATAAAAAGGAAAAGTGTAAAGTTGTCTTCTCTGTCTCAATCAAAGAGAGAAGCACACGTGGATTGATTGTGTTGTTAAAGCTCCCCCTGAGAAAGATGAGAGCTTTGCTAGGGTGATAGGTCTTCAGAAGCTTCAGATCTCCAGTAGAAGATGGTTTCAGCAGAGGCTGAGAAAATTGAATTGTTTGGAGTCCTTGTGATGAAGCTATGATCACTTTTTCAGTATGCCAAAATGTTCAACTGATTCTTCAGGATTGATCACTTGAATGTGTTGATCAAACTGTCCTGTGAATCTGTACTGAAAAATATCTCTTTTCTTTTTCTCCTTTTTTTTAATGTCTGTCACTGTAAGTTTTTTGTTGTGCTATATGTGTGGCTGACTGGAGAGAAAGGAGAAGATCTTATTCTCTGAAGATTCCTTGTCCAAGATAGCCGTTAGCCGTCAATAAATGCCTTCCATAAATGTCTTGTCTTCTAAAGGAATGTCCAATAAACATTCTCAAAAAGAATTCCTTGAAACTTGCTCCAGAATAAAGGAAAATGGCTGGCTGATCTCTTGAAATAAATGCTGAGATATTTGAAAAACATTCCAAAGTCTGACTGAATTTGAATCCTTAAAATCGTCGATCTCTCAGGAAAAACGTCGATCTGAGCTCTACGATCGTCGACCTGAGCTCAGATATTAGAATGAACATCAGACAGAAAACGTCGACCTGAGCTCGAAGATCGT
Source organism: Platanthera zijinensis (assembly GCA_039513925.1). Taxonomy (NCBI): domain Eukaryota; kingdom Viridiplantae; phylum Streptophyta; class Magnoliopsida; order Asparagales; family Orchidaceae; genus Platanthera; species Platanthera zijinensis. The sequence goes on along the minus strand of CM077080.1, from coordinate 155,464,673 downwards.
CGACTGGAGCTCAGTGACCTGAAGGACAAGCCGAAGACAGATCGTCGATCTGAGCTCGAAGATCGTCGATCGGAGCTCGACGATTTAGTAGAGTTGAGCTCAGAGAGCGTCGAACGGAGTTTGACATTTCGTCGACCTAAGCTCGATGATAATTATCTTTGCCTTAGCTTTAAGTCTGATTCCTTGAATGGTCCTGGGGGCAGCTTCAAACCTAAATTCTAAGCCCTAAACACATTCTAATGTTGACCTTTTTAACTATACATCTAGGTCAAGCTGGTTTCCTAATACAAACATAGTGATCCTTGCCCAAATTAGTAATAGGGTGTTCCAACAATCTCCCCCTATTTGGGTTAGGATTACTATTTACAGATCTCAGAAATAAAAACAACAACAACATACAGAAGAGCAATAAACAAAAACAAAAGAACAGAGCAAGCAACAAAGCAGCAGTCATATGGAATATCAGCAAATGTTCAGAATGATTGTACTGTCTGCTTACAGATATTACTTCTTTTCACTTCCTTTCTTAAATAGAATTTCCCTGTTGGGATTAAGAGCTTCCTTCTTTGACCTTCTATCATCCTCTGCACCTAAGGAGGTTTGAGATCTAGCCCTGGGAACCACAGCCTCAGGATGCAATTTCATGTAGTCCACTGGGTCAAAGAATTTTCTTGATGCATACCTTTCCAGTTCTGCTTTTCTCTGATTTGATAAAGTAGTAATATTGGAGGAGTCTTTTCCTTGTTCTCTGGCTTTCTTCAACTGATCTAAAGCAGCAATTTCTTTCATCCTAGCAGTCCATGATAATGGATTGTTCTCTGGATCTTCAAAAGGAACTGCAGGCTCATATCTGTTTATAGTTTCTGAAGTAGTAGGAGTTATAGTATCAACACTTTCTCTGAGTTTATAAGGGAAAGGACCTTGAGTTGAGCCCATATGCCTTTGTCCTTCCCTTGCTTGAAATCTATGTTCTCTTTGATTTCCTCTATACTGTCCCCTTCTGGACTGATAACCCCTTTGGTATTGTCCCCTGGGATGATATCTTTGTGAGGACTGGGAGGAACTTTGCTTTGAAGCTGGGGTTTGAGAAGCTGAGCCTTCACCTGATCCTGAATCTAGAGGAGGAGGAGGAGGAGGCTGAAACCGAGAAGATCCTTTCTCATATCTATCCAATTTCCTTCTTTTCTTCATAGCTGTCAATTGATTTTTGGAGAACTGCATCCAGGGCTCAGAGATTGGACAGTCATGCAGAATATAGTATGGAATGTCATTGGCATCTTTGGCTTGAGCAGGAGGAACCTTCATCATGGCCTTGCTTCTGGCCTTCCTTTTCTTGGCAATAGTACCAGAAGAGTCATCAGATTCAGTGTGAAACTGATCACTTTCTGAACTTTGGGGTCTATCATACAAATCATCAATGCTCTTTATATATTTCTCTTGTTGTTTCAATTGATCAGCAGTCAGAGCAGGAATAGCAGCAGCAGTAGAAATTGGAGCAGAAGCAGGAGCAGAAGTTGGAGCAGCAACAGGAGCAGATTCTTCCAGATATGTAGCAATTTCTTTAGCTGCAGTATCATCAACAGTAGGCAACATTTCAATATCAGAAGATTCAATAGAAGCAGTAGTAGCAGCAATAGAGATGGAAGCAATAACATCCACATCCTTGAAAGAATTGACATATGAGGCAATCAGGCTGGGATCACATACTGAGATAGGCACAATGGCCTTAGTAAGATCTTCAACTTGTTGCACTGGCATAGAACTGAAATTCACAGAATCAAATACTGATAGCAGACTCTGAAGATCCACTACAAAGACAGGAGCAGGAACTGAACCTTCAGCAGCCTCAGGCACAACCAGAGCTTCATAAGGCACCTCCCCCTGCCTGGATTCAGTGGCAACTGGATCAAGGCACCCAGAAGAAGGGATTGCCTGAGAGGAGAGGAAGGGAGAAAGCTTGGTAGACAGCTCCTGAACATGTTTCAGGAGTGGAGCCAAGGTGATCTCCAGTAATGAGGTTAGCTTGGGGGCTAGCAACTCATATAACCTGTCTGCCAAGGCTGAGAGATTTACATGCTCAAGAGGGGCTTGAGTAGAGGTAGGAGAGAAAGTGGCTGGAATGATGTTGGCTAGAGCTGATGGAATGGAGAATGTGGAGGTAGGAGGTGTAGGGATGGATGGCCTAGGAGTAGGAGGTGTTGAGATTGATGTAACTGGGCTGGAGATGGATGAGATGGTAGGGGAAAAGGATGGGGTGAAGGATGGTTGAGAGAGTATGTCCTGTAGAAGGTGTTGGTAGGAGCATGTAGAGGGAAGCTCAGGAGGAGTGGGAGGTGAATCATCCATGAAGGAGTCATCCAAGAGAGAAAATGATGGAGTGGTGATAGGTGGATAGTAGAACAAAGGGTGAAATTGTTCTGAGGTAGTGGCTGGAGGAGGTGAGATTGGTGATGTGATTGTAATGGGGGAGGATATGGCTATGGTGGAGATTGGTGGTGAGGTTGGTGTAGTGACTGAGGTAGAGACAGCTGGAGGAAGAGGAGAAGTAGGCAAATCTTCTGCTGGGGCAGAGATCTGAGGAGGAGTGACTGAGGCAGTCCTTGTGCCTGAAGTAGGTGTTGCTGCAGCAGCCCTGTTGGGGTTTATGATCTGCCTGTCCCACCTGCTGAAGAGGGCACAGGTAAGTCTTTTGGATGCATTGATGTACATCCCACTTGAAGTCAGCAGTTCAGGGCACCTGGAGTGCAGGTAAACCCCTAAGATCCTCCCAAAGCTTACACAGCTTTTGCTAAGTTTCTTCTTGATCAAATTAAAGAAGATGGAGCCGCAGTCCAGATGTTTTTTGTCAACCAATGCCCCCATAAGACAGAACTGGTATCTTGAAATTGTGTCATGAGCTAAGTGCTTTGCCAGAAGCACTTTCCCAACCACATCAGCCAAAAATTGAAATTCAATAGATAAATTCTTTTTCAGCAATTTATTAGGATTCACAGCTGAGTGACCCATTCTATCTAGCATTGAATCAAACTCTTCTCCAAACAAATCAATAGAATCATTTCCAGTACTGAGGTTGAAAACTTCTGTTAGTAGAGCAGGGGACAATGGTACCTTAGTCCCTTTGATCGAGCCGACTATAGAATTCTCATTCTCATTTGTGGCAGAAAGACACCATTCTTTTATTTTGTCTGCTGCAAGCTTCACTCTGGTGGACATAATCTGAACTAACTGTTGTTCTCGGAAAAGATTTAAGATGTCTTTGAATCTCTGGTCGCTTCCATCGAAAGAATTCATGTCGATGTCGAAGCCTAAATCAAATTTCATTTTTGAAAAAGCAGCAACTGACGCAGCCATCTGTACCTGCAAAGATTGAGCAAACACGACCAAGTGTAGAAAGTTTGGAGGGAAAGAGTTGCAGAGAGTATGAAAGCGTAAACGACGAGCGACGACCGAAAAATGATTTTATATTAGGGTTCGACGCGAAAAAGGAAGGATCGTCGATCTCCGTTCGACGATCAGGACTCCTGATGGAAGCTGAAAGGTCTTCAATATCGTAGATCTCAGTTCGACGATCTAGGGAGAACGTCGAGCTCAGTTCGACGATCTAGGGAGAACGTCGAGCTCAGTTCGACGATCGAAGGCCTGAAAGAGATAGTATACAACTATCTGACACACTCTGAACTCAGGTCGATGTTTTGGGAAAACGTCGATCTCCGTTCGACATTTCTTTGGTAATCGTCGATCTCCATTCGACGCTTTCTGGGGAAAACGTCGAGCGCAGTTCAGAGACAGAAACTATCCTACAGACACAAAAAGAGATGATTTTTTAGCCTAATCTTGGTCTGTTTTTAGCTTTTCAAAATCTTGTAATTTACTTTTGGCTTCCTCCATCTAACATGCCTTACTGATTGAGGAAGAAGTTGTGTTTCTTTTCATCCAAGGGCTTGGTGAAAATATCTCCCCTTTACAAATCAGTTGGGATATATTGAAGTTTAATTTTATTTTTCTCAACATTATCCCTTAGAAAATGATGCCTAATTTCTATGTGTTTTGTCCTACTATGGAGGACTGGATTTTGTGCAATGGAAATAGCACTGGTGTTGTCACAAAATATTTTAGACTTCTCTAAGTTGTAACCATAGTCTAGGAGAAGGTTTTGTATCCACAATATTTGTGAACAACAACTGCCTGCAACCATATATTCAGCTTCAGCAGTTGAGGTTGACACAGATGTTTGTTTCTTACAATACCATGAGACAAGTCTATCACCAAGAAACTGACAAGTTCCACTGGTGCTTTTCCTGTCTATTCTACATCCAGCATAATCAGCATCTGAAAATCCAGTTAAGTCAAATGCTGAATCTTTTAGACACCAGAGACCTAGATTTGGACAGCTTTTAACATACCTAAGAATCCTCTTTACTAAAGTTAAGTGTGACTCTCTAGGGCTAACTTGGAATCTAGCACATATGCATGTAGCAAACATTATGTCAGGCCTACTAGCTGTAAGGTATAATAGAGAGCTAATCATTGCTCTATATGTTATCTGATCAACTGGTTTCCCATATTCATCAGCATCCAATACAGCATTGGTAGGCATGGGTGTTTTCATACATGATGCATCAGACATACCAAATTTCTTAACCAGCTCTCTTGCATACTTGGTTTGAGAAATGAATATGCCTTCAGCATGTTGTTTGACTTGCAATCCCAAGAAGAAAGATAGCTCACCCATGCTATTCATTTCAAATATAGAGTGCATAAGCTTGGAAAACTTTTTGCACAGATTTGAATCAGTAGAACCAAATATAATATCATCTACATAAATTTGTACTAGTAGGGTATGGGACTTATGGGTTCTAATAAAAAGAGTTTGTTCTACTCTCCCCCTAACAAAATCATTCTTCAGTAGAAAGCATGCTAGAGTCTCATACCATGCTCTAGAAGCTTGCTTGAGACCATATAATTCTTTGTGCAGTTTGAAAACATAATCAGGATGAGTTGGAGAGACAAAACCTGGGGGTTGTCTGACATAGACTTCTTCTTTGATCTCCCCATTGAGAAAAGCACTCTTCACATCCATTTGGTAGACTTTGAATCCCTTGTGAGAGGCATAAGCCAGGAAGATTCTTATGGCCTCTAACCTTGCAACTGGTGCAAAGGTCTGGTCATAGTCTATCCCCTCTTCTTAAGAATATCCTTGAGCAACTAGCCTTGCCTTGTTCCTTACAATAATTCCTTGATCATCCAGTTTGTTTCTGAACACCCATTTTGTTCCAACAATGGAATGATCATTTGGCTTAGGCACTAGTTCCCAGACTTTGTTTCTTTCAAATTGATGCAACTCCTCTTGCATTGCAATGATCCAGTGTGGATCTTGCTCTGCATCTTGAATGGTTTGAGGTTCAATTTGAGAGAGGAAGCAAGTGTGCATCATGTTCTTGTTGACCTGATTTCTGGTTTGCACACCAGCTGAGATGTCTCCAATCACTTGGGAGATTTGATGATCTCTTGTTGTTACTAGATCAACAGGGGGTGTTGATTGTTCACCAACCTGTGTTGTTGTTTCCTCTTGTGGGACAACAACTGGCTCTTCAAGAAGATTTTCTTCCAGATATGGAGCAGCTTCTTCATCTTCACTACTTTCATCCTTTTGAGTAACTTGTAACCTGTCCAAGTCTTCATCTAGAGAATGCACCTGCAAATGTTCTATGGTAGAAGTATTCTTCTCCTTGAAAGACATATTAGTTTCATCAAAGGAAATATGGACAGATTCTTCTATTTTTAGAGTAGTTTTATTATAAACCCTATAAGCTTTACTGATCATGGTGTATCCCAGAAACACTCCTTCATCAGCTTTTACTTGAAATTTTGCTAAATATTTCTTGTCATTATTGTGAATGTAACAAGTGCAACCAAAAACTTTAAAATAGTCTACTTTAGGTTTCTTCCTTTTGAGCAATTCATAGGGAGTCTTGCCCTTCAGTTTATGTATTAGACTTCTATTCAACACATAATTCGAGGTGTTCACTACCTCAGCCCAAAAGGATAGAGGTAGGTGAGAATCTGTCAATAATGTAGTTACAGATTCAATGAGGGTTCTATTTTTCCTTTCAGCTACCCCATTTTGTTGAGGAGTTCTAGGAGTTGAGAAAGTATGCCTGATCCCTTCACTTTGACTGAACTCTTGCATGAGAAGAGAATCAAACTCTGTCCCATGATCACTTCTGATCAGGGCAATGTGAGTGTTGAACTCAATCTAAATGCATTTGAGAAACTCTGTCAAACACTTAAAGTTATCAGACTTCTTCCTCAGAAAGAATACCCATGTGAATCTTGAGAAGTCATCTACAATCACTAAAGTATAGGATTTCCCTCCTAAGCTTTGTACTGTAATGGGTCCAAAAAGATCCATGTGTAACAGATACAAAATCCTAGGTGAATCACTCTTATTAATTGATTTAAAGCTATTTTTAGTTTGCTTGCCTAATTGACAAGCCTTGTAGAGTCCTTCCTTCTTGTAGGGGCTAGAAGGCAGTCCTCTGATAAGGTTGTCCTTGGATAGCCTAGCAATGGTTCTAAGGTTAACATGTCCTAGTCTCTTATGCCATAGAATATTAGGTCTAGATATGGAATTAAACAGGCAAATATCTACCTTAGATGAATGAAAGTCTACTAAGTAAATATTACCTTTCCTGTTACCTGTCAACACAGTAGTGTTGTCTTCTGACTTAAACTTGCATATTTCTTTGTTGAAAGTCACTTGATATCCTTCATCACACAGCTGACTAATGCTTATCAGGTTGTGCTTGAGTCCTTCAACATAGGGTACTTTCTTGAAGGTGAATGTCCCAATTTGGACTGCACCATATCCTTTTGTAGTTCCAAAGTTTGAATCACCAAAAATTACATTGGGTCCAAGCTTGGCTTTAAAGGATGTGAAGTTGTCCTTGTTCCCTGTCATGTGCTTTGAGCACCCACTATCCAGATACCATGGCTGGTTTGATGTTGGATAGGTCTTCTCCTGCACATAAACAGCTTATATTTTTTTGACCCAGTTTACCTTGGGCCTAGGTTGATATCCCTTAAATTCAGAAATGAAAGATATCCCAGGTTGACTCTTATAACCTTCAGGATGGTATCTCCTAGGAGGTATTATCCATTCAGTATAAGGATTAAAGCATTGGGATGAAGCACTTCTAGGATTGAATTGAGATTTGCCTCTGAAAGAAGGTTCAAAGCTCTGAACTCCGTTCGACGATCGTCGAGCTGAGTTCGACGATCTTGGGTAAAATCATCGAGCTTCGTTCGAAGATCGACTGTGAGGGAGTTCAGAGTTCAGGAATCATTGAGCTGAGTTCGACGTTTCAGCCTGAGATCGTCGATCTCTGTTCGACGATCATCGACCTCTGCTCGATGTTTTCTGTTGAACTTTGCTTTTCTTAGGTAGATCTGAATTCTTCCTAGCTACCTCTACAACACCCTTCCCTTTATCAGAAATAAATTTGATTGGGGTTGTTAATACTATGGGTTGGCTAGTTGAAGCACCCAAGCCCAATGTACTATTTAATCTTGAGTTCACTGTGCTTGTGATGTCCATTAATTTGATACTTCTCCTATTAAGGGATTCTTCAAATTGCTTGGCCTTGGATAGTTCACTTTTCAGTGAAGCTATCTCCTCTCTATAGCATTCTAACTCTTTAGAGAGTTTTAGGTTCTCTGATTTTAAAGTGCTATACTCAGACAGTTGTTTTCTGAGGGAAGTGATTTCCTTCTCAGACTCCAACAGATCTAGGCATAGTACTTTAAACTCATGTTTAATGTCCTCAGAACTGAAATCAAATGAATTGATTACCTGATCTTCTTCTAGTTGAGCTTCTGAATCTGATTCTGACTCTTCTGCTTCTGAATCTGTTTGAGAGGCATTGATAGCCATCATGCAGAATTCCTTTTCATCAGCATCATCCTCATCATCACTGGAGCTGGATGAGGCTTCAGAGTCCTCTTCAGTTTCACTCCATGTCTCAGCAACAAATCCCTTCCTTGTATGTTTGTTCTTTCTAGAGGAGGGTTTGTCTGAGCTGTTCTTTCTAAAGTCTTTCTCCTTTCTTCTTTCTCTTCTATCTTTCTTATCCTTGTTCTTGTTTTCTGGACAGACAGGCCTAATATGGCCTGGTTTCCTGCAACCAAAACATATAATTTCTTTATTGTTATTTGATTTATCATACCTTGACTTATCATGTCCATTGTATGATCTCTTTCTGAAGTCTTTTCTGGCCATTTTGTAGAATCTTTTGGCCAGTAGACTTAGGAGCTCATCATTTCCTATAGCTTTATCTTCAGGCTCCTCTTCTATAGCTTTGAAGGCTATGGTCTTCTCTTTCCTTGTGGCTGGTGAGGTAGCGTTCTGTTCTTCTTCTCTATTTTTAATAAGCAACACATAATATTTGAGCTTGCCCAGGAGTGCTTCAGTTGTAATCTCATTTAGACTTCTAGCATCTTTGATTGGCAAGATTCTTGAATCCCAAGTGCTGGGGAAGCACATTAGGATTTTGTCATTCAGCTCAGTCAATGAGACTTCTTTATCCAGAGTCTTTAACTCATTGACAATCAGACTTAGTCTATTGTACATGTCAGCCACTGATTCAGCTTCTCCCTTTTTGAAATTCTCATATTGGCTTATAAGATGGGTTCTCCTGTCTTTCCTTTCATCAACAGATCCTGAGACAATATCAGAGAGCTTGTCCCAAATTCCTTTGGCTGAGTTGTATTCAGCTACCTTCTAAAATATCTCATCAGACATTGTCTGAGCTAAGATGTTCATGGCCTTGGCATCTGCAGTCTTCCACTTCTTTATTTCAGCATCTGTTCCTGAAGGAGGTGGAACAGCATTTGTACTTGAGCTTGCTGGTGGACTTGGGCACACTGTCAAAACAGAATTAAATATGTCTTCATCAATTGAGTTTATGTAAAGTCTAATACTTGCTTTCCAAAGTGCAAACTTGGATAGATTGCACAACTAGAGGCCTGGTTCTTGCATAATCTTTATTCTATGCCATGTCTTTATATAAAATTAAATACAATGAAAATAACCCTCTTAAAAGATTGATCTTATCAAGGATCTTTTGGTTCAGGTGTTAGCCTGTATGAACAACCAACCTCCCTCTGATACCAATTGAAAGTGAGATAAAGATCTATCTCAACTCTAGCGGGGGGGGGGGGGGGGGGTAAATAGAGTATTTTTAAAAAACTTTACAATTTAAATAAGCAAAATAATTAAGATTTAATTTATGTATTAGTGTAAGGAGCCTTGCTATATAATTTAAAACTAAGACAGCAAAAAGAAAATCACAGCACACAGCAAAGAAAATACTCAAGCAACCAGAAGACACAAGGAACTATAGTGGTTCCCCAAAAACCTAAGTACATCCACTCTTCTACCACCCTTGGTAGGAATCAACTGTAGGAAGGGTTGATCTGGTGTCCTGGGCACCAATGAGCTTTTGATAAGGTGCTCAAAAACCAAACTATATTTTTTGATAAGGTGTCTTGCTACCACTGAGTTTTGACAAGGCTCTCAGAACCAGATTCAAAACTTTTGAAGGGAGTTTTGGTAACCCTTTTACAGCAGGAAAGAAAAAGGAAAAGAGTGAAGTTGTCTTCTCTGTCTCAATCAAAGAGAGAAGCACAAGTGGATTGATTGTGTTGTCAAAGCTCCCCCTGAGAAAGATGAGAGCTTTGCTAGGGTGATAGGTCTTCAGAAGCTTCAGATCTCCAGCAGAAGATGGTTTCAGCAGAGGCTGAGAAAATTGAATTGTCTGGAGTCCTTGTGATGAAGCTATGATCACTTTTTCAGTATGCCAAAATTTTCAACTGATTCTTCAGGATTGATCACTTGAATGTGTTGATCAAACTGTCCTGTGAATCTGTACTGAAAAATATCTCTTTTCTTTTTCTCCTTTTTTTAATGTCTGTCACTGTAAGTTTTGTTGTTGTTCTATATGTGTGGCTGACTGGAGAGAAAGGAGAAGATCTTATTCTCTGAAGATTCCTTGTCCAAGATAGCCGTTAGCCGTCAATAAATGCCTTCCATAAATGTCTTGTCTTCTAGAGGAAAGTCCAATAAACATTCTCAAAAAGAATTCCTTGAAACTTGCTCCAGAATAAAGGAAAACGGCTGGCAGATCTCTTGAAATAAATGCTGAGATATTTGAAAAACATTCCAAAGTCTGACTGAATTTGAATCCTTAAAATCGTCGATCTCTCAGGAAAAACGTCGATCTGAGCTCTACGGTCGTCGACCTAAGCTCAGAGATTGGAATGAACATCAGACAGAAAACGTCGACCTGAGCTCGAAGATCGTCGACCGGAGCTCAGCGACCTGAAGGACAAGCCGAAGACATATCGTCGATCTGAGCTCGAAGATCGTCGTCCAAAGCTCGACGATTTAGCAGAGTTGAGCTCAGAGAGCGTCGAACGGAGTTCGACGTTTCGTCGACCTAAGCTCGACGATAATTGTCTTTGCCTCAGCTTTAAGTCTGATTCCTTGAATGGTCCTGGGGGCAGCTTCAAACCTAAATTCTAAGCCCTAAACACATTCTAATGTTGACCTTTTTAACTATACATCTAGGTCAAGCTGGTTTCCTAAGACAAACATAGTGATCCTTGCCCAAATTAGTAATAGGGTGTTCCAACAAAATCAACCAAGCAATCACAGACAACAAAAGATTTATAGTGGTTCCCCAACTTTGGGTACATCCACTTTCCCTCACCGATCTAGTAAACCACTAAATTCGGCTACTCCACTATCTCGGATTGAAAATCAATCCTACGTCTCGGAACAAAGTTCCTACAATCTCAATCCAAATGGATCTACACTAGGAAGGTAAAACTTCCAACAAATTGGAGAAAAATCTCCTACAAGAATTGATAAAACAAAAATTGAAAATACAAACAAATGATCTTCGAATCTTGAAATGTTCTGGCTGGATCTTCTTCTTTGAGAGTTGCGGCTTTATCAGATTTGGTTGAAAAAGAACTCACGGCTAGAACGAGATCTGAAGATGTCATTTTGACTTCACCCGATCGGAACGTATATGGAGAAAGAGAAACTATCACGATCAGGAAATCAATCTTTGTCTGAATCCTTTGAATCAGAAACCCTAACTCTTGCACGATGAAGATCAGTGGCGGCGGTGGGTCTCATTTTGGAAAGAGAGAGAGAGAGGATTCAACAACTTGAGAAAATAAGATGGCGTGTAGATTCTTATTTCTTGGTATTAGGGTTAATCGGTTGACATGACCTATTATAGATCTCTCTAACAGTCATAATTAGTCTTAATGACGGACACGTGGACCAATCACATCATGTAATTTGAAAATCCCATCAATCTGGACTTAATATAAATTCTGTAGAAAATGAACTTCAATTCTCGGGAGAGAAGATTACTTCTCGATAACTAGGAATTGCTTCTCGAGATAAGGCAGGCAATGGCATTGAGTCAGGTCTTAGCATTCCACGCTCTAAATGCTTTTATACTTGGAGGATCCAGATACAGATGGCATTGAGATATCTCTCGACATTCAACGCTTTTACTATTGAGTACTCGAGTACTATCTTGAACTTCTCGAGTACTGGACTGAAATTCTCGAGTACTAGACTAAACTTCTCGAGTACTGGACTGAACTTCTCGAGAAGTGAACTTAGAAAAATATTTCTGATTCTGGAAAAGATTACTCGAGAATAGGAGTTATTTTCTCGAGAGAAAGAAAATTTCTTGAGAACAAAGAATAGCATTTCTCGAGAACTAAGGGTTGTTCTCGAGAACTACACTTAAAAAATTTTCTGAGATATCAAATGAATACTCGATAAGTAGAGAAAGATTCTACTCGAGAACTAAACTTAGTTACTCGAGAACTAAGTTAGTACTACTCGAGAACTAAGGATAGTACTCGAGTAAAGCGACTGATTACTCGAGAACTCTAATATTTACTACTCGAGAACTAAAGGATTACTCGAGTAATGGACTTAGAGAATTTCTGTTTTTAAGAAAACTAGTCTTTTGAAAATTCTCATCACCAACATGTCATCCTTTGATCAAAGTGCTTGAATATGAAGTGTATCCAAATAGAGAGGCGACACATTAGTCAACACCTTGGATCACACAATAAGGGATTACATTGTATGGTTCTTTGTTTATGACCCACTGTAGACGGACATTGGTCTACACTTAGCAATAGAATCCTGCAAACACATAACTAAAACAGAATATCAAATACAACTTTAATAATCTTAGTTCAAGGGTGACTTAATGCAAATATAGGTTATTATGGATGCAATACCCAACAATCTCCCCTTATTTGTAGAAGTAAGAACCCTCTACAATAAGGTGAATTATATCATAATAAAAAGAACTGGAGATAAAAAGTTAAGAATAGAATGAGATGCAAGAAATAAAGAAAAAACACATAATCATCAAAACTAGAGTTTATATAATCAGAATAGTTTTAGATTTCTTGTCTACATTCATTCAATCCATTATCTCAAAAATCAAAAGTTCTATTCTGGCTCTATTGCTATGGATGTTGCTTGCCATACTTTTCCTGTTGCCTCCTTAGATAACTGAATGGCTTAGGATAGTACTTTTGAGGTTTTGGAGGTGCCTTTGGATTATTTCTGTCATACTCTCTATCATATATCCTTCTCTTTATGAGAGACTTTTCATACATTTCCCATTCAACAAAACTATAATATAGATCTCTGCTTTCATTGTAGTCCATTACAAGCTTCAGAGTATCTAGAATCAGGGTCTTGGAAGTAGGGCTCCAGACTTCAGCATACTCTTGAGCTTTCCTCTTGTCTGTCTCAGGATTGGGAACTAATTTAGAGGTAGAGGGACCTTCACCATATTTCCTTCTCTTTGGAATGTTAACTTCAGGTAGGTCCTTGGGAATAATTTCATCCCATACTTGAGTGTAAGACTCTGGAGGAATGGTTTCATCAGAAGGTCTAGGAGAGAAGGTAGGCATAGGAGCAGGAGCAGGCATTTGAGTAGACTGACTTTCAGCAAGTGGATTGAGATGATGAGGAATAATATTTGGATCTGCTTGAAAGTCTGGAAAGATCTGATTCTGTATCCAAAATGTTGTATCATATGTATGAAACTTCATAGACTTGATTTGAGCAAGCACATCCTTGTTGAGTTCTGTTAACTTTTTAGTCTAAAGAGCATTAGCACTTTTAGTGAAACTTCTACAAGTTTGGCTACATGTTCTTTTATTAGGGTCTCCCCCTTTCTGATTTCTACACATAGACTGTTTATGGTGTCATCTTTGAAAGCGCCAACTTCCTCACATACTTTCATAACATTTTCTTGTGCTTTCTTCTCAAGGAAAATCTGATTGCTTGCCAGGGTTATGCATTGATTCATGACTTCACCAACACTTGTAATACTGTGGTCTAAGGCTTTTCCACCAATCTGAAAAAGATGTTTCAGTTAATCTGTATTATGTTGAATTTCTGCAAATCCTCTACTCATTTCTTTTTCAAGAGCAGTAACTTGATTTTGCACAGATTTAAAGGAATCATCAATGTGCTTTCTTTGGTCAGCTAACATCTGTTCAATTTTACCTAAATTTACAGAAGAACTGGTAGAAGCAAAAGCAGTAACAGTAGTAATAGTAGTGCAAGTAGCAGCAATAGGAGAAACAAAAGCTGGAGGAGGAGGAGCTGCCCAAGGAACAACATCTTCAATAACTATAGAGCTTTGAGCTCTTTTGGTTTGAGCGAGAACAATTTCTTATTCTTCATAAGTAAAGACAGGAAGAGATAAGTTTAACTTCCTCAAGGCTGGTTCAACTTGTTCTAGAGAACCTTTATCATCATCAGAGAGGAGGATAGTGTCTTGCTTTTCTTGTTCAGCAGCTTGAGAGTCAGCATGAGGTGACTTGGGTGACTGAACTGGTGATGCAGAAGGGGCTGGAGATGGTGTATGCATAGGAGTGGGTTGCTTTGCTGGAGTTGATGAGGGAGAAGGAGTAGATGATGGAGCTTTATCAGGAGTTTGTACCTGAGGTGGTTATTTATTAGTAAGTTCTTCTATCATCCTATCAATGCCTTCTACTGAAGATAAGATAGTATCTTGAGCTTGTTCATCTGTATGCAACTCTGTTGAAGTGGCTAGAAGAGGAGATCTGACTAAAGAGGAGGAGTGAGTTCTGACATCAGGAACAGAGGAGACAGGCTCCCCCTCAATTGCTAAACAAATTGTGTCAATAATTTTAGGATGAGAGGGAGATGAGGTCCTCTCCTCTGAGGCACGGGCTTCTGAAACTTTTGCAGCTTGTGTTGGATTCTTTAACTTGACTTCCCATCTTTGAATGGAGGATATGGAAACTTTCTTAATATGATGAATGGGAGTACCCTTTAAAGTATCAAAAACTTGAGGATTTATCTCATGAAGCATTAGAGATATTATCCTTGCAAAATTTAGAGCCTTAATGCTCTCCCTTATTTTATCAAGTATCATCATTCCAAATTGAAATATCTTCCTGCAGACTATTGCTCTGAGAACTGTAAATAGATTATAAGAAATAAATCCTATTGAACCTGTCTTGCACCAGAGAATGTTTCCAATTATATCTACCAGCAGTTTGCTCTCTGCATTTAGGTCAGGTCTTCTAACATAAGTGGCTTCAGAAGATATTCCACAAAAGTAGTATGCCCTCTCATTATCTTCCTCAATTAGATCATCTTCTTCATCTACCACTGACATTCTTAACAGTTGAGAGATAATGGTCTTATTCAACTTGATCTTAATACCTTTAACCTTGGATTTCAGGACTTTCCCATTTCTCTTTACTTTAAGGGTCTTGAAAAATTCATAAACTTCTGGAAAGAGTATTCTCCAAGGTTCTTGAAGATCAAATGACAAACCTGCGCTATCGAGAAATACCAGAAATTTTTTGAAGTTGTCTGATAGTTCTGCGATCCCAGTAACAACTAGCTCACTTCCAACACCGATCTTGGATTGCGGCGCCATGGATTCTTCAGAAAAATGGTGAGCGGCAGAGGGAAGATGACGACGACAAAAGCTCTGGTTCAGCGGTAGAAGACGAAACGTTTTTTCGAGAAATGGATTTTGAAATCGTGTAGATTTAATGAAATCTAAAATCCTCTATTTATATAAGTCTAGTAATGATGATTAGATCTAAATTTAACCTTAGATTAGGGCGGAAATCAAGCTTAAAGAGAAATAGAAGAATTCGAAAAATTTCGAAAAGCGAAGAGTCATTTCTCGAGTGGAGACTTAGTTCTCGAGAGATGAATGACCAGTGCTCAAGAAGTCAGATTATATTTCTTGAGTGAGTTCTTTACTTCTCGAGAAGAAGGCTATTACTCAAGTAATAGTACTCGAGTGAGATTTTTTTGTTTCTCGAGAGAATGAAAGTACTCTAATAATTCGAAGTTACTTCTCAAGAAGTCATTCTATGTCCCGAGAAATTAATTCCACTTAGAGAAATT
The DNA here is from genome assembly GCA_039513925.1 of Platanthera zijinensis. Taxonomy (NCBI): domain Eukaryota; kingdom Viridiplantae; phylum Streptophyta; class Magnoliopsida; order Asparagales; family Orchidaceae; genus Platanthera; species Platanthera zijinensis. Next base: position 155,449,153 of record CM077080.1, on the reverse strand, counting down.
TCTAACCTTTTTGACTTGTCCTTGATTTCTGAGCCTTGAATGATTCCAGCTTGTCTATTCTTCCTTGTTGATCATGTAAAGTTTAGTTTTGAAGAAGTTGAACTTGGCCTTGTCCAGCGGCTTAGTGAAAATATCTGAAACCTGCCTATCTGTCGGAACATATTGCAGATCTACATCCCCTTGCTCAACATGCTCCCAGATGAAGTGATATCCTATCTCTATGTGCTTTGCCGGCTATGCGAGACTGGGTTCTTGGCAATTGCTATTGCGCTGGAGGATTCACAAAACATTGGAATGTTTTTGACCTTCATCTTGTAGTCTTCCAGCTGATTCTTCAGCCAAAGCAACTGTGCACAACAACTGCCTGCAGAAATATATTCTGACTCTACCGTTGAGATTGCAAAACAGTTTTTCTTTTTGCTGCTCCATGAAATAAGTCTTCTTCCAAGGAATTGACATGTCCCAGAAGTGCTTTTTCTATCATCTTTGCTACCTGCAAAATCAGCTTCTGAAAAACCAATCAGCTCGATGTCATTATTTCTTGGGTACCATAAGCCAAGATTTGGTGTACCTTTAAGGTATCTCAAAATCCACTTTGCAGCAGCGTAGCGAGATTCTTTACAGTTCACTTGGAATCTAGCACAGACACATGTAGAGAACATAATGTCTGGTCTACTAGTAGTAAGGTAGAGCAAAGATCCAACTATGCTTCTGTACTTGGTTTTATCAAAAGGTTTCCCTTTCTCATCCTTGCCCAGAGACATGGCTGAACCCATTGGAGTCCTCATAGAGGTTGCGTTCTCCATTCCAAATTTCTTAATTAGCTCTTTGGTGAACTTACTCTGGGAGATGAAAATTTCATCTTCAGATTGTTTCACCTAAAACCCTAAGAAATACTTTAGCTCTCTCATGCTTCTCATTTCAAACTTCCCTTACATAAGTTTTGAGAACTTTTGGCAGAGATTGTCATCAGTAGAGCCAAATATAATATCGTCTACATAGATTTGTACTAGCAAAATCTTGCCTTTATTTCCCTAATAAATAATTTCTTATCTATCTTTCGCCTTGTGAACTTGTTCTTAAGGAGAAAACTAGATAGCTTTCATACCAAGCTCGAGGAGCTTGTTTCAAACCGTAAAATTCTTTAGATAATAAATAAACATAATCAGGTAGGTTAGAATCAACAAAACCTAGGGTTTGTTCCACATACACCTCTTCCTTTATGTAACAATTAAGGAAGGAAGACTTCACGTCCATTTGATAGACAGTGAAGCCCTTCAGTGCAGCATATGCTAAGAACAACCTGATTGCCTCCAGCCTAGCCACTGGCATATGTCTTGTCGAAGTCAATTCCTTCTTCTTGACGATATCCTTTTGCAATGAGTCTGGCTTTGTTCTTGATGATTGTTCCAACTTCATCCATCTTGTTCCTATAGACCCACTTTGTTCCGATGACATTTTTACCCTTGGGTCTGGGAACTAGTTTCCAGACTTTGCAGCACTTGAACTGGTTTAGTTCTTCTATGGTCAAGATCCATGATGCATCCGAGTTTGCTTCCTCGAACTTCTTTGGTTAAACATGTGAGAGAAAACTTAAATATAAATTTTTGTTAGTTGTACCTCTACGAGTTCTGACACAATCCCGGGGATCTCTTATGATTTAATCCATTGGATGATCCATTAGATGTCTGAGCTCTAGATTCCTTGCTTCTAGAACTTCAACCACTAGAGTGACTTCATCAACTTGGACTACTTCTTCATCTTGATCATCTACCTCTCCAATAGTGGTTGGAGTGGTGATCTTGATGATTTTTTCACCTTCGTCTTTGTTTGGTTCATCGAAGCTAACTTCTTTCAACTTTGTACCTGCATATTCAATAAGCACACTAGAAGAGTTGCTTTGAGGCAAACTCGTCTCATCAAATACAACATGTATTGATTCTTCTACAACAAGAGTTTTTTTTATTAAATATCATGTATACCTTTCTATGGCTACTATACCCTACAAAAATACCTTCAAAACTCTTTTCGCTAAACTTGGTAGTGTGATAGTTACCATTATTAAGCACGAATCATTTACAACTAAAAATTCTAAAATATGAGATAGTCGGTTTCCTGCCCTTTAGAAGTTTGTAAGGTGTCTTATCTTGGTTCTTATTTATGAGTACTCGATTTTGCACGTGGCATGCAGTGTTGACGGCTTCAGCCCAGAATTACTCCGACAGAGAAGCATCACTCAATATAGTCCTGCAGGCCACTATGAGTGTTCTATTCCTTCTCTTAGCTACTCCATTTTGCTTCAGAGTACGAGGAGAGTAAAACTCATGAAAGATACCTAGGATTTCACAAAATTTTGTCATGGCCCCATACTTGAATTCAGTTCTATTGTCACTTGTGTTCATGACTACGGAACAATTGTATTCATTCTGGATCTGCCTAACAAAATTTGTAAAGACATCAAAGGTATCTGACTTGTGTTTCAGCAAGAACACCCACGCAAAGCGCGAGTAGTCATCAACGATAACAAACGTATAATCCTTGCCTCCTAAACTTCTAACTTGTATTGGACCGAACAAGTCCATATGAAGTAGATGTAAACATCTATTAGAATCTTTGCCAATAACGCTTTTAGAGGTAGCCCTTATTTTCTTGCCATTAACACATGCATGACAAGTTCTATCTTTGACGTACTTGATATTTGGGATCTCGTACCAAATTTAAGAAAATAATTTATTAATAGTTTTAAAATTAATATGTGCTAATCTCTTGTGCCTATTGGTCACCAAGAGATGCACTATATTTTGTTTAAAGGCACACTGGTGTAGAAGAATCTATACCTATGAAATTTAAATAGAAAATATTCCTTGCTTCGAGTGCCTGATAAGATTGTTTCCATATTGTCAACAGATTTTATCAAGCACTTGTCAGCATGGAATTCAACTATGTATCCTTTGTCGCATAGTTGGCTTATGATTATGAGATTGTGTTCCAATCCCTCGACATAAGTTACATCCGAAAAGGATACACTACCGTTAGTGATCATACCGTAGCCTTTAGTGATTCCTCGGTCTGAACCTCCAAAGATGACCTTTGGATGGTTCAACACTAGAGATAAGTTCTGAAGTAAGCTTCTTGTCCCAGCATGTGCCGAGAGCATCCACTTTCCAAATACCATATTGGAGTTTTGGTGGCCTTTAGACATACCTGTAATCATAATCACTTTGTCTTAGGAACCCAAACATATTTGGGTCCTTTGTCTCGTGTTAGAACACTCCCCCTACGAGGATTAGCATTATGAGTGGTCATTCTCATGTTGCCAACCTGAGGTGTTGTAATATTTCTCGTATTAAACCAACAATCGATGGCAAAATGACAAATTCTGCCACAGCACCAACAGTCGAACCTATTGTTTCTTTGCCTTAAGTACTCCTGCTTGACCTTCTGGGATAGTGGTCTAGCAGGGGTTGCATTCTTGGAGGAGGAGTCTTCATGATGATGGCAATCACATGATTTCTTATCCTTTGCAAGCTTTTCTACAATGGGTTTTTCCTTTTGTGCTTTCTTGAAGTTATGACCATGATCATAAGGACCATAGCCCTGAAGATTGACTTCTTCATAAGGTGCCTTAAAGACAATCTCACCAAAGATTCTGGGATGAGTCCAACCTTGGTAACAAGACTTTGGTTCTATATAAGTAGGCCTAGTCAAGTGGTCGTAGGATAAGTCAAGATCAAACTCATTAGTTGGGAAGATAAATTTCTTAAAGACAGTCTGATCTTGAGGGGCCTTCCCCTTTTCTTTGGCCGAGGCCTACTTGGCGACCTTATTCTTTCTCTGAGCCTTATTCCTCCTAGAAGATTTATTAGGAGGTTCTACATGGCCTAGCCCGATACCCTTGGCCTTAGCTGAGAATTCATCAATGAGAGGAAGGACGGTCTTAGGCTTCGAGAAACATTCAACAAGTTTCTTTTCAGCAGCGAGTTGTTCTTCCAACTCTTTGATGATTTTCCCTTTTAGGTCGAGGTGCTATAGAGCCTTATTATATTCTTCAATAGTGTTATTGAAGTTCTCTTGGAGTCAGTCAGTCTTAGCGACTTCCTCTCTCAAGGTGCTCTCTTTAGCTTTTAGAGACTTTATCTCTTTAGCTTGAGTTTTCACGACTCGTCGACATTTGTCGTAAGCCTTGATTAACTCCTATACTAGGCCATGAGTTAAACTTATCGTCAAAAGAACTGTTCTCATTACCATACTCAGAAGCTTCAGATTCAGAAAGAGGGGTGTGATAATTTACCTCCCAGTAAACTGATGCTATTCTTCTTCGTCTGTTTGAGCCAAAAGCCAAAGTAGGCTTCTTTTTCTTCACTCAACTCAGCTGAGTCAGATTCACTGAGAGTTTTTCCATTCTTGGCTATTAGGCTCTTTTCTGACCTCTTCTTATTGTATGAGGACTTCTTATCGTCTCTCTTTCGACCCTCCTTTTTCTTGTGGGGGCAATCAATCAATGACATGACCTGTATTGTTATAACAATAACAAACTATGTCAGTCAAAATATGTTTATTAGGTTTAGAATTATACATGTCATGGCTACTTGAGCTTTCTTTCATCGATCACCGACATGTTGTGATCTTCTGTATGAGACATCCTTGCCTCTCCATTGCTTCTTTTTGTTCAAGAATTTCTTGAACTATCTTGAGAGCAGTGAGAACTCTCGTTCAGATAGCTCTGAGCCTGAAGTGCTAGGATCAGATGATTCCACTTCACTTTCTTCTGGAGCTGGTGCTTGTTAGGCAGCTTTGCCCTTCTTCGAACTGTCTGCCTTTAAAGCAATAGACTTTTACTTTGAAGAGAATCGACTTTTCTCTTCTTCAGCCTTTCAAGATTTTATCTGCAGTTCATAGGACATTAACTTGCCAAATAGATTCTAAGGATCTGTTTAAGCTAACTTGCCAAATTCCTGATGGACAAACTTTGTTGTCCCATTCTTTTGTGAGTGACCTCAAAAACTTGTCATTTAGCTCCCCATTATAGAAGACTCGGCCATATATTTGTACAACCCATATTCGATGGGTAGGACCCAGAGGACTCATCAACGGTCGGGGTTGGACCGACCGGACGAGTTAGCTTGGGCCCTAAGACCGTTAGAAAGAGCTCTCGACACGCCAGGAGGAGGAGGAGCTCCCGCCTAGGAGCAGAGCGAGCGGATCCCGCCCATGACCAGAAGCGGGCGAGAAGACGCCGCACTGAGAGAGCTCCACTCTCTCAGTGCCATGGTCAGTAGTAAGGGCGCTGAGTGAGCTTCACTCTCTCAGCGCCATGGTCAGCAGCAAGGGCGTTGAGTGAGCTTCACACACTCAGTACCATGGTCAGCAGCAAGGGCGCTGAGTGAGCTTCACTCACTCAGCGCCATGGTCAGCATCAAGGGCGCTGATTGAGCTTTACTCACTCAGCGCCATGGTCAGCAGGAAGGGTGCTGAGTGAGCTTCACTCACTATGCGCCATAGTCAGCAGCAAGGGCGTTGAGTCAGCTTCACTCACTCAGCGCCATGGTCAGCTGCAAGGGCGCAGAGTGAGCTTCACTCACTCTGCGCCATGGTCAGCAGTAAGGGCACTGAGTGTGCTTCACTCACTAAGTGCCATGGTCAGCAACAAGGGCGCTGAGTGAGCTTCACTCACTCAGCGCCATGGTAAGCAGTAAGGGAGCTAAGTGAGCTCCACTCACACAACGTCGTGGTCAGCAGCAAGGGCGTTGGGTGAGCTCCACTCACTCAACGTCGCGTCCAGTAGTGACAGCGTCAAGGTTTGAGGAGCTCCCGCCTTGAGAGGGGCAAGAGAGTTCACCCTCGGTCAGCCAGGACCCGCTCTCGGCAGTGTCGGCGAGAAGGATTAAACTGGCGAGAAAGCGGGGGATGGCTCAGCTTGAGACTTTTGACACTTCTTTTTAGCTCCCGCCAAAGGAAGGCGAGAGGGTTCCCGACATAGAGCTCTCGCCGAGTGGGGCCCAGGTTCAGGGTAAAATGTCTTAATTGCCCTCGGGTAAAGTTACCCTTATACCCTCAGGGGCTGCTTTTAGTACTTCACAAACAGCGGGATTTGGCTATTGGCAGGCACGCCATGGGTATTTCAGTAATTTCAGGTCAGCAAAAGGCTATAAATAGACCCATAAGGGCTCCTTAGAAAGCAGACTCTCAATTTTCCATGAATCTCTAGTGCTTTCTGAGGAGCTCTTAGCCTAGCTTTTGGCTTTGGAGGAGAAGCTCTCAGAGATCTTCCAGGTGTGAGGTGGGACCTCCCGGCTGAGGCTTTGTGTCAGTCCTAGGTCGTTGGCTACTAGTCAGGGGGCAAGGCTTGAGAGAAGTAGGTGTTGGCTGCACCCCCTATTTTGAACATTGGTTATGGTCAATTTTGGCTCCAACAGTTCTGGTACGGTGAGCGTGGAAGGCAGCTGGTTCAAGAAAGCCTTGAGTTTGGTCCCATGACCAGAGGTGATGGTGAAGCATCTGGCTCAGGGGGTATCCCCACCCCGGGGGAGGAAGCGACAAGGAATATGTTGGAAGACTTTAGGAGAGAGGTCTTACAGACCATCAGCCTGGCCTTCTCGGCAATGAGTGAGTGGGAGACGCCTAAGGTTCCGGTGGAGGCGGTCCCGCTTCTTGGCGATAACGCCCCTGGGCAGCACTCCGGAAAGGATGTTCCGGCAGAAGTTGGCGAGAGAGACGTGGCCGCGCGGGAACTCTTCCCAGGCCAGCACCCCGGAAGGGAGGTTCCGGCAGAAGCTGGCGAGAGGGAGACAGCGGTGCAAGATCTCTTCCTTGAGCACGATACCGCAGATCGGGCAAGCCAACCGAGGCCGCGGGACGTGCCTTCTCACCAAGCAGGAGGCGAGAGCCCCTTATGTGAGCTTGTCATCTCGGCTAAAGTGTCGGAAGGGTTCCGCGAGCCCGATATGTCTTACTACTAAGGGAAGGATGATCTAGTGCAACACATTCCGTGGTTCGAGGATGTAGTCTCGATCCGACAAATGATGGATTCATTCAAGTATCGCCTATTTGCCATCATGTTGAAAGAAAAGGCCCGGGACTGGTTCCAACAGTTGCCGACGAGTTCCAAATACAGCTTTGAAGATCTGCGCAGGGAGTTTTTGTTGAGGTTGTCAACGTCGAAGAAGTGGAAGAATGAGGCGGAGTGCCTGTTTGCAGTAAGGAAGAAGCAGGACGAGACGCTGGGTCATTACGTCAACCGTTTCAGGAAGAGATCCTCCTAGTCCAGGAAGTCCCAGGGTAAGCGTTGATGCTCGCCTTTACCCTGGGGATAAGACCGGGTTTCTTTAGCATGGAGCTAAAGAGAGTTCCCCCTCTCTCGTTCGAAGAGCTAATGGAGAGGGCATCAAAAGAGATCGATTTCAAAAGATCCAACCTGGCTTTGGCTAGGAAGTTGGCCCGGTTGGTGGAGGACGATGTGAAGGAACCAGCGTCAGGGAAGTAGAGGGAGTAGATGGAGCAGAGGGAGCAGAGGGAGCAAAGAGAGTAGAGGGAGCAAAGGGAAGAAAGAAGGAGAGAAGAACCTCGAGGGCAGGGGCAGCAGCAGGGATGGGGGACCCGGGAGCCGAACAACCGATTGGGTTAGAAGCCTCAGGAGAGTCGCCACCAGGGCAAAGGAAGAGGTTTTCAGGAAAGAGATAATCTTCGAGAATCGAGAAGGTTTGACCAGCAGGCGTGGAAGCAGGGGCCGAGGGGTCACTTCCCACAACCGCAAGAAGCGATGGAGGTCGGTAGAGGAAGAGGAGGAGGAGGAGGAAGAAGAGTCCAGGGAGCTGGGATAAGAGGAGGAGAAGAAGTAAGGGGGGCAGGGTGGCGTTACCCTTTTGTGACTTCCATCATGAGGAAGGTCACACGACGGCCACCTGCCCGAAGTTCTGGAGATGCGGGAAGCCAGAGGAATGCGTAGATAGGATCTGCCGGTAGGGAACGTGGAAGTGCAATAGCGAGGGGAGGAAGATAGATGCGAGGATCGGGTAGACGTGGGGACACGAGGAGGGATCAGAGTGATCCACAGAGGGGTGGGGATTGAGGCAACCCGGAAGGGGAGCCTTCAAACCATGTTCCATAGAGGGGTCGCCTCGACCTCCTTAGCTCCCCCTCCTGAAGAAAAAATCATCTTTTCATCCGTGGATATGCCAGACTACGAAGATCCATTCTGCGATGCCCTGGTGATTCAGACAACGGTGGAGAAATTCACGGTCTCCAGGATACTGGTGGACAATGGGAGCTCGGTGAACGTCATCTTCAAGAGAGCCTTCAATGAGATAAAGGTTTAAGGAAGAGGGTCCTAGCCTCAGATGGACTGCTGTTCGGGTTTTCTGGAGAAAGGAAAGAAGTAGAGGGAGGAGTAGGACTGCATGTAAGCTGGGCGGTGTGTCACAGAATTGTAGGTTCGTGAAATTGGACGCCCAAGTAGTTACAACGCCATTTTTGGCGTCACTTATCAACACCTTTCGCTGCGTCCCCTCCTCGTTTCATCAATGTCTTAAGTTAAATAACGGAGGTAGTCAGGTCATGATCAGGGGGATCCAAAGGAGGCAATACTATGCTCATGACGAGCAGTTTGAACACTATGTCTTGGATGGTGGAGCAGAAGGAGCTGGAGAGGGAGCTAGCAGAGGCAAAAGGAGGTCGAGCCGCAGCAGGAGCAGAACCTGGAGGAGGCGATGGAGGTAGAGAGAGCTAGCCGCTTGAATCGAGCACGAGGATCTGGAGGAAGTGATGAGGAAGAGGAGGGCCAAGTGGCGAGAGTTGAGCAGGAGGCCCCGAGGGGTGTTGGAGATTCGTCAGCTCAAGAAGGAGAAGCGGAGGAGGCGATGGAGGCTGAAGGAGGGGAGGAGTTGGAGTTTGAGGAAGAAGCAAGGGTCGGTTGTGAGAAATCGTGGTTGGAGCCAGCCAAAGGAGTGGTGGAGATGGACTTCTCCACCAGAGCAGGGCAGGTGCAGTGGGTGGTATCAGCGGGGCCTAAGTCTCGAGGACGCCAGGACAGTGAGAG